>JARQOD010000007.1:96048737-96066804 GCA_033576555.1 Oophaga sylvatica | reverse complement strand
GGAGGTTTTAGGATGACAGTTTTTACCCTCTTGGTTAATGGTCTTTAGAAGTTTGGAGACAGTGCGTTAACATTTTCTCTAGTTGGGACGTGGCTGAGATGGGCCGGTAGGGTGTCTCCTGCACTAATTGGACTACATTAGGACTGGTGGAGAAGGGAAAGGATTTATATCCACGAGGCACAGTCAGTTGTATAACTATTTGCAAAGACACTGTTAGAGGGAACCTGTCTCGTAGCCCATGGAACCTGATTTATGGACAGCATGGTATAAAGAAGGAGAAGCTGAGCAGAAATATAAGTGGATTTGTGAAAGGATTCAGAAAATCTTGCATTTTATTCATTGAAATCCCTGGTGTTTTTATAGGAAAGATGTATATCTTTGTACCGTGTTATCCAGTAGATAGAAAAATATTTAGAGTTGAGAGTCCTCAGTGGTTGATACCTTTTAATGGTTAACTGAAAAGATGGTAACAAATTGCAGCTCTGGAGACTCCTCAGTCTCTTCATCAGGCGAAGACTAATACAACATCATGTATAAATATGTGATTCTTCAGATGTTGTATTAGTCTTTGCCTGATGAAGAGACCTGAGTAGTCTCCAGAGCTGCAATTTGTTACCATCTTTTCAGTTAACCATTAAAAGGTATCAACCACTGAGGACTCTCAAGTCTAAATATTTTTCTGGTGTTTTTAGTCATCCAGTCTGACTAGTGATTGTCTTCTGTCTCTGCATGCACAGTCATGCAGGGAAGACTGTCAATCACGGAATAGGAGTGCCCACTGGACTCATCTGCATATAAACACCAGGGAATTCAATAAAAAAATACAAGTTTTACTGAATCTTTTCCCACAAATCTACTGTACAAATCATCCTGCTCAGCTTCTTCTTTATGCCATGCTGTCCACAAATCAGACTCCATGAACAACACAACAGGTTCCCACTGAAATGTATATCAATCTGATCAGCTCCTCCTGCTCTATAACATCCGGCCTGCAGATCAAATGTTATGGCAGGTTCCCTTTAAGGTCAAAAGAGAAAATAATGTAACACCAGAGATGAGTGAATCTATTCTAAAATAATCAAAACTGTTTAGAATTTCCAAAAATGTGAATAATCCAAGAGATTCCATCCACTCACTATCAACCAGTCATAACCCACCATTTGTTATCTCTCAGTTATTATCCACGATTCATCATCCAACATTTCTTCTCCATCATTCATTAGCTTTCTCCCGTGCTTCCCCCCTACGCTGGAACTCTCTACCCCAACACATCAGACTCGCGCCTACCATGGAAACCTTCAAAAGGAACCTGAAGACCTACCTCTTCCGAGAAGCCTACAACCTGCAGTAACCACCGATCCCCCAAACCGCTGCACCTCCAGCTCTACCCTCACCTACTGTATCCTCACCCATCCCTCGTAGATTGTGAGCCCCCCGGCAAGGTCCTCTCTCCTCCTGGACCAGTCATGACTTGTATTGTGTAAGATTACTGTACTCGTTATTATTATGTACAACCCTCCTCACATGCAAAGCGCCATGGAATAAATGGCGCTATAACTAAAATAATAATAATAATATGTCTTGGAAACCTCATGGGACAATACTGACCACAAAGAGCTTCAGCGAGACGACACCAGGACAATACATCACCTGTGGTCAAAAGAGTACTGCACCTTTATTATATTCACCTTTCATGCATGATGTCCACAGTATCAAAAGAAATGGCAGAAACCTACTAAAAATGAGTCCAAATTGTGAAAAGTAAACTTTATCGTTATGTTATCTACCCCTTACATCACTATTCACTTTATAGATAGAAGAAACAAGTCCAGAGTTTGCCATTGGTGACCCCAGAACCCTATGGAGCCTTCATAGATGGAACCACAAAAAAGAGAAAACTTTCAAAAATTTGGTTTTGATTCATCAAAATTGTCTATAAAATTCTTAATAAATCTTAAGTTCTCCAAAAAGACTTTTTATATTGTGAGATCTTACTTGCCCCACATGAGGTGGAGTCAGAGGTAAAAGACTCGTAGAGTAGACTGAAGAAGACAATCAAAGGGGGACAAGTGATGGGGGCCTAGGACAAGTGACTATAATGTATTACTATCTTTCAACCTTGTCCTAGCCTTCAAAAAAATCCAGCAAATAGTGACTTATTGGCTGCCATGTTTTTGGATTCATTTGAATCAAATCTTGTAAAATTCCGAATTTTAGAAAATCCAAAATTTCCATGAAATTCATGATGCATCCAGATAATTTTGCTTTCTCTCTTCTCTAGTGGCCAACTTTTATCTTTAGTTTTTTTTCTGCCATTTTATGCATAGTACAGTACCCAGTTCTGATGTCCTGATGTCTCCTGGGCCATCTTTATTTCTAGTGTCTACAGCTCCTCATACACTTCATCAGCTCTTTCCATGCTCTCTTCAGCTGTGGGTTACCAACGACAAGAAGCACAGACTGAACCGAAGTAAATGAGGTCAAGAGGATAAGAGATACCCAAAACCCTGGCTCATCTCTGTGAAAACAGGCAAATAAAAGAGCAACATGTCAGCAAAAAACAGAGAAAAAAAGAACAATAGCTGCAGCATCCTGAAGACAGCGCTTCCGTAGGTTCCCAGCTGGATGTTGCCCGAAGGTCCCATGTTCTGCTCCATCTTTAGTGTGTGCCGCTTAAGGACCACAGCCGTGGAGATAGTGGTGACCAAAACAGTGAGTAAAGGCAGGAAAGTGGTGACTAGGACTACATATATGAATTGGCGTCTGAGTTCTCTCACCCCAAAAGCCCTAAATGAGACAGAATCGTTTTTCGCTGATGCTGGAGGGGCAATTATAAAAAATACACTAAAAAAACTCCCAAAAGATACAAGTTCTGAGACCAGAATAACCCGGGGTACAATGGAGCTGATATTTGTCTTTGCCCAAATTAAAAATCTGTTCCTCACATTGACAATCTTGACAAAGTAGAAGAAGCTGAGAGTGGTGCTGAGCCAGGAGCACGAGCTGATGCAATACACGGTGACGGGTATAATATGTCAGTAGTGGAGGCTTTCCTCTCCCTCGTGGGCCAATAGAAACCACTGAAGACATTGGCAGTTGTTATGATGGAAAAATAGACGTTGGACAGGCCCAGAGCGATCCGGATCTATTTCCAGTCCTCATGTTTTTCTTTTTATGAAAATCAAGAAGAATTATGATGATGACGTAGACACTGGCCAAGACCCCAGCACTGGCTTCAGATATCACTACCGTAATACAAGCTAGAGTCGATAGCTGAATGGTGTCCATGACTTGAAGAAGATGCCTCTGACCTTCAGATCTAAAACCTTCACTGCTTCTGCTGATTGAGATCAGTGACTTTTTGTTTTCTCGTTCCCCTAAATGTGTTCGTTATCCAGTTTCCAGGTGGCAGAGTCTCGTGTCACATATTTGTCCCCCTGCCCCAAAGGAAAGGATCAGAGTCCTTTCTCACATCTCCATCCAACTGCACGAATATTTCCTCTTTTTATGGTCTAGCATAACCTTACCTGTATGGAAACCATGGATGTATTGAATTACTTTCAGACTTTGCATGGCTGACTGTAAACGTGTTCATCACATGCAAGTCATGGCCTTGAACTCTTGCTACCAGTATTTCAGAAATCCTTAACCCTCACCTACCTCCCATCCAACATTTTTTTTAACTAATCATCCTGATATACATAGTGTTTTTCATTGTCCTTCATTACATAAAAATTATGAAAAAAACTTTGCCACAAAATAAAATCTTCAGAGTCTTTAATGAAGATGTGTACAAGGCCTTTCACCAAATTTGTGAGGTGTGGATCCAGGACTATGCTAGAGAGGGGCAATAAGTTGGCGAGTAGCAGAGGTTGTCCTTGGGTTCATCAGTGAGAAGCAACCACGAAAGAAGACTGAGAATGGGTCACAATCCAGCCACCCAAGCTCGAATCCAACAAATGTGATGATCATGGAACCAGCAGAACAAGTGATTCAGAAGAAAGCCTGCTGTGAAATGCATGGAGCAGATCAGTCGGGTATTCTTGGACCTGACGTTCTTACTTGTATTTAGATATTGGTGAAGAGTTAAAGCATTTAAAATTCTGCTGTGCAAATGATGGAAGGAGTTATAGAAAAATGCTGGAGATGAATGATCATCTAGCAGTGATGAGAAAAGCGGCCAAAGTTCAAATTCCCCCCGTTCAATCGAATTTGTTCAGGAAATTCAGTTGCATTAAAGTTATTTGCTGTGGCTTGAATGTTCCTTATTACACTCTGGGATCTCTCCAGACCCCAAACATAGTAGAAAAGAAAATCTACTCTGCCAGTCACCTGTCCTGCTGACACTCAGTAGTCCTCAGACATCACAGCATATTCTTTTGACATAACAAAGCATATCCTATTGCATTATACCAACACAACGCAGCTCGAGGTACTAATTACAAGTAGGGTGATACACGTTGTGACATCTGAGGCAAATTCACTGCGGGAAGACCCTACACTGAGTGAAGATCTGTAACAACCCTGCTGGCATCACTGCATGGCCTCCCATCCCTCACACACCTACTTGCTCACTGCTCCAGGCCATGCTGTTTTGGAGCCCAGCTGTGACTGGATCCATATCTTCCAGAAAGGTGCACTGAAAGAATATACCACTAGAGGTCATTATGCACATTCACACACGTTCACTTATCCCAAAGACCACCAGAGGGAGCTGTTTAGACATATAAAAGAGGGTGAACATAGGAAGTTTTAGTTTAGTCACCTCAGAGAGCTCAGTCAGTCTGCAGTAAGGTGAAGTGCAGAGCTGAGATTAGAGAGGCTGCAGAGCTATTCAGTTCAAGAGAGAGTGGAGTCTAGTAAAGGGTGGAACAGAAACCACTCCAGCCTAGTCAGAGCTGAATCTAGGAGTGCAGCTCAGTGAGAAAGCGTGCCGACGCTTAGAGAGCGGTGAAGAGGCAGCCCACCAACTGCCAGTGTGTGATCGTGTGAGGGCCCGGTAGGCCGAAGGCGAGTGAAAGTTAATGAGACAGAGGAGCCTTCATAGTTCATCTCAGCAAGTATTACCGGACACCGGGGTCCGAGCCTATAGGGATCTCCACGACCCATTAGGAGAACACCGGAGTTCCTGGAGGACTACAAGTCCCAGGAGTACCACAGAGCTGATACGTAGCAGGATCAGGAGGATGGAGTCTGGCAGGATCCGCCATAAAAGACCCTGTCCTTTCAGAGAGAAGGTCCAACCACAAGGTCAGCCAGGTACAAGACAGAGACCAAGTTAGGCCCAGCTACACGCAGGCCAAGACTTCATTACAAAAAGGCAGAGAAAAGGAGGCCACACACCTACCAGTGGAGAAATCTGGATGTGCACCCTTCACCCTACAGTGCTCCGGGGAGTGCCTGCAACATCTTCAGTAAAGGTACCAAAGTGACTTATGTGGCCGGGTCCCCGTCCATCCTGCACCCCTGCACATCTATCTGCCCTGAAGGACTCAGCCTTACTTGTGGAAGGCTTAACATCTTGCTGCACAATATTAACCCTTCAGTGGATCTGCATAGCAGCGCTGGTCATCCTGACCAGATACCACAAGTGGCGTCACGAATCCCCATTCCAATATTCAATTCACCTGTAAATATCCCACATTAAAGAATGAGCACCAGAGCCACGGACTGAGCTGTGTCGCCGTGACATCCCCCATAGTATTCTATAGGCTCAGATCCGAGTTCCCATTGCTCTGGAGGGCGACTCACTGTGATTTCTGTCTGCTGCCAGCTCCAGGCTCTATACCTCTGTCTGCTCTCTACATGTCTTCTGACTGTGTCCATAGGGGGGTGACGTCAGAACTCTCTGGATCTTATGGAGTTAGGGTGCACCTGACTGACCGATTACCATTAGCCCTCTAGTATTTAGGGCAGCTTCACCCTGTGTGTAGCCCTGGTGTAAGGCACACGCAGTACCCTGGAGAGTGTGTGGCGAGACAGCAGTTTAATGCTAAATATTCATTCACTCGACATATACTAGACACACCCTTAGGGTAGTGGAGTTTACTCTTGAGGGAGTGGTCAAGGTATGTGTTAGAGTGATTTTGAGTCTAGTTCCTGTCTTCGGACAGTGAGGACGTGTGGAGTGAGTGTCTAGACTTCAGAGAGAGAAGACGTCTGGAGGGAGGAAGGAGTCTAGCCTGCTTTATCATCAGTTCATATCGTGGAGTCTGGTATAGGTGTTTGAATACACCTTAGTCTAGTCAGAGCTGTATCACCTCCTCAGCATACACTGAAGGAAAGGAGAAGTTTTAGTACAGAAAGTCTTCAGCATCCCTGTCTAAAGGACGGTATCAGGTTCAGAGACGTGCTCCTGCCTGTGATAACTGAGCATCTGTAGCTAACTTTGAAGGAAGGAAAAGAAAGAAGTGACTGCTCGACCCTTGGCTAGTTTGAGTGCTTATGTTACCAGCGTGGACAAGGCGAAAGGCAAAGTGGATTTATTGGATTAGTGCTTACGGATTGAAGAAGTCCAGCACATTGCACCCGGTCACTGGGGACCGAAGGGTCACTGTTGTTTCAAGCACAGTGATAAGAAAACCAGGAATCTACCGGACCCTAGGTCGCGGCAGACAGCCCCTTATAGTCAGTACGTAACTGGGTCAGGGGGAGTGAAGACTTTGGAGTTTCTGCAGGACAAAATAAGAATTCAGCTCCTTCACAGGAAGGCCCCTAACACAAAGCTGACTGGGCAGGTACAGCTATAGATTAGCTGGAGATTTTGAGGGAACTACGCTTCAGGCTGGTTGAACTCGTTGTATTGGAAGTAAAGGAGGCCCCTAACTTGTCCAGCTGCTGTCTCAAGATACACTCTCCTTGGATCAGCCTCCCTGGGACCTGCCTGAACATCTTACAAGTAAAGGTATGGAAAGACGATGACCGTGTGAGACTGTGTTCTTTATCTGCACCCGACTTCACAAATCCCATAGACTTTGAGGGACCAGTCCCACCTGTAGGGGACCCGACATCTAGCTGCATCACCATCCCCTCAGAGATCTACAGCAGCGCTGGTACTAATTACCAGAATACTACAGGTGGCGTCACGAACTGTATATAAACCTATCCCCTGTAAATATATCCCCAACATACGCCAGACCGCCCGGGCCACAGACCGAGCCACAGCTACCTGTGACAAAACCCCCATAGACTTCCATGGGCTCGGCTCTGAGTACCCCATTGCCCTGGTAATCCACAATTGTGGTGGCGGGTCGACACAACTTGGCGTCACGAACAGGATGCGGAACTCGCAGAATTGCGAGCCCTGTGTGCCTAAGGAATTGTTTTTGTGAAAAAGGACTGTTTGCACTTTTGGCGCCAAAATCGCCATTTTTGTCGCCATATTTGCGCCCTCAGGCGCTGGAGAAGAAGGTGGGCGTACCTTCGTGGGCGTCTACCCCCCAGTGGCGCGAAGAAAATGCCTGCCCTCTCAAAGTGCTACTACAACATGCGGTCCTGCCCTACAGCAAAGGAGGTCCGCCTCCTCTTCACCTTCCCTGCGAGGAGGAGGAGACGCAAATCCCACCTCCACGGAAGAGACAGGATGTCTCCGCAGGAAGAAGAGAGAATCTTCTGGAACATCATGGAGGCAGGACGTGTGCAGCCGAGCTGGGAAGCGGAGGAAGGCAGGCCCCGTGCCTCAGCCAAGCTGCCACCAACACCGGAGTTATCCGTGATCCTGCACCTGAAGCAGGCGTTGCTTGAGACAAGAGAAGAAAATGCACGCCTGAGGAAGATGGTCCAGGACCAACCTGGCTTTGAAGAAATTGAGAGACGCCGGCGCACCCTGGAACAGCGGAGGCTGTGGGACACGGTGATCTCTCCCCTCAACGAACCCCCACGATTCCAGATACCGAAGAGTCTGCTGCCTAAGGCGAAGGAGCAACCGGAGGCTGCCCCTGAAAGTACCGATCCCGATCCCACCGGTGAAGCGGTGGAAGCGAAGGAGGTTGAGGAGGTACAGCCAATCCCGGAACGCCCGCCCGGCCAAGAGGCCGCAGCAGATGATCGGTCCCCGGCAGGGACACCGAGGGGTCCTGTCCGTCACTACCAGATGTGGACTGGGACGAAATGGCGCGCCTGGATGACGTCGCCTATACCGCCCAGTGGGAACAGGAATGGCAGAGTCGTGAGGAGAAGAAGAAACGCCAGCAGGAGGAAGAGCGGGAAACTCAGAGGAACCGTCAGCGACAATATGCCGAGCTGATTGCCGACAAGGAGACTGTCCGTCGCGACAAAGGTACCTTACGGGAACCGCGGCGGCAGGGGTGTGTGACTGAGTTCCAGCTCCGGAAGGGCTGGGGCTTTATCCGTGAACCGGGCCTCTACCCGGCGGTCTTTGTCAGCAGGCGTGACGTAGAATCCCACCTGCCGCAAGGCCATCCCGGGAGGGACTTAGCAAAGGGAGATATCGTCACATATACGCGGCACTGGGGAATGAAGGGATGGTATGCCCTTAACGTCACCGTCGTCCGTGACCCCGTCCCAGACGCAGGTACCGTCACCATTACCGCAGCGTCCCCGTCTCCAGTACAAGCAGCATCCGGCCGTGCCCCAGCATCGCCCCCTGCAAAGTCATCGCAACTAGCGACCCAGAGTTCATCGCAAATTAAAGCCACCGCTACATCGCAACATGCGACCCAGTCGCAATCGCAAACCCTGACGCGGTCCATATCGCTAACTGTGATTGAGACGCAATCGGTGTCACGTGAAGAAAATGTATCCGTTGCGCCCCTAGAGGTTCGCACCAGAACTGTGGCGACCCAGACCCTGATCGCAGCACATGATTTGCTAGTCTTGGGATCTAGGGCCCATTGCGTTGTTCCAGCCCCCGGGGTGGAAAAAGTAGTGGAAAGTGTATTTGCAGAAAATGAATAAGATAGTGAAGAATTGGTGAGATCCATATCGGGTCTACCAAAAGTAAAAAGTTTGAAATGTTTTGTAAAGTTTTGCACAATTTTATATAGTGAATATATATATTTCTACTGTAGAATGCCCGGCTGGGTAAATGGTAAATGATAAATGATAAATGGTAAATAGTAACCAGAAAAGGTTTGCACTTTCGTATTATGTGATTTGATATAACATGTTTTTGGTTTCACATTGGACTTGGAGGTTAAGGACTATGCTAACCCAGAACTTACTTGTAAATAGTTGCGCTTCGGTGCTTTCTCTTGGTTTTACATAAACCAGTCACAACTACCTCTGAAAACAAAACCCGTGTGGTGTGGCACTGAGTGAGGTCTGCAATCGGATGTCCTGCAGCCCACCCAGGACCCACGTTGAAGGTTTGGTGCGGTCCTTCACAAGTATCTTGTATATTTATTGAATGCTATTTAATATTTGTATTTTTCTATAAAGTTTGCAACGTTCAAGATATTCTCACCTCCCGGATGGGAAGATGTTATTGTTTAATGTTTATTGCATAAACAAAATGTCTCTTTTGTATTTTACAGCCCGGGAGTGCTGTCTTTTACCATGGGGGAATGTGTAGCCCTGGTGTAAGGCACACGCAGTACCCTGGAGAGTGTGTGGCGAGACAGCAGTTTAATGCTAAATATTCATTCACTCGACATATACTAGACACACCCTTAGGGTAGTGGAGTTTACTCTAGAGGGAGTGGTCAAGGTATGTGTTAGAGTGATTTAGTGAGTCTAGTTCCTGTCTTCGGACAGTGAGGACGTGTGGAGTGAGTGTCTAGACTTCAGAGAGAGAAGACGTCTGGAGGGAGGAAGGAGTCTAGCCTGCTTTATCATCAGTTCATATCGTGGAGTCTGGTATAGGTGTTTGAATACACCTTAGTCTAGTCAGAGCTGTATCACCTCCTCAGCATACACTGAAGGAAAGGAGAAGTTTTAGTACAGAAAGCCTTCAGCATCCCTGTCTAAAGGACGGTATCAGGTTCAGAGACGTGCTCCTGCCTGTTGATAACTGAGCATCTGTAGCTAACTTTGAAGGAAGGAAAAGAAAGAAGTGACTGCTCGACCCTTGGCTAGTTTGAGTGCTTATGTTACCAGCGTGGACAAGGCGAAAGGCAAAGTGGATTTATTGGATTAGTGCTTACGGATTGAAGAAGTCCAGCACATTGCACCCGGTCACTGGGGACCGAAGGGTCACTGTTGTTTCAAGCACAGTGATAAGAAAACCAGGAATCTACCGGACCCTAGGTCGCGGCAGACAGCCCCTTATAGTCAGTACGTAACTGGGGTCAGGGGGAGTGAAGACTTTGGAGTTTCTGCAGGACAAAATAAGAATTCAGCTCCTTCACAGGAAGGCCCCTAACACAAAGCTGACTGGGCAGGTACAGCTATAGATTAGCTGGAGATTTTGAGGGAACTACGCTTCAGGCTGGTTGAACTCGTTGTATTGGAAGTAAAGGAGGCCCCTAACTTGTCCAGCTGCTGTCTCAAGATACACTCTCCTTGGATCAGCCTCCCTGGGACCTGCCTGAACATCTTACAAGTAAAGGTATGGAAAGACGATGACCGTGTGAGACTGTGTTCTTTATCTGCACCCGACTTCACAAATCCCATAGACTTTGAGGGACCAGTCCCACCTGTAGGGGACCCGACATCTAGCTGCATCACCATCCCCTCAGAGATCTACAGCAGCGCTGGTACTAATTACCAGAATACTACAGGTGGCGTCACGAACTGTATATAAACCTATCCCCTGTAAATATATCCCCAACATACGCCAGACCGCCCGGGCCACAGACCGAGCCACAGCTACCTGTGACAAAACCCCCATAGACTTCCATGGGCTCGGCTCTGAGTACCCCATTGCCCTGGTAATCCACAATTGTGGTGGCGGGTCGACACACCTGTATATGGCCTGTGCAATGTGATAAGTCAGTTAGGAATAAATGGGTAGAGATTCTACCAAAATGATGTCATGTTGGTGAAGCTGTAACTGTCGCTGAACAACTGGTGGCGTTCCGAGGTAGGTGCCCGTTCAGACTATACATACCGAGTAAGCCAGCGAAGTACGGCGTCAAAACATGGACACTTTGTGACAGCAAAAGTTCATGTAAACGCTCAAGTGTTTAAAGGGAGAAACTCTGGAGCTGAAAATAATCAGGGTATATTATTTGTGTGCAGAATGCTATAAAGCAAACATAAGTACTAACAGCCCGTGTAACCTTTTTCTGAAAAAAATAAATAAAAATTAAACTTTAATTTCATTTTTCATTTGTTTATGATCAACCATGTTCACCTACAGTTTAATAATGAAATAGGTATTCAAATAAAACACAGTCGCTAAAATCAGCATTTTAATAGGTCGGGTCATATTGACCCGAAGCAGTAGAAGTGTATAGTAAGTGCGATCAGAACAGCCGGGTTACGGGAGCACTGGTAGAAGATAAAGAGGTGGGCACCTTTATGATGAGCATGGTGCAGAGTGACAGCCCTGGGGGCCGGCATAGGTTTATATCATAATTTATACCACTGTAAGATGTACATGATAACGATGTGTCGGCTGCTCGGTCACGCATCATCCTGCTCAAGTTTCACTCATTTTTGTAAATTTGGCAAATTTGACAAAAGAAACACCAAAAAGGAAAATGGTAACATTTTTGTGTAACTTCGTGTTGCAACACTTCAAGTAGTTGTATTCCTGAATTCTGGTAAAAAACTACTCGATGAATCGAGGCTTATAAAGCAGTAAAAGGAACAAGAGGAAGAAGCCGGAGAAATAGCAACGCACATCCTCGAGAAGGTTACAAACACGAAGATGATCGAGAAGGAAACAAAGAAGATGATAAAAAAAACTCTGGTAATGAAGATGAGCGAGAAGGTAAAGAAGCAAGAAGTCTGGGACCGATGAGAATCGAGAAAAAAGAAAGATTAAGATAAGGAAGTCTGGTAACAAGGGGATAAAGGAGGTAACAAAGAAGCTAATGAGAAAATGAAGGTGATCAAAGAAGTAACAAACGAAGATGATTGACGAGGGAACAAAGTCTGGTAACAACATGATACAGGTAACAAAGAAGGTGATACGAAAACGAAGATGATCAAAGAGGTAACAAACGAAGATGATTGAAGAGGGAACAAAGAAGCTAAGGAAGTCTGGTAACAAGATGATAGAGGTAACAAAGAAGGTGATAGAGGAGGTAACAAAGAAGGAGACACGGAAGTCTGGTAGCAAGACGATAGAGGAGGTAACAAAGAAGATGATGAGAAAATGAAGGTGGTCAAAGAAGTAACAAAGAAGGTGATAGAGGAGGTAACAAAGAAGGAGACACGGAAGTCTGGTAGCAAGACGATAGAGGAGGTAACAAAGAAGATGATGAGAAAATGAAGGTGGTCAAAGAAGTAACAAACGAAGGTGATAGAGGAGGTAACAAAGAAGCTAAGGAAGTCTGGTAACAGATAATCAAGAAGGTAACAATGAAGGTGATGAAGCAGGAAGTCTGGAAACAAAGATGATCGAGAAGGAAACAAAGAAGATGATAAAAAACTCTGGTAATGAAGATGAACGAGAAGGTAAAGAAGCAAGAAGTCTGGGAACGATGAGAATCGAGAAGAAAAGAAAGATTAAGATAAGGAAGTCTGGTTACTAAAGGATAAAGGAGGTAACAAAGAAGCTAATGAGAAAATGAAGATGATCAAAGAAGTAACAAACGAAGATGATTGAAGAGGTAAGAAAGTAGACAAGGAAGTCTGGTAACACAGATAATCAAGAAGGTAACAAACGAAGGTGATTGAAGAGGTAAGAAAGTAGACAAGGAAGTCTGGTAACACAGATAGAAGGTAACAAAGAAGGTGATGAAGCAGGAAGTCTGGAAATAATAAAGATTAATAAGGGAATCTTTCTAAATGTTCTTGAAACAAAAGAAATATTAATCGAAACAATTTATCCATAATTTATTGTTTGAGAAAATGTGTCAAATCATTAATAAAAGCCTTCACATTACTTTTTGCTACATTTCTACAGTCAATATATTTTTCTGGGTAATGGGTTAATAAATAAGTATTGACAATTATGATATTTGATGGCCTTTTATTAGTTTCAGTCAAAGATGAATTATGACCCATTAACCATCTGTTATATTTAGGCCTCAGGTGTAGATCGACCGTGATTCAGTTCTCTGGTGAGGAGATGCTGCTACTCTCGTCTTCCTGGGTGGACATCGCTTCGCAGTAGAAGACCTTCATCCAGGCTTTCTTCAGTTTGGTGTTAGAAAAAATTAGAAGAGTTGATTGAACTGGAGCATATAAAAATATCATCATCAGAAACACCCAAAACCCGGTGGTGTATGTAACAAATAGGTTAAAGTAGAAAAGGAACAATGTGACGTAAAACATCCCATAAAAGATTAGAAGTCGCGTCATGTTGCGGATTGTATTTTCGTAAGCTCTCACATTGACAGAAGATTTAGTTTGCTTTTTCTCCATCTTTTTGCTGTGTCTGTTCAGGGAACAAACTGTGGCTGCTGTGGTCACCACACTTATGAGAAACGGGAAGCAGCTGCTCACAAACGAGATGTACAAATTGTTGGCAAATATCCCATTGGATTTTGCCTTCATCTTGGCCAACTGGACCTGTGAGATGTTCTTGGAAGATTCATTGTGTTCCAGAAGCTCTAGTATGTTCAGTGAGGCGGTGACAACAGATATAAGCTCAGCCACAAGGATCATCCATGGAATAGCAATGTTCACCTTCATCTTTATCAAGGAGAGGATGCCAGACTGAAAAGTTTGGATCTTCATGAAGTAGAAGAAGCACAAGCAGGCAGTGAGCCAGGACGAGGAGGTGATCATGAATGTGGCAAAAACGTAGACGGCTGGAGTAATTAGAGTTTTCAGAAAAACTAAGGATTAAAATAGAGCAGTAAAATATTCACATATGAGACACAAGCGTAGAGGACATTGGAGATACTCAAAGCCAAGATGATATTACTGACACTTCTGTCCAGTCCACGAACATAATAATGGGAAAGGAAAAAGATAATGAAGGCATTGGTGGATACCCCATAAATGGTTTCCAGACTAAGGATAACAATGTACATAGGGTTTATTGGGTCATGGCAGATCATGGCTATCCTGATATAGAGGATCACCTATAACAAAGAAGGTGAAGACATCTGCAGTTCCACCAGGAGTAGATGATGGTCAATGAAGCCCTCAGGAGCCAATTCTTGTCCTGGCTTTTTATCAGTTCATCATTGCTCTTGAGATTGGTCAAGTCTTTTCCTAGTTTACACGGATTGGTCAGCTGGACTTATGCACAATTATCATCAATCCGAGACAAAAGATAAAATGTTCTCCAAAAATTACTTCTGAGACCTGAATATATGAGCAAAGTCTGAGAGTCCAGAATTCATGCGCACCATGCAAAACCCGAGCACATATTGTAGAGCCGGAGGAGCTCCGTTGTGTCAACAGCTTCAGTCTACGCATATTTGCATCTATGAACTCACCCAATACATCATTCAAATCAAGGCCACATCCAATAAGCCTGATCAATAACGGAGTCCAGGAGCAACCTCAACAGAAAACTGCACCAGAAGGTTCATGCAGAGGCACCCGACAGATCCAGAGAGACTCGATCCAAAGATCTGGGCAAGGGATTCACTCATTTGTTTTCGTGGTCAGCATGCTTAAAACATTATTCCGGCTGGCAGAATTTGCACCTGATTTCCATGCAGCTCTTCACCTTCCATGTAACTGATGTAAGACGATTTTCTGCTATTTACCCTGCGGGATAATCATGTGACCCTGGGTGCAGCCTGGGGCCCAAAACCAGACAGAAAGATGTGACCAGCGCTGTTTCCTTATCAGAATTTATTTAATGCCTTCCTCTGGGATATGACCCAGATGTGAGCACCTCTAAGGAGAAGACAGATCTATTTTAGATCCCTGGACTCAGTGCCTCCTGTACTGTATGAGTATAATGGTACACTATTGTATAAAAATGTAGATCAGTGACAGACATCATATGATTGGATGAGTCCAAGTCCTGAGCTCCCAACAATCTGATAAAGGCAGAGGCAGAAACACTTGGCTTACATTGAGGATGAGCGTGAACCAGATTTTGTTCTGCGCCTGTGCCCGGCTCTGCTCCTACTGGGAATATGCCGAAAACTTCTGCTTCTATAGAGCAATCTGCAGGGGCTCACAACCTGGACCCCTGTGCCCGGCTCTGCTCCTACTGGGGAATATGCCAGAACTTCTGCTTCTATAGAGCAATCTGCAGGGGCTTACAACCTGGACCCCTGTGCCCGGCTCTGCTCCTACTGGGGAATATGCCGAGAACTTCTGCTTCTATAGAGCAATCTGCAGGGGCTTACAACCTGGACCCCTGTGCCCGGCTCTGCTCCTACTGGGGAATATGCCGAGAACTTCTGCTTCTATAGAGCAATCTGCAGGGGCTTACAACCTGGACCCCTGTGCCCGGCTCTGCTCCTACTGGGGAATATGCCGAGAACGTCTGCTTCTATAGAGCAATCTGCAGGGGGCTTACAACCTGGACCCCTGTGCCCGGCTCTGCTCCTACTGGGGAATATGCCGAGAACTTCTGCTTCTATAGAGCAATCTGCAGGGGCTCACAACCTGGACCCCTGTGCCCGGCTCTGCTCCTACTGGGGAATATGCCGAGAACGTCTGCTTCTATAGAGCAATCTGCAGGGGGCTACAACCTGGACCCCTGTGCCCGGCTCTGCTCCTACTGGGGAATATGCCGAGAACTTCTGCTTCTATAGAGCAATCTGCAGGGGCTCACAACCTGGACCCCTGTGCCCGGCTCTGCTCCTACTGGGGAATATGCCGAGAACTTCTGCTTCTATAGAGCAATCTGCAGGGGGCTCACAACCTGGACCCCTGTGCCCGGCTCTGCTCCTACTGGGGAATATGATGAGAACTTCTGCTTCTATAGAGCAATCTGCAGGGGCTTACAACCTGGACCCCTGTGCCCGGCTCTGCTCCTACTGGGGAATATGCCGAGAACGTCTGCTTCTATAGAGCAATCTGCAGGGGGCTCACAACCTGGACCCCTGTGCCCGGCTCTGCTCCTACTGGGGAATATGATGAGAACTTCTGCTTCTATAGAGCAATCTGCAGGGGGCTTACAACCTGGACCCCTGTGCCCGGCTCTGCTCCTACTGGGGAATATGCCGAGAACGTCTGCTTCTATAGAGCAATCTGCAGGGGGCTTACAACCTGGACCCCTGTGCCGGCTCTGCTCCTACTGGGGAATATGCCGAGAACGTCTGCTTCTATAGAGCAATCTGCAGGGGGCTCACAACCTGGACCCCTGTGCCCGGCTCTGCTCCTACTGGGGAATATGCCTGAGAACGTTTTGCTTCTATAGAGCAATCTGCAGGGGCTTACAACCTGGACCCCTGTGCCCGGCTCTGCTCCTACTGGGGAATATGCCGAGAACTTCTGCTTCTATAGAGCAATCTGCAGGGGGCTCACAACCTGGACCCCTGTGCCTGGCTCTGCTCCTACTGGGGAATATGCCGAGAACTCTGCTTCTATAGAGCAATCTGCAGGGGCTCACAACCTGGACCCCTGTGCCCGGCTCTGCTCCTACTGGGGAATATGCCGAGAACGTCTGCTTCTATAGAGCAATCTGCAGGGGGCTACAACCTGGACACCTGTGCCCGGCTCTGCTCCTACTGGGGAATATGCCGAGAACTTCTGCTTCTATAGAGCAATCTGCAGGGGGCTCACAACCTGGACCCCTGTGCCCGCTCTGCTCCTACTAGGAAATATGCCGAGAACGTCTGCTTCTATAGAGCAATCTGCAGGGGGCTTACAACCTGGACCCCTGTGCCCGGCTCTGCTCCTACTGGGGAATATGCCGAGAACTTCTGCTTCTATAGAGCAATCTGCAGGGGCTCACAACCTGGACCCCTGTGCCCGGCTCTGCTCCTACTGGGGAATATGCCGAGAACTTCTGCTTCTATAGAGCAATCTGCAGGGGGCTTACAACCTGGACCCCTGTGCCCGGCTCTGCTCCTACTGGGAAATTGCCGAGAACGTCTGCTTCTATAGAGCAATCTGCAGGGGGCTTACAACCTGGACCCCTGTGCCCGGCTCTGCTCCTACTGGGGAATATGCCGAGAACTTCTGCTTCTATAGAGCAATCTGCAGGGGGCTCACAACCTGGACCCCTGTGCCCGGCTCTGCTCCTACTGGGGAATATGCCGAGAACTTCTGCTTCTATAGAGCAATCTGCAGGGGGCTTACAACCTGGACCCCTGTGCCCGGCTCTGCTCCTACTGGGGAATATGCCGAGAACGTCTGCTTCTATAGAGCAATCTGCAGGGGGCTCACAACCTGGACCCCTGTGCCCGGCTCTGCTCCTACTGGGGAATATGCAGAGAACTTCTGCTTCTATAGAGCAATCTGCAGGGGGCTTACAACCTGGACCCCTGTGCCCGGCTCTGCTCCTACTGGGGAATATGCCGAGAACTTCTGCTTCTATAGAGCAATCTGCAGGGGGCTCACAACCTGGACCCCTGTGCCCGGCTCTGCTCCTACTGGGGAATATGCCGAGAACTTCTGCTTCTATAGAGCAATCTGCAGGGGGCTTACAACCTGGTCCCCTGTGCCTGGCTCTGCTCCTACTGGGGAATATGCCGAGAACTTCTGCTTCTATAGAGCAATCTGCAGGGGCTCACAACCTGGACCCCTGTGCCCGGCTCTGCTCCTACTGGGGAATATGCCGAGAACTTCTGCTTCTATAGAGCAATCTGCAGGGGGCTCACAACCTGGACCCCTGTGCCCGGCTCTGCTCCTACTGGGGAATATGCCGAGAACTTCTGCTTCTATAGAGCAATCTGCAGGGGGCTCACAACCTGGACCCCTGTGCCCGGCTCTGCTCCTACTGGGGAATATGCCGAGAACTTCTGCTTCTATAGAGCAATCTGCAGTGGGCTCACAACCTGGACCCCTGTGCCCGGCTCTGCTCCTACTGGGGAATATGCCGAGAACTTCTGCTTCTATAGAGCAATCTGCAGGGGCTCACAACCTGGACTCCTGTGCCCGGCTCTGCTCCTACTGGGGAATATGCCGAGAA
>JARQOD010000007.1:95936139-96048637 GCA_033576555.1 Oophaga sylvatica | reverse complement strand
CCCTCACGTCCCCTCCTCCGTCCTCCTCTCCCCTCCCTCCCCCCTCCCTCCCTCCTCCTCCCCTCCCTCCTCCTCCCCCTCCTCCTCCTCCTCTCCCTCTCCCCTCCTCCTCCCCTCCTCCTCACCTCCCTCCTCCTCTCCTTCCCCTCCCTCCCCTCCCCCTCTCTCCTCTTCCCCCTCCTCCTCCCCTCCTCACGTCCCCCTCCGTCCTCTCTCCTCATCCCTCCTCCGTCCCCCTCTCCCCTCCCTCCCCTCCTCCCTCCTCCTCTCCCCCTCCCCCCTCCCCTCCCTCCCGCCCTCCTTCTCCCCCTCCTCTCCCCTCCTCCTCACAGTCCCCCTCCCTCCTCCTCCTCTCAGTCCTCCTCCTCCCCCTCTCCCTCCCCCTCCTCCGTCCTTCCCTCCTCCCCTCCCCCCTCCTCTCTCCCTCCTCCCCTCCTCCTCCCTCCTCCTCCTCCGTCCCTCCTCCGTCCTCCCTCTCCTCCTCCTCCCTCCTCCTCCTCCCTCTCCTCCTCACCCCCTCCCCTCCCCTCCCTCCTCCCTCCTTCCTCCGTCCTCCCTCCTCTCCACCCTCCTCCGTCCCTCTCCTCCACTCCCTCCCGTCCTCCCTCCTCCTCACGTCCCTCCTCCGTCCTCCCCTCTCCTCACAGTCCCTCCTCCTCCTCTCTCCTCACATCCCTCCCCGTCCTCCTCCTCCACTCCCTCCCGTCCTCCCTCTCTCCTCACTCCTCCTCCTCCTCCCTCTCTCCCATCCTCCCCGTCCTCCCTCTCTCCATCCTCCTCCTCCCTCTCCCACCCTCCTCGTCCTCTCACATCCCTCCCTCCTCTTCTCACCTCCTCTCCTCCCTCTCTCCTCACAGTCCCTCCTCGTCTCTCCTCCTCAGTTCTCCTCCTCCCCTTCTCCACACCCCCTTCCTCACAGTCCCCTCCGTCCTCCTCTCCCTCCCTCCTCGTCTCCTCTCCTCATAGTTCCTCCTCCTCCTCCTCTTCTCACAGTCCTCCTCCTCTACGTCCCCCCCGCCTCCTCCTCCAGTCCCCCTCCTCTCCTCTCTCCACACTCCCCGCTCCTCTCTCCTTCCCCTCCTCCTCCTCTCCTCACAGTCCCTCCTCCGTCCTCCCTCCCCCTCCCGTCCCTCTCTCCGTCCTCCCCTCCTCCCGTCTCTCCTCCGTCCCTCCCCTCCTCCCTCCCCTCTCCCTCCTCCTCCAGTCCCTCCTCCGTCCTCCCTCTCTCCTCACAGTCCCCTCCTCCCCCTCCTCCTCACATCCCTCCCCGTCCCTCTCCTCCACTCCCTCCTCCGTCCTCCCTCTCTCCTCACAGTCCCTCCTCGCCTCCCTCTCTCCTCAGTCCTCCTCCGTCCTCCCCCTCCTCACATCCCCCTCCTCCTCCTCCTCCTCTCCTCCGCCTCCTCCTCCTCCTCCTCTCTCCTCCGTCCCCCCTCCTCCCTCTCTCCTCACCTCCCTCCTCCTCTCCCTCTCCTCCATCCCTCCTCCCTCCTCCCTCTCTCCTCAAGTTCCCTCCTCCTCCTCCCTCCTCCTCTCCTCACGTCCCCCTCCTCCTCTCCTCCTCCCTCCCTCCTCCTCCCTCCCCCTCTCCTCACGTCCCTCTCCGTCCTCCTCTCCTCCTCCATCCCCTCCTCCTCTCCCTCCTCCCCAGTCCCTCCGTCCTCCTCTCCTCACAGTCCCCTCCTCCCTCCTCCCTCTCTCCTCCAGTCCCTCCCCGTCCTCCCTCTCCCTCAGTCCCTCCTCCGCCTCCTCTCTCCTCCAGCCCTCCTCCGTCCCCCTCTCCTCACCCCTCCTCCTCCCTCTCCCTCCAGTCCCTCCTCCGTCCTCCCTCTCTCCCAATCCCTCCTCCCTCCCCCTCTCCCCTCACCCCCTCCTCTCCTCCCTCCCTCACTCCCTCCTCTCTCCTCCCTCTCTCCTCCTCCTCCTCCGTCCCTCCTCCTCTCCCAGCCTCCTCCTCCCCCCTCTCCTCCGTTCCCTCTCCTCCCCCTCCCTCCATCCTCCCTCCGTCCTCTCCTCCTCCCTCCCCCTCCCCTCCTCCTCCTCCCTCCCTCCTCCCCCTCCTCCTCCTCCCTCCTCCCATCCCTCCCTCCGTCCCTCCTCCTCTCCTCCTCCCCGTCCCCTCCCTCCTCTCCTCCTCCAGTCCCCTCCTCCGCTCCTCCCTCCTCCTCCTCCGTCCCTCCTCCTCCTCCTCTCCTCCTCCATCCTCCTCCGTCCTCCTCTCTCCTCACACTCCCCTCCTCCGTCCTCCCCTCTCTCTCTCCTCCAGTCCCTCCTCCTCTCCCTCCTCCTCTCCTCATAGTTCCTCCTCCGTCCTCCCTCTCTCCTCACAGTCCCTCCTCGTCCTCCTCTCTCCTCACAGTCCCTCCTCCGTCCCTCCCTCTCTCCCCTCACTTCTCCTCCTCCTCCGTCCTCCCTCTCTCCTCACAGTCCCTCCTCCGTCCTCCTCCCTCACTCCACTCCCTCCTCCTCCTCTCGTCCCCTCACATCCCTCCTCCCTCCTCCCTCTCCCTCACTATTCCCTCCCCTCCGCTCCCTCCTCCTCCTCTCCCTCCTCCGTCCTCCCTCTCCCTCCTCACATCCCTCCCTCCCTCCTCCCCTCTCCTCACAGTCCCTCCTCCGTCCTCCCTCCTCCTCACAGTCTCCTCCTCTCCGTCCTCCCTCCTCTCCTCACAGTCCTCCTCCGTCCTCCCTCCTCCTCCAGTCCCTCCTCCGTCCTCCCTCTCTCCTCACAGTCCCTCCTCCTCCTCCCTCTCTCCTCACAGTCCCTCCTCCGTCCTCCTCTCTCTCCTCATCCCTCCTCCTCCTCCTCCTCTCTCCTCACAGTCCCTCCTCCGTCCTCCTCCCTCCTCACAGTCCTCCTCCGTCCTCCCTCTCTCCTCACAGTCCCCTCCTCCTCCTCTCTCCTCACATCCCTCCTCCGTCCTCCCTCTCTCCTCACAGTCCCTCCTCCGTCCTCCCTCTCTCCTCACAGTCCCTCCTCCATCCTCCCTCTCTCCTCACAGTCCCTCCTCCGTCCTCCCTCCTCACAGTCCCTCCTCCGTCCTCCCTCCCTCCTCACAGTCCCTCCTCCGTCCTCCCTCTCTCCTCACAGTCCCTCCTCCGTCCTCTCTCCTCACAGTCCCTCCTCCATCCTCCCTCCTCCAGTTCCTCCTCCTGTCCTCCTCTCTCCTCACAGTCCCTCCTCCGTCCTCCCTCCCTCCTCACAGTCCTTCCTCCGTCCTCCCTCCCTCCTCACAGTTCCTCCGTCCTCCCTCTCTCCTCACAGTCCTCCTCCATCCTCCCTCTCTCCTCACAGCTCCTCCTCTGTCCTCCCTCTCTCCTCACAGTCCCTTCTCCATCCTCCCTCCCTCCTCACAGTCCTTCCTCGCTCCTCCCTCCCTCCTCACAGTTCCTCCGTCCTCCCTCCCTCCTCACAGTTCCTCCATCCTCCCTCTCTCCTCACAGTCCCTCCTCCGTCCTCCCTCTCTCCTCACAGTCCCTCCTCCATCCTCCCTCTCTCCTCACAGTCCCTCCTCCGTCCTCCCTCCCTCCTCACAGTCCCTCCTCCGTCCTCCCTCTCTCCTCACAGTTCCTCCTCCGTCCTCCCTCCTCACAGACCCTCCTCCATCCTCCCTGTTGTGAATGGGTTTGAGATGAGTTCTGAGCAGAGGCTCCCTCTGGTGGTTACAAGCGGTGCTAGTGAAGATTGTGAGGACTGGGAATCAGGTGTTACTGACTGGTCTTATATAAGGGAGTCATTTTCCCATCAGGGTTGCCGGTGATCAATTGTTCTGGTCTGAATCCTTCATTCCAGTTTCCCTTGTGGCCTGCTGTGTCGTGTCTTCATCTCCTGCTTACAGATAAGACTTTTGCTTCTTTTGTGTTTTTGCTATATTTTTGCATTTTGTCCTGCACTTCTTTGGGGGCCTTCAGGGTCCCCTCCGGGGGCTTCTGCCCTCTCAGTTTAGTTCAGCCACTGAGTTTTGTTCTTTTGCTTTTTTCAGTTTTTTCAGTGGCTGCTGTTTTGATTTTGTTACACCAGAGAACTAATTTAGGTGGTAGAGGTCGTGTGATCTCAGGTGATTTTGAAATTAGTAGAGTTGGTGCTTTTCAGGGTTTTCTGGGATTGCAGTAAGTGCCCTTCCTATCCTTTTCTATTTAGATAGTTTGGGCCCCAGCGTTTGCTCATACTATTTTCTGTCTGTGTCAGTATTTCCTCTTGTCTAACCGCCATTACATGTTTGGGGGCTTTCTATTATCTTTGGGGTTCTGCTCCGGGGCAGATAGCTTTCCTATTTCTATCTTTAGATGTAGTTAGT
This sequence comes from Oophaga sylvatica, assembly GCA_033576555.1. NCBI lineage: Eukaryota > Metazoa > Chordata > Amphibia > Anura > Dendrobatidae > Oophaga > Oophaga sylvatica. Next base: position 96,044,339 of record JARQOD010000007.1, on the reverse strand, counting down.
TTCTCAGGCTGTGACGAGGCGTCTAGGACCAACGTAGGAACGCTCCACGGCTGCCTCTAGTTGTGGTGGTTAGTCAGGGTACTGCAATCTCATAGATTCCAACTGCTCTGGTGTATTTCCTTTTTTACCTGCTCTCCTCAGCTACCGAAACATAACAGTATCACCGGCCTAAACTGAAAATTATATTGTACTCACAGAAGGGAAAAATATTGTGAAAGAAAAAAGTTGTCAGAGTTGTCAGAGATTTTTTTTTTTTCTGTTTGTTGCATTTTTTTCCCTCTGTATCTCTGGGTGCTGGGGAGGATCTTTTCTCTCAATGGAGTTTGCACAGTTGTCTGGCCGTGTGGATCAGCTTGCCACTGAGGTTCAGAGTATTGCTGCATATCTTGCTAGGTTGCCTGTTGTGGAACCTAGGATCCCCATGCCAGATTTGTTTTTAGGGATCGAGCTAAGTTTCTGAATTTCAAAAATAATTGTAAATTGTTTTTTGCCTTAAAATCTAAGTCTTCAGGGAACGCAGCGCAGCAGGTTCAAATTGTCATCTCTCTCCTGCGCGGCGACCCTCAGGATTGGGCTTTTTCCCTGACAGCTGGGGATCCTGTTTTGAGTGATGTTGATGCGTTTTTTCATGCTTTGGGGTTATTGTACGATGAGCCTAATGTCACTGATCAGGCTGAAAAAGCCTTGTTGGCATTAAATCAGGGGCTTGATGACGCTGAGTTATACTGTCAGAGATTCCGTAGGTGGGCAGTCCTGACCAAATGGAATGACGACGCTTTGGCGGCCCTTTTCCGGAAGGGTCTGTCAGATAATGTAAAGGATGTTATGGTGGGATTCCCTGTCCCCTCTGGTCTCAATGATTCTATGTCATTGGCGATTCAAATTGACAGACGTTTGCGTGAGCGGAGAAGTATGCGTGGAGTGGTGTTGCCTTGTGGACCAGCTTCTGAACCCATGCAGTGTGATAGAGTGGTGTCTGGGGCACAGCGTCATGAGTTTCAAAAGCGCAATGGGTTATGTTTCTACTGTGGTGATGCCTCTCATGCTATTTCAGTCTGCCCTAAGCGGGGAAGACGTTTTGCACGCTCAGTTGTCTTGGGTAGTGTTCAGACTAAGTTTTTATTAACTGTCACTCTGATATGCTCTCTGTCCTCATTTTCTGCTCAGGCTTTCGTTGATTCTGGAGCAGCTATTAACCTGATGGATTATGATTTTGCTAAACGTTGTGGGTTTCCCTTGATACCCCTACAGAAGTCTATTCCCCTACTGGGGATCGATTCTACCCCTTTGGCTGAGAATAAACCCCAGTTTTCTACTCAGGTGATAATGAGGGTTGAACCTGATCACCAGGAGTGCTGCAAATTTTTGGTTCTATATAATCTGCATGACATTATCGTGCTGGGTTTCCCTTGGTTACAGTCTCATAATCCTGTTTTGGATTGGAAATCTGTGTCTGTAACCAGTTGGGGCTGCCAATGTGTTAATACCAACACTCCTGTTTTTTCTGCCTCCCCCCAGGCTCAGGATGTTCCTGACTTTTTGTTTGATTTTTCTGATGTGTTTAGCGAAAGTAAATCTGCATCCTTGCTCCCCATAGGAGCTATGACTGCGCTATTGAATTAGTGCCGGGTAGTAAATTCCCTAAAGGTCGCCTTTTTAACTTGTCTGTACCTGAACATGACGCTATGCGGTCTTATATCAAGGAATCATTGGAGAAGGGTCATATCAGACCATCCTCTTCACCCTTAGGTGCCGTTTTTTTCTTTGTGGCCAAAAAAGATGGTTCATTAAGGCCGTGTATTGATTATCGTCTCTTGAACAATATTACTGTGAAATATCAATACCCGTTACCCTTGATTTCTGACCTTTTTTCCAGGGTGAAAAACGCTACTTGGTTTACCAAGCTTGACCTCAGGGGGGCGTATAACCTTATTCGCATTAAGCACGGGGATGAATGGAAGACAGCATTCAATACCCCTGAAGGGCATTTTGAGTACCTGGTGATGCCCTTTGGGCTCACTAATGCTCCTTCCGTCTTCCAGTCCTTCATGAATGACATTTTCAGGGATTTTGTGGATAAATTTCTGATTGTTTATTTGGATGATATCTTGATTTTTTCTAATGACTGGGACTCTCATGTGAAACATGTTCGAACTGTATTCCAGATTTTGAGAGAGAATGCTCTGTATGTGAAGGGATCAAAGTGTCTTTTTGGCGTACAGAGGATCTCATTTCTGGGATTCATTTTGTCCCCATCTGTTATTGAAATGGACCCGGTCAAGGTTCAGGCCATCTGTGATTGGGTCCAACCTACTTCATTAAAGGCTCTTCAGAGATTTTTGGGTTTTGCCAATTTTTATCGTAAATTTATTGGTAATTTCTCGGTTATTGTTAAACCATTAACTGATTTGACCAGAAAGGGTTCTGATGTGGTGAATTGGCCTCCTGAGGCAGTCTCTGCATTTCAGGAACTTAAGCAGAGATTCACTTCTGCTCCTGTTCTACGGCAGCCTGATGTTTCTCTGCCATTTCAGGTGGAGGTTGATGCCTCTGAAATTGGGGCAGGTGCCGTTTTGTCCCAAAAAGATCCAGAGACCTCTAAAAGTAACCCTTGTGCCTTTTTTTCTCGAAAATTTTCTCCTACTGAACGTAATTATGACGTGGGTAATCGGGAGTTATTGGCCATGAAGTGGGCTTTTGAAGAGTGGAGACATTGGCTGGAGGGAGCCAAACATCAGGTGGTGGTCCTTACGGACCATAAGAATCTGGTCTATCTGGAATCTGCCAAGCGACTCAATCCTAGACAGGCCAGGTGGGCCTTGTTTTTCACACGTTTTAATTTTGTGGTTTCCTTTCTTCCTGGCACTAAGAATGTTAAGGCGGATGCCCTCTCGAGGAGTTTCCTTGCGGACTCTCCTGAGTTATCCGATCCTTCTGTTATTTTGAAAGAGGGTGTAGTTCTTTCCGCCATCTCGCCCAATTTGAGACTTGCTCTGGAGGGGTGTCAGGAGGATAGGCCCGAGCGCTGTCCTGTTGGAAAATTGTTTGTCCCGGACCAATGGAAAAAGAGTGTGATGTCTGAGATTCATTGTTCCACATTGGCTGGGCATCCCGGAATTTTTGGTACCAGAGACTTGGTTAGTCGGTCCTTTTGGTGGCCTACCTTGTCTCGTGATGTCAGGGAATTTGTGCAGTCCTGTGGGACTTGCTCTCGCTCCAAGCCTTGCTCTCGCTCTAGTGGTTTGTTGATGCCATTGCCTGTGCCCAAGAGACCATGGACCCATATCTCTATCTTTTCATTTCCGATCTTCCTGTTTCTCAGAGAATGACCACCATCTGGGTAATTTGTGATAGGTTTTCCAAAATGATACATCTTGTGCCATTACCTAAGTTGCCTTCCTCCTCTGAATTGGTGCCGTTGTTCCTTCAGCACGTGGTTCGTTTACACGGCATTCCTGAGAACATTGTGTCTGACAGAGGAGTCCAGTTTGTTTCCAGATTTTGGAGGACTTTTTGTTCTAAACTGGGTGTTCAATTGTCTTTCTCCTCGGCATTTCATCCTCAGACCAATGGTCAAACTGAGAGAACAAACCAGACATTGGAGACTTATCTAAGATGCTTTGTGTCTGCTGATCAGGATGACTGGGTCTCTTTTTTGCCTTTGGCTGAGTTTGCTCTTAATAATAGGGCTAGCTCTGCCACTTTGATGTCTCCGTTTTTCTGTAATTCTGGTTTCACCCTCGATTTTCTTCAGGACAGACGGAGGCTTCTGTCTGTCCAGGTGTTGACTCTGTTGTGGAGCGTATGCAACAGATTTGGGACCAGGTAGTGGAGAGGTTGTCCCTCTCTCAGGAGAAGGCCCAGCGGTTTGCTAACCGGCATAGGACTGATGGTCCTCGGTTTAAAGTGGGGGACTTGGTCTGGTTGTCCTCAAAGAATATTCCTATGAGAGTAGCATCTCCTAAATTTAAGCCTAGGTTCATTGGACCTTATAAGATCATGGAGATTATTAATCCTGTTTCTTTTCGTTTGCTTCTTCCAGGGACATTTAAGATCCATAACGTGTTCCACAAGTCCTTGTTGAAGAGGTTTGTTGAGCCAGTGGTTCCTGCTGCTGTGCCTCCTGACCCTGTTTTGGTTGAGGGCAATCTGGAGTATGTGGTTGAGAAAATATTGGATTCTCGTTTTTCTAGACGGAAACTCCAGTATTTGGTTAAATGGAGAGGTTATGGTCAGGAGGACAATTCTTGGGTGTTTGCTTCGGACATCCATGCTGGGAGACTTATCCGTGCGTATCATAGAACTCATCCTGACCGACCTGGTTGCTCAAATGAGGGTTCGGTGACCCCTCCTCAAGGGGGGGGTACTGTTGTGAATGGGTTTGAGATGAGTTCTGAGCAGAGGCTCCCTCTGGTGGTTACAAGCGGTGCTAGTGAAGATTGTGAGGACTGGGAATCAGGTGTTACTGACTGGTCTTATATAAGGGAGTCATTTTCCCATCAGGGTTGCCGGTGATCAATTGTTCTGGTCTGAATCCTTCATTCCAGTTTCCCTTGTGGCCTGCTGTGTCGTGTCTTCATCTCCTGCTTACAGATAAGACTTTTGCTTCTTTTGTGTTTTTGCTATATTTTTGCATTTTGTCCTGCACTTCTTTGGGGGCCTTCAGGGTCCCCTCCGGGGGCTTCTGCCCTCTCAGTTTAGTTCAGCCACTGAGTTTTGTTCTTTTGCTTTTTTCAGTTTTTTCAGTGGCTGCTGTTTTGATTTTGTTACACCAGAGAACTAATTTAGGTGGTAGAGGTCGTGTGATCTCAGGTGATTTTGAAATTAGTAGAGTTGGTGCTTTTCAGGGTTTTCTGGGATTGCAGTAAGTACCCTTCCTATCCTTTTCTATTTAGATAGTTTGGGCCCCAGCGTTTGCTCATACTATTTTCTTTCTGTGTCTGTATTTCCTCTTGTCTAACCGCCATTACATGTTTGGGGGCTTTCTATTATCTTTGGGGTTCTGCTCCGGGGCAGATAGCTTTCCTATTTCTATCTTTAGGTGTAGTTAGTTTCTCAGGCTGTGACGAGGCGTCTAGGACCAACGTAGGAACGCTCCACGGCTGCCTCTAGTTGTGGTGGTTAGTCAGGGTACTGCAATCTCATAGATTCCAACTGCTCTGGTGTATTGCCTTTTTGCCTGCTCTCCTCAGCTACCGAAACATAACACCTCCCTCTCTCCTCACAGTTCCTCCTCTGTCCTCCCTCTCTCCTCACAGTCCCTCCTCCGTCCTCCCTCCCTCCTCACAGTCCTTCCTCCGTCCTCCCTCCCTCCTCACAGTTCCTCCGTCCTCCCTCTCTCCTCACAGTCCCTCCCTCCTCCGTCCTTCCTCTCCCCTCACAGTCCCTCCTCCGTCCTCCCTCTCTCCTCACAGTCCTCCTCCGTCCTCCCTCTCTCCTCATAGTCTCTCCTCCGTCCCCCTCTCCCCTCACAGTCCCTCCTCCGTCCTCCCTCACTCCTCACAGTCCTTCCTCCGTCCTCCCTCTCTCCTCACAGTCCCTCCTCCGTCCTTCCTCCCTCCTCACAGTCCCTCCTCCATCCTCCCTCTCCCCTCACAGTCCCTCCTCCGTCCTCCCTCACTCCTCACAGTCCTTCCTCCGTCCTCCCTCTCTCCTCACAGTCCCTCCTCCTCCCTCCCTCCCTCCAGTCCTCCTCCGTCCTCCCTCTCCTCACAGTCCTCCTCCGTCTCCCTCCCTCACGTCTCTCCCGTCCTCCCTCGTCCACATTTCCTCCGTCCTCCTTCTCCTCACAGTCCCTCCTCCGTCCTTCCCTCTCCCCTCACAGTCCCTCCTCCGTCCTCCTCTCCCCTCACAGTCCCTCCTCCGTCCTCCCTCTCCCCTCACAGTCCTCCTCGTCCTCCCTCTCCCCTGTCCCTCCTCCTCCCCTCCACAGTCCTCCTCCGTCCTCCCTCGTCCCTCACAGTCCTTCCTCCGTCCTCCCTCTCCCCTCACAGTCCTTCCTCCGTCCTCCCTCTCCCCTCACAGTCCTTCCTCCTCCTCCCTCTCCCTCACAGTCCTCCTCCTCCTCCCTCTCCCTCACAGTCCTCCTCCTCCTCCTCTCTCTTCACAGTCCCTCCTCCGTCCTCCCTCTCTCTCACAGTCCCTCCTCCGTCCTCCCTCTCTCCTCACAGTCCCTCCTCCGTCCTCCCTCTCTCCTCACAGTCCCTCCTCCGTCCTCCCTCTCTCCTCACAGTCCCTCCTCCGTCCTCCCTCTCTCCTCACAGTCCCTCCTCCGTCCTCCCTCTCCCCTTTCACAGTCCCTCCTCCGTCCTCCCTCTCTCTCACAGTCCCTCCTCCGTCCTCCCTCTCTCCTCACAGTCCCTCCTCCGTCCTCCCTCTCTCCTCACAGTCCCCTCCTCCCGTCCTCCCTCTCCTCGTCCGTCCCTCCCTCTCTCCTTCTCTCACACATTCCTCCACCATCCTAGCTCTCTCCTCAGTCCCTCCTCCGTCCTCCCTCTCTCCTCAAAGTCCCTCCTCCATCCTCCCTCTCCTTACAGTCCCTCCTCCGTCCTCCCTCTCTCCTCACAGTCCCTCCTCCGTCCCCCCTCTCTCCTCACAGTCCCTCCTCAGTCCTCCCTCTCTCCCCACAGTCTCTCCTCAGTCCTCCCTCTCTCCTCACAGTCCCTCCTCAGTCCTCCCTCTCTCCTCACCTGTCCTTCATCATCCCTCTCTCCTCACCTGTCCTCCGTCATCCCTCTCTCCTCACAGTCCCTCCTCCATCCTCCCTTTCTTCTCACAGTCCTTCCTCTATCCTCCCTCTCTCCTCACAGTCCTTCCTCCGTCCTCCCTCTCTCCTCACAGTCCCTCCTCCGTCCTCCCTCCTCACAGTCCCTCCTCCGTCCTCCCTCTCTCCTCACAGTTCCTCCTCCATCCTGCCTCTCTCCTCACAGTCCCTCCTCCGTCCTCCCTCTCTCCTCACAGTCCCTCCTCCGTCCCCTCTCTCCTCACAGTCCCTCCTCCGTCCTCCGCTCTCCTCACAGTCCCTCCTCCGTCCTCCCTCTCTCCTCACAGTCCTTCCTCAGTCCTCCCTCTCTCCTCACCTGTCCTCCATCATCCCTCCTCACCTGTCCTCCGTCATCCCTCTCTCCTCACAGTCCCTCCTCCATCCTCCCTTTCTTCTCACAGTCCTTCCTCCATCCTCCCTCTCTTCTCACAGTCCTTCCTCCGTCCTCCCTCTCTCCTCACAGTCCCTCCTCTGTCCTCCCTCCCTCCTCACAGTCCCTCCTCCGTCCTCCCTCTCTCCTCACAGTTCCTCCTCCGTCCTGCCTCTCTCCTCACAGTCCCTCCTCCGTCCTCCCTCTCTCCTCACAGTCCCTCCTCCGTCCTCCCAGTCCCTCCTCCGTCCTCCCTCTCTCCTCACAGTCCCTCCTCCGTCCTCCCTCTCTCCTCACAGTCCCTCCTCAGTCCTCCTCTCTCCTCACCTGTCCTCCATCATCCCTCTCTCCTCACCTGTCGTCCGTCATCCCTCTCTCCTCACAGTCCCTCCTCCATCCTCCCTTTCTTCTCACAGTCCTTCCTCTATCCTCCCTCTCTTCTCACAGTCCTTCCTCCGTCCTCCTCTCTTCTCACAGTCCCTCCTCCGTCCTCCCTCCATCCTCACAGTCCCTCCTCCGTCCTCCCTCCCTCCTCACAGTCCCTTCTCCGTCCCCCCTCTCTCCTCACAGTCCCTCCTCCGTCCTCCCTCTCTCACAGTCCCTCCTCCGTCCACCCTCTCCCCTCACAGTCCCTCCTCTGTCCTCCCTCTCTCCTCACAGTCCCTCCTCTGTCCTCCCTCTCTCCTCACCTGTCCTCCTCCGTCATCCCTCTCTCCTCACAGTCCCTCCTCCGTCCTCCCTCTCTCCTCACAGTCCCTCCTCTGTCCTCCCTCTCTCCTCACAGTCCCTCCTCTGTCCTCCCTCTCTCCTCACCTGTCCTCTCCGTCATCCCTCTCTCCTCACCTGTCCTCCTCCATCCTCCCTCTCTTCTCACAGTCCCTCCTCTATCCTCCCTTTTCTTCTCACAGTCCTTCCTCCATCCTCGCTCTCTCCTCACAGTCCCTCCTCCATCCTCCCTCTCTCCTCACAGTCCCTCCTCAGTCCTCCCTCTCTCCTCACAGTCCTCCGGGCCATGCTGTGAGTTCTGCCCTCCGCCTGCTCCATGCTGTAAACACGTGTCCTGTTATGATTTGGTAGCCGAGGGGACAGCAGCAAAATTAGACCAGGCAACCAGACAGCAGAGAGGTTGGTAACTAGCGGATTGCAGACCCCTAAACTGACAACACAACTAGAAGCAGCCTTGGGACGTACCTACGATGCCCTAGACGCCTCGACACAGCCGGAGAGCTAACTAAGCCTAAAGAGGGAAAGGGGAAAGCTAACTGCCCCGGAATAGAGCCCCAAAGGAATAGATAGCCCCCAAACATATATTGCCGGTGAGACAAGATGAAATACAAACACAGGCAGAAAATAGAGTAAGCAAATGCTGGGGCCCAAACTGTCAGCGGATCCGGCACCCATAGGCGGCCATTAAACAAAATGGCGGATGCGGCGGATCCGCCATAGTCCGCCATTTTGGTGGACAGAAAAAACGTTGCATTGGATGTTTTCCAAAACGGTGGACGCCAAATTTTTGGCGGATCCGTCAAAAAAACGGACCTAACGGACGACTATCCGTCAAAATCCGCCACTAATACAAGTCAATGGGAAAAAAGCGGATCCGCCAAAAAAAAATGGTGGATCCGCTTTTTTCTCACTTTGGCGGATTTTGACTGACGTCACACGACTGAAGTGTGAAAGAGGCCTAAGCCTAAAGAGGGAAAGGGGAAAGCTAACTGCCCTGGAGTAGAGCCCCAAAGGAATAGGTAGCCCCCAAACATATATTGGCGGTGAGACAAGATGAAATACAAACACAGGCAGAAAATAGAATAAGCAAATGCTGGGGCCAAACTGTCTAGATAGAACCGGATAGGAAAGAATACTGTCTGCAATCCAGCAAAAACCCTAAGAAAAATTCCAACACGTCTGATATACAAAAATACTGAGACCACACAATCTCGCCCCCACTAAATCAACTCTGGTGTGAACTGGTAGCAAATCAGCAGATACTGAAATAACAGGGAACTGAAAATACATAAACAGTGGCAAATGAGAAACAAGGCCAGCGCAGGCCCCCACAGGGAACCTGGCTGTTCTAACTCCAGAAGGGCAGAAGACTGAGATAGACAAATCAAAAGCCACAGAAATAAACAGCAAAAAACTTATCTGAAAGTTGCAAGACAAAGCAGGAAGCAAGCTGACTTCCAAATGGGAGCAGGAAGAAACAAATCAGCGGCAAGGATCATGGGAAGGTTGCTCACTTATATCTCCCCAGTCAGCAACACCTGGTTTAGCAAGAGTAGATACTCGTTGCTCCAGCACTCCCCCTATGGCGGAGTAGCCAGCAATAGTAATCAGTGCGCTGCCATGGTTAATTGATATTTCAAAAAATGCGCGCTGACCCTTTAAGAGACCAGAAGGAGGTGCGCTTGCATCCTAAGCATTCTCCCTGGAGGCCTGCTGGCAGCATGCCAGGAAGTAGAGGAGAGTGAAGCAGCAGCAGGACCCCAAGGGACAGACAGAGAGCGAGAATCCTGACACGGACTTCGCAGAGGTACACAGGCAGCCTCGGGAGCGGGTGAGGGGCAAAACTGAGGGCAGCGCCAGAAACCGGGACCTGGTGTAAACACTCTACTCCTCTATCTATGGGAACATTACTTCCCTCTACCCCTCTATCTCATAGTAACATAGTTATTAAGGTTGAAGGAAGACTTTAAGTCCATCTAGTTCACCCCATATCCTATCCTAACCTGCCCTAACATGTTGATCCAGGGAAGGCAAAAAAAAACCCAAGTGGCAAACAGTAAGCTTCACATTGGTGAAAAAAATTCCTTCCCGACTCCACATACGGCAATCAGACTAGATCCCTGGATCAACGCAGTATCTAGGAAACTAGTGAATATAACCTGTAATATTATACTTTTCATCCAGTCCCTTCTTACATGTTAGTAGTGAATCCCTCATTACAACATCATACGGCAGAGAGTTCCATAGTCTCACTGCTCTTACAGTAAAGAATCTGCGTCTGTGATTATGGCTAAACCTTCTTTCCTCCAGACGTAGAGGATGCCCCCTCGTCCCCGTCACAGGTCTAAGAGTAAAAAGATCATTAGAAAGGTCTTTGTACTGTCCCCTCATATATTTATACATTGTAAATAAGATCACCCCTAAGCCTTCATTTCTCCAACTAAATACCCCCCAAGTGTAATAACCTGTCCTGGTATTACAGACCCCCATTCTCTAATAACCTGTCCTGGTATTGCAGACCCCCCAGTTCTCTAATAACCTGTCCTGGTATTGCAGACCCCCCAGTTCTCTAATAACCGTCCTGGTATTGCAGACCCCCCCAGTTCTCTAATAACCTGTCCTGGTAAATTTCAGACCCCCCAGTTCTCTAATAACCTGTCCTGGTATTGCAGACCCCCCAGTGCTCTAAAAAACCTGTCCTGGTATTGCAGACCCCCAGTTCTCTAATAACCTGTCCTGGTATTGCAGACCCCCCCAGTTCTCTAATAACCTGTCCTGGTATTGCAGACCCCCAGTCCTCTAATAACCTGTCCTGGTATTGCAGACCCCAGTTCTCTAATAACCTGTCCTGGTATTGCAGACCCCCAGTTCTCTAATAACCTGTCCTGGTATTGCAGACCCCCCGTTCTCTAATAACCTGTCCTGGTATTGCAGACCCCCCAGTTCTCTAATAACCTGTCCTGGTATTGCAGACCCCCCAGTGCTCTAATAACCTGTCCTGGTATTGCAGACCCCCCAGTGCTCTAATAACCTATCCTGGTATTGCAGACCCCCCAGTTCTCTAATAACCTGTCCTGGTATTGCAGACCCCCAGTGCTCTAATAACCTGTCCTGGATTGCAGACCCCCAGTTCTCTAATAACCTGTCCTGGTATTGCAGACCCCCCAGTGCTCTAATAACCTGTCCTGGTATTGCAGACCCCCAGTTCTCTAATAACCTGTCCTGGTATTGCAGACCCCCCAGTGCTCTAATAACCTGTCCTGGTATTGCAGACCCCCAGTGCTCTAATAACCTGTCCTGGTATTGCAGACCCCCAGTTCTCTAATAACCTGTCCTGGTATTGCAGACCCCCAGTGCTCTAATAACCTGTCCTGGTATTGCAGACCCCCAGTTCTCTAATAACCTGTCCTGGTATTGCAGACCCCCCAGTTCTCTAATAACCTTGGTCGCTCTTCTCTGCACCGCTCCAGTTTTAGCTATGTCTTTCTTATACACCGGAGACCAGAACTGCACACAGTATTCTAAGTGTGGTCGCACCAGTGACTTGTATAGAGGTAAAATTATGTTCTCCTCATGAGCATCTATGCCTCGTCTAATGCATCACATTATTTTATTTGCCTTGGCAGCAGCAGCCTGACATTGGCCACTAAATGTGAGTTTGTCGTCCACCCATACACCCAGGTCTTTTGCAGTGACAGTTTTGCCCAGTGTTTTACAATTAAGCACATAATTATACATCTTGTTTGTTCTAACCCAAGTGCATGACCTTACATTTATCCCCATTAAAGCTCATTTGCCATTTATCATCCAAGCTTCTAGTTTACATAAATCCTCCTGTAAATAAAATTATCCTCCCTGTATTTATTACCCTGCAGAGTTTAGTGTCATCTGCAAATATTGAAATACTACTCTGTATGCCCCCTACAAGGTCATTAATAAATATGTTAAAGAGAAGCGGCCCCAATACTGACCCCTGTGGTACCCCACTGCTAACCGTGACCCAGTCCGAGTGTGCTCCATTAATAACCACCCTTTGTTTTCTATCCCATGAGCCAGTTCTTAACCCACTTACACATATTTTCCCCTATCCCTATTGTTCATATTTTTATGTATCAACTTTTGTGTGGCACTGTATCAAAAGCTGTCTGGGGACATTACTTCCCTCTACTCCTGTATCTATAGAGACAATTACTTCCCTTTACTCTTCTATCTATGTGGACATTACTTCTTATCATTTCGTTTATCTATGGGGACATTGTTCCCTCTAATCCTCTGTCTATAGAGACATTACTTCTGTCTACTCCTACTGCTCCATTTCTGATACATTTTTACTTCATGTACAGACTAAAGTCATAAATGCATTCCCTCATAGAATCCTAGAATGGTAGAGTTGGAAGGGACCCTCTGGGGTCATCGTTTTCAACCCCCTGCTCCATGCCGGATTCACTAAGCCACTCAGACAGATGTCTGTCCAGCCTCTGTTTGAAGACTTCTATTGAAGGAGAACTCACCACTCTTGTGGCAGCCAGTTTCACTCAGTGATCACCCTAACTGTCAAAAATGTGTTTTCCCAACTTCTAGTCTGTATATTCTCCCTTTCAGTTTCACCATTGCTTCTCGTGTTTCCATTTGCAAATAAGAATAATTATGATCCCTCTACACTGTGACAGCCCTTCCGAAATTCTCTTACTACATCCTAGAACTGTGTTTGCCATCTTTGCTGCTGCATCACACTGTTGACTCAGTGCATCTATGATCTATTAGTATACTCGTCTTTTTCACACGTGCTGTTGCTTAGTTCTGTTCCTTCCATTCTGTAGATGTAATTTTTCGTTTTCTGTCCAGATGTAGAATCTTGCATTTCCTTTGTTAAATACTGTTCTATTAGTCTCTGCCCATTCATCAAGCTTATTTAGATCCTTCTGAATCTTTTCTTTTCTAGTGTTAGCTATCCCTCCAAACTTTGCATCATTGCAAATTTGTTTAGTTTACCTTCAGCTCCCTTATCTAGATCTTTTATAAATGTTGAACAACACTGGGGCCAGGCAGAGCCTTGTGGTACCCCCTTGTAATGCTGGGGCCAGAACAGAGCCTTGTGGTACCCCACTTGTAACACTGGGGCCAGGACAGAGCTGTGGTACCCCACTTGTAATGCTGGGGCCAGAACAAGCCTTGTGGTACCCCACTTGTAACACTGGGGCCAGGGGAAAACCCCCCCCCAACCCCCCCCCCCCCCCCCCCCCCAAAAACCCCCCCCCCCCCCCCCCCCCCCCCCCCCCCCCCCCCCCCCCCCCCCAAAAACCCCCCCCCCCCCCCCCCCCCCCCCCCCCCCCCCCCCCCCCCCCCCCCCCCCCCCCCCCCCCCCCCCCCCCCCCCCCCCCCTTTTTTTTTTTCCCCGGGGGGGGAAAAAAAATTTTTTTCCAAACCCCCCCCCCCCCCCCCCCCCCCCCCCCCCCAAAAAAAAACCCCCCCCCCCCCCCCCCCCCTAAAGGGGGGAAAAGAAAAAGGTTTTGGGAACTTTTTACGGGACCGGAAATCCTGGGGGATTGTACTTTTCCAACCACCTTTCCCAATGACCAACATTTGGGCGGGGGGTCCCCCCGGGGGGGGCCCGGGGCCCTAAGGGGGGAGGTAAAGGGGGGGCTTTTTCCCCCACAGGATTGTACGGGTGGGATCTTGAAAAGGTTGTGGGGAAAAGTTTAAAAGGAGTTTCCCCGGAAGTGACCGGGTCCTGGAAGGGGTTTTTGGGAAAGGAAAAATTTAAAGGAAGGTTTCCCAATGACCAGGAGCTCTGAAAACGGGTGTACGAAGTACCGGGCTCTGACAGGCAGGGTTTACATAAGGTAGCTCGGAGGTGCAGCGGAGGAAGTCGCCCCCGGTACACAAGAGCCCCGCGGTGTGAATTCCGGAGGGCTGGGGGGAGTTCCTCCCAGGGACGGCAGGCGGGGCCGGTTGTCCAATTTAGGGCAAAACTTTTGGGAAAATTCCAGGGGAAAGGGGAAACCCCGGGGGCTTCAGTGGGCGCCAAACCCCGGATGGAACTGCAGACGGTGGCAGAAGGCAAAACCACAGGTAACAGGGGGGAAACTGGAAAAAAGGGTGATGGTGAAACGAGTTAGATTTAAGGAACAAATTTCTCGGGCCCTACATTTTAAAGGAACCCTTAAAAAGGGTGGACCTCCGCATTGGTGGGACTGATTTGGAAAATGCGGCGGCTTTTTAAGAGCGGGGAGGGTGCGGGCCGGCCCTAGGCCGGAGGGAAGGAGCGCGCGGGACCACAGGGCGGAAGGAGGGCGCCGAGGACGGTGGGAGAGGACGTCCTTTTGGAGCAGGCAGGACGCGGGGTACGTACCCCCCTCAGGCCCCCCCCTCTTTGGCCAGAAAAAATTTAGAGGTAAGAGGGGCATGGATGTTCTCCCGAGGCTCCCAGGTTTCTTCCTCAAAAAAAACCCCCTTCCAATCCCCAAAAAATAAGTTTTTTCCTCCCTTTTGTTGCCAAATGTTTCTACCTCAAATTCATATCAGCAGAATGGAGCAGGAAGGTGTACCTGTAACTTAAAAAAAGAGTTAAGAACCCAGGTTTGGGAAGGAGATACTAAAAGAATTAGGAATTTCAAATTGGCCGGGAGTTTCAATTTTAGGACACCGGGATTGATTGACTGATGATCAAAAAAAGGGGACCGTAAACCGAGGACCTAACTTGTAGGAGGAAAATTTTTTGAGTCGAACTATTTGGCAAAGCCAGCTTTGTCCCCGGACGGATTGAGGAGGATCCAACTTTTTTTTGTCAATGTCTTTTCAGCGCTCGGAAAAGATGAATGAGTGGGACCGGGACTCCCCGATGGGGAAATTCTCTAATAGAGATCCGAGTGGATTGTCCACAGAGTGGAAACAGGGCAGGGACCGAGGGTGCTGACCGAAGACTACAAAAACGGAACTTGGTGGAAGATTCGTCTCATGATATTGTAGGGATTCGGCCAGGCAGGAGCTCCACCCATCAGAATGGTGGGCATTAACGAAATGGAAGATAATGGCAAATTCTGATTTATTCGTAAACTTGTAAATTGGACTGTGGGTGGTAAGCGGAGGAAAAACCAGGGGAGTCTAGCAACTTACGTGGTCTCCAGAAACGTGGGTGAACTGAACCCCACGATCCGACACAATGTGACGAGGCCGCATGAAGAGGAAGATGTGGCGGATAAATCTTTAGCCAACTGGGTGCAGAGGGAGACCTGGCAGAGGAATGAAGTGAGCCTCTTGGAAAGGGCGGACCCCCCCAAATGACCGTAAACCGCAGGGGGCAGATTGTTTGAATCCATGGCTATATGGCCGGGGGCAGCGGGTAAGGAAAGCGAAGAAGACGCCGGAGGCAGGTTCTCGGAACTTTGTTGCGGGCAAGGAAACACAGGCAGAACAAAGCTATTACGTCTTTGTGAGGGAGGCCACCATAATGCCGGGTTTAAATGAGTTGGAGGTCTTTCTTTTACCAGCGTGGCCACGAGTTTAGACGAGTGACCCCATGTAGGATTCTCTTCCGTCGGTTTCTGATACAACGTTTCAAGGAGGGGACGATTTAGATCACGGGAACCACCGCATCACTCTGGGGGGGATCGATGATTGTTTAGGTCATCTTCGGATCCGCACCGGAAACCGAGACAAGGCATCCCCTTTGGTTTTTGTCAGCTGGGCAAAATGAAAAGAAATCGAAGGGCAAAAAACAAGGACCACCGGGCTTGACGAGGATTTAAGTCTCTGTGCCGTGGAGGTATGCCAGATTTTTGTGGTCCGTGTAGATGATTACCGGATGAAGAGCCCCTTGAGTAGGTAACGCCCACTCCCCAATGCCAACTTAATGGCCAATAGCTCTCGATCTCCTATGGGAGTAGTTGCGCTCGGAGGAGGAGAAGAGTTGGAGAAGAAACCGCAGGATACCTCCCTCCCGGATGGCGATTTTTGGGGTAAGAACCGCTCCGGCTCAGCAGAGGAAGCGTCCACCTCCAGGAAGAACTGCTTGTTGCCATCGGGCGATGCAGCATGGAGGGAAGGAGAAGGCTGTTTCAGAGAAAGGAGGCTCCTCTGCTTCGGGCGTCCACTGTTTGGGGTTAGCATCCTGCGAGTGAGCGCTGAGATTGGAGCAGTCTGGAAGAGAAGTGCGGTATGAAGAGACGGTAATAGTTGGCAAATCCCAGGAACCCTGAATGGCCTTCAACCCTCGGTCGGGGCCCTTCCGATGGCAGACAATTTCTTCGGATCCATTCGTAGGCCTGTCTGAGAAATGATGTAGCCCAGAAACGGAAAGGATGTCTGCTCAAAGAGGCACTTCTCATATTTGGCGAAGAGGTGGTTCTGCTGAGCCTGAGCAGAACCTGACGAACATCCCTCCGGGTGAGACTGAAGATCGGAGAAACCAAGATGTCGTTCAAGGTACACCACAAAGCAGGAATAAGGAGGTCCGGAAGATGTCGTTGACCACTCCTGAAAGAACTGCTGGAGCATTACAGAGACCAAAGGGATCACCAAGTACTCGTAGTGGCCGTCCCGGGTGTTGAATGCGTCTTCCATTCATTCCTCGACGGATACGAACCAGGTTTATGCTCCACGAAGATCTAGTTTGGTGAAGACTCTACCCCTCTAAGACGATCAAACAGTTCTGGAATGAGCGGAAGAGGGTACTTATTTCTTCACCGTGATCGAATTTAGGCCTCTGTAGTCAATACAGGGACGGAGAGATCCGTTTTCTTTTTAACGAAGAAGAAACCTGCTCCCGCTGGGGAGGTAGATTTCGGATGAATCCCTTTGCTAAGTTCTCCTCGAATATACGGACATCGACTGGTCTCAGCAGCAGACAAGGGTAAATACGCCCACGGGGAGGCGTATGTACCGGGCAACAGGTCAATCGGGCAATATATGGTTATGCGGGTAATGTCTCTGCTTTCCTTTTATTGAAGACATCAGCAAATGACCAATATGAAATCGGGAGTCCAGGTAGATTAGCAGGGTGTAGGAGAAGAATAGACAGGATGAACAGGCACCAGACATGTTTTATGTCAGTCCTGTCCCAGCGAAGAACCTCTCCATTCTGCCAGTCGAGCACAGGTGCATGTTTTTGGAGCCAAGGCAGACCTATTAAGAGAGCATGAGAGAGTCCAGGTAAAACATGAAACGAGATGCTCTCAGAATGCAACATTCCCACCTGCAGGGTTATGACTTCGGTGATAAGTCGGATGGGACGAGGTAGGGGGCCCCCCATCCACAGCAGCAACAGATACAGGTTCAACAAGAGGTTTGGTGGGAATGTGATACTTCTCTACTAGAGCCTGTGACACGAGATTCCCAGCTGCTCCAGAATCAAGTTGGGCCATTTCGAAGTGGCGGTTCTTACCGATCAGAATTGAAACCGACAGCAGCAGGGATGAAGAGGATTTATTTTTGTCTAGATTGACCTCTCCGAGCGAACCTAGACACAGGCGTTTTCCCGACCTCTCCGGACAGGTTTGGATCCAGTGCTCCTTACTGCCGCAGTAGAAGCAACTTTTCTCGGCACGGCGTGAGTCCTGACGGGCTTTGACCATCTTGGTCTGGTCGACCTGCATAGGCTCAGCAGGGTGCACCTGAGGAGAAACGGAAGAGGTTATAGATCTCTGACACGAGGGTGCAAGATGGGAAAACTCTTTTTTACGGGTGATCTCTTTGGTTCGTTCCTGGAACCGTAGATCAATTCGATTGGCAAGATTTATTAAATCATCAAGCGAGGTTGGAATGTCCCGACCGGCAAGTTCGTCTTTAATACGGCCGGACAGACCCTCCCAGAAGACCGAAATTAGAGCTTCATTGTCCCAAGCTAGTTCTGAGGCTAAAGTCCGGAACCGTATGGCATATTGACCAACGGTGAAACTCTCCTGACGGAGACGCAGCAGAGATGATGCAGAGGAAGTCTTCCGTCCAGGTTCGTCGAATACCTTCCGGAAGGCCGAGAGAAACGCAGGCAGGTCAGACACCAGAGGATCCTCTCTCTCCAGAGAGGGTTAAGCCAGGCAGGGCCTCTCCAGTGAGATGGGACATGATGAAGGCAACTTTGGCCCGGTCAGAGTTAAACTGGTGTGCCAGGAGTTCAAAATGCAGGGTGCACAGATTAATGAAACCCCGAGCCAGAGCAGGATCGCCTCCAAACCTAGGAGGAGCTGACAGTCGGGGTCCGGGAATGGAAACCACGGAATTGGGAATCAGCGGGACTGACGGATTATGAGTCATGGCTCCAGCGATGGTTGCTATTGATGATTTCAGAGTGTCCAGACGGGATTTGACGTTCCGCAGGTGACCCAGGATGGCCTCCTGTTGAGACCTCTGGCGAGACAGCTCATGACACAGTTCCGGGAGTGAAGGGGTTTGGGTGCCACCGGGTTCCATGGCCGAGCAAACTGTAACGGGTCTGGTGGGTGGAACTACTGACGAGACAGGTCAGGTTGGTGGAACCACAAAGCTTTATTATACAAGAGAGTTTACTTGTAAGAGAGCGGGTGGCACCTGGGAAAAGGGCAGGGATTCACGCAGGAGATATAGGTAGTTTCTGGACAGGCAGGTTTGTCACAGCAAGTGACCAAGGAAGTCTCTGGGCAGGCAGGTTGTAACGGTAGTAACCGAGGCAGTCTCTGGACAGGCAGGTTGTCACGGCAAGTGACCAAGGCAGTCTCTGGGACAGGCAGGTTGTCACGGCAAGTGACCAAGGCAGTCTCTGGGACAGGCAGGTTGTCACGACAAGTGACCAAGGCAGTCTCTGGGACAGGCGGGTTGTCACGGCAAGTGACCAGGCAGTCTCTGGGACAGGCAGGTTGTCACGGCAAGTGACCAGGCAGTCTCTGGGACAGGCAGGTTGTCACGGCAAGTGACCAAGGCAGTCTCTGGGACAGGCAGGTTGTCACGGCAAGTGACCAGGAAGTCTCTGGACAGGCAGGTTGTCACGGCAAGTGACCAGGCAGTCTCTGGACAGGCAGGTTGACATGGCAAGTGACCAGGCAGTCTCTGGAACAGGCAGGTTGTCACAGCAAGTGACCAGGCAGACTCTAGACAGGCAGGATGTCACAGCAAGTGACCAGGCAGACTCTAGACAGGCAGGTATATACGACCTGATATGGTGGAGCCTCCAGGTAGGCTGCAGTCGGATGGCAGATGATCGCTCCCAGGTGAGCAGGCAAGAGCCGGGGATCTCTGCAGATGATGTCCGAACTTCCGGATGGAGCTGCAGTCGGATGGCAGATGATCGCTCCCAGGTGAGCAGGCAAGAGCCGGGGATCTCTGCAGATGATGTCCGAACTTCCGGATGGAGCTGCAGTCGGATGGCAGATGATCGCTCCTAGGTGAGCAGGCAAGAGCCGGGGATCTCTGCAGATGACGTCCGAACCTCTGGATGGAACTGCAGACGGATGGCAGACAGGCAAGCCGACAGGTAACAGGCAGGAAACTGGAATCAGGAGCTGATGGCTGAAACAGAGTTAGACTGCACAGGAACAACATTGCTCGGGCACCTACATTAAGGAGGAAGCCCTTAATATAGGGTGGAGTCCTCCAGCATTGGCTGGAGACTGATTTGGAAAATGCGTGCGGCTCCTTTAAGAGCGGGGAGGGTGCGGGCGCGCGCCCTAAGGCCAGTAGCAGGGAAGGAGCGCGCGGACCAGCAGGGCGGAAGGAGGGCGCCGAGGACAGGTGAGGAGAGCGACGTCCCTGTCTGGCAGCAGGCAGGGACGCGGGCGCTACAAATAGTATTAGATACTTTATCAAATACTTTGCTGAAGTCGAGATATACTATATCTGCCGCATTTCCCTGATCCGCCCAGTCAGTGATTCCATCATAGAATGAAGTCAGATTAGTCTGGCATGACTTATTTACTACAAACCCATGCTGGCTCTGGTTAATTACTGTATTCTTATCCAAGTACTTACATACATGCTGTTTAATAATTTGTTCACAGACCTGTCACGAAGTGACTGTCCTGGTGTGACCCGACCCGACAGTTGGTCGGTCACGAGATGGCAAAACACACAAGGGAACACCGGGGAAGCTTTAACAATGGTGGGCCCTGTGATAGGGAACGGGGAAAATGGACACCTCCTGCACTCACCTAAGTATGTGCCCTAATCTCCTATCGTCCCTATACGGGTTCTTTCACCCCGTCGCTGAGCAGGATGCCTAAAACCCTCACTTGCCCTGCGCTAATCCCTAGGTAGGGAGCAGGCCGGTGAGAGCACTAGTCACACCACTGCACTAATGAAACACAAAGGAAAGGAACAGACAACAAAGGGTAAAGGCAACAAAATTACCACACTTAGCTTTCTGCTGCAAAGCTCCACAGAGCAGGATAACGTCACCAGATCAAGGTAATAGCTGAAGCACCACTGCACTCAGCAAGCTCCTTCTCCAGCTTGGTTGGTCTCCAGAAGGACCTGTATTACTGTCAGCTGATGCATCAGGTGACTTATAAATGATGGTGGGAGTGGTCACCACCTACATCAGCTGTCCCAGCAACACTGCAGTAATGCAATTACACCAGCAGGCCACTGGGGGAAACACAGACATTAACCCCCGATGGCCTGAAAGAAAAAAGTTTTAATAAGAAAAGCCAGATGTGCCATAGATCCAAAAATGGATAGTGACAAGATCTTTCATGGTATAGAAGTAAGGCTAACAGGCCTGTAATTTCCTGGCTCCATTTTCTTTCCTTTTTTGAAGATAGGGACAACATTTGCCCTTCTCCAATTTTCTGGGACTTCTGTTTTGCATGATTTCTCAAAGATTCAGGCTAGTGGTTCTGCAATTTCCTTTGCTAACTCTTTCAGTACACTAGGATGTAATTCATCTGGACCAGGAGATGTAAATTCATGTAAGTTAGCTAAATGGGGTTGAGGTCAGGGAGCATGGGGGCCACACCATAAGTTTGTCCCCTTTTATGCCCCTAGCAGCCAGAGATGCAGATGTGTTATGTGCAGCATGAGACGGTGCATTATCATGCATGAAAATGATCTTGCTGCGGAATGCATGGTTCTTCTTCTTGAACCATGGCAGGAAGTGCTGTTTGAGAAACTCAACATACACTATGGAGTTCATCTTTACCCCTTCAGAGATCCTAAAGGGGCCGACAATCTCTCTCCCCATGATTCCAGCCCAAAACATTACTCCACCTCCTCCTTGTTGGCGCTGTAGCCGTGTTTGCATGGGGTGTCCATCAACCAGCCATCCTCCACTCCATCCATCTGGACCATCGAGCGTTGCATGGCACTCATCGGTGAACAAAACAGTTTTGAAGTCAGTCTTCATGTATTGTTTGGCCCACTGGAGCTGTTTCTGCTTGTGTGCAGTGGATAGAGGAGGTCGACAGGATGGCTTACGCACAGCTGCAAACCTCTGAAGACCCTGCATCTTGTTGTTCGGGGGACGTTGGAGGCACCAGCAGCTTCAAAAACTTGTCTGCTGCTATGACAAGGCTTTTTTGCCGCTGCTCTTTTACCCTGACGTCATTGCCTGTAGGAAAGAGTCCTCTATTTTCCCTTATCAGCACGCACACGTGTGTACTGTGAATCAGCTACATACTTCTTGATTGTGCGATGATCACGATTCACGATGAAGTGTCTTGGCAATGTTGATTGTAGTCATGCCTTGACCTAAACACTCCACAATTTGTTGCTTCTCAGCAGCCGACACATCCTTTTTCTTTCCCATTTTGGCAGAAAATGTAGGCTGCTTAATAATGTGGGACAGCCTTCTTAAGTAGTCTTGCCTTTCATTGGACACACCTGCCAAACTAATGAGCACAGGTGTCTGCAATTGCTTACAGTGATATAAAGAGCCCTGACACACATCACCATCAATGAGTTTACCTGACAAACAAAAAAATTCTCACCTTATCACTCCTAAACAATGTCTGCATAATAATTTGGAACACAGTGTACTATGAGTGCTGTGCTGTATACTATGTGGGCCCTGCTATACACTATGTGAGCCGTGCAATATACTATGTGGCCGCGCTGTATACTATGTGGGCTGTGCTATATACTATGCGGGCTGCGCTATATACTATGTGGACCGTGCTATATACTGTATGAGCCGTGCTATATACTATGTGTGCCACGCTGTATACTATGTGTGCTGCGCTATACACTATGTTGGCCGTGCAATATACTATATGGGCAGCGCTGTTTACTATGCAGCGTCTCTACAGGCCTGTTCACTGTGTGCAGGTCTCATGTGTTCCTGATTTAACCATTTGTTTTCTTGTTTCTACAAGAGTAGGGAGTTCTCCACCCCTCCCTTATGAGCCCTGCACATATAAGCTGTTCTATCATGTGTCCACATGGGACTTAACCTTTCTGAATCCTGCTCATACAGGTACTATACATATGACCAGGTTTTTAAATACATCAGATAGGGACTACATACATTAGTTAGGGACTGCTCTGAAATGGATATACCTTGATGATTTGGTAGAGCAGCTTAATATACATTTTTTGCAAAAAGCGTATTAACCAAATACCCCTTGTTTTTCCACTTTTTTTACTGGCACTTGCCGTTTACTATTATTCTTTTTGCAACAGAGTATTTTTGGTTTTACTGTGTTTTTTTGTGTGTTCAGTTTTCTGGTGGTGTGAACAGCGTCTCTACAGACCTGTTCACTGTGTGCAGGTCTCATGTGTTTCTGATTTAACTTCTTCTTACTGAGGAGCAGTTACTCGTACTTCTCAGCAGTCTCAGAGAGGTCATCACAGATGGTCATTTACATCGAGAAACTGGAACACTCCTCTGTTATGGATGTGTGAAGAGAGTGTTGACAAAGTGCGGTGGAGCGTGTGGATATATGTGATCAGCAATATTAAGCAATAGAGGCCCTGGATTCTGTCCTTAACAGGGCACCTCCTCAGTATTACTAAGGGTCCCGTCACACTCTTCAATGTCCCAGCGATCCCACCAACGATACCGACGTGGATGGGATCGCTGGGACATCGTTAGCTGATCGCTTGTGAGCTGTCACATGGGCAGACTCACCAGCGATCAGGACCAGCGAGCACGCTGGTATCCAATGTACACATCAGGTAACTAAGCACCGCACGGCACCTAGTTACCCGATATGTACCCTAGATACCGGCTCTCAGCTTCTGCTGTAGTAGCGCTGAGAGCCGGTATCCAATTACATATCGGGTAATTAAGCACCGCGCGACCTAGTTACCCGATATGTACCCTAGATACCGGCTCTCAGCTTCTGCTGTAGAGCGCTGAGAGCGGTATCCAATGTACATATCGGTAATTAAGCACCGCCAGCACCTAGTTACCCGATATGTACCCTAGATACCGGCTCTCAGCTTCGCTGTAGAGCGCTGAGAGCCGGTATCCAATGTACATATCGGGTAATTAAGCACCGCGCAGCACCTAGTTACCCGATATGTACCCTAGATACCGGCTCTCAGCGCTCTACAGCAGAAGCTGGGAGCCGGTATCCAATGTACATATCGGGTAATTAAGCACCGCGCGGCACCTAGTTACCCAATATGTACCCTAGATACCGGCTCTCAGCCTCTCAGCAGAAGCTGGGAGCCGGTACCAGGGTACATATCGGGTAATACGTAAGTGCCCGCGCGGCCTTAGTTACCCATATGTACCCTAGATACCGACTCTCAGCTTCGCGTAGAGGCTGAGAGCCAGTAACCAGGGTACATATCGGGTAACTAGGTGCCCGCGGTGCTGAGTTACCCGATATGTACATTGGATACCAGCTCGCTGATCGCTGGTCTCCCGCTGTCACACCAGCAATGCGTGCCTGCCAGCGGGAGACCAACGATGAAAAAAATGGTCCATGACATTCAGTGACAATCAGTGATACCCAGCAGGGGGGCCGGACATCGCTGCGTGTCACACATAGCGAGATCGCTGGCTAGGTCGCTGTTGCATCACAAAATCGGTGACGCTGCAGCGATCTCACTTAGCGTGATGGGGGCTTTACACATCCAGCCTAGAGGATACAATTAAAAATTAACTTTTAATTAAATCATACCTTAAAAATTCAGCAGCCCAAATCCAAACCTAACACCTACTACCAGGACACCACAAACCACAGAGAAGCATTGCCATCCTTTCATAAGAGCGCAAGCTGACGTATCTGACTAGTGACGGTAGGACTAAAACGAGCAAAGTGTCACCGTGCAATAAAGTGAATGAAAAAGGAAGAATTAAAAGTTATTTTTTAATGATAATGTGATCAGAACAACGGTTCTCTCCATACACATTTATTAATATTGAGGTTCATGAAATAACAGCTTTGCAGTATGGTGGTCTACAAGTGGGGGTCGCCTCACAGACATTTCCTTCATGGGCATCACATGGACAGATTGTCCATTGTCTATATGTCCAACAACCTGGAAAGAACGATGTGCACTAAGGTTTAATGCAAGTGTGGAGACAGCAGAGGAACCAGGTCTAGCAGAGCTTGTGCACGAGCAGGGCGAGGATCAAGAAGAGAAGGGTGAGCGCCGAAGAGGGCATCACTGAGCCATTGGTGGGTTCTTGCACAGTGACGTCAGCGGGTGTCAGCTGGAATTGTGGCACATATTGCTGAATCCAGCCAGAATATGCAGTCACTCTTGTGTATACACCAGGACGGTTTGGAATAGCACAACCGAAGCCCCAGCTGACCAGTCCAGCCAAGAGCCAAGACCCATCCCATCGACAAGCCAATGGACCACCGGAGTCACCCTATGGGAGAGAAGAACAGAATGACGGTGAAAATGTGAACATGATTGTGCTCATCATAGAACTGGAAGTCTGAAGATTGGGGTCAGGACACAATGAATTAATCAGGAACCTATAATCCACAAAGTAACTTCAATACAAATACGAGTACACAGAATAAACCTAGAATATCGTATTACTACTCCATAATAGCCATGAATCAGACAAACCTGCATGAACTATAAATGCTTTCCTGAAATACATACCTACAGAAAACATTTTTTAAAAATTGATAATTAAAATAAGCAAACAATGAAAGTAAGGGGAGGCCAATGAAAGACACAAAATAATGAAGATAATATGCAAAGTAACCAACAGATGGCAGAATACCAAAGAATGGTGATCACAGGTATGTATATGTAAAATGCACATGTGTATATGTAAAAATGCAAAACATTCCCAGATCCTATAACCTTTCCTCATAGGACATACTTTGCAGTCCGCTCACCATCCTGGTCGCTCTTCTCTGAACTTGCTCCAGTTTTTCAATGTCTTTTTTACAATGTGGTGCCCAGAACTGGACACAGTATTCAAGATGAGGCCTGACCAAGGAGGAGTAGTGGGGATAATTACTTCACGTGATCTAGACTCTGTGCTTCTCTTAATACATCCTAGAACTGTGTTTGCCTTTTTTGCTGCTGCATCACACTGTTGACTCATGTGCAGTCTGTGATCTATTAGTATACCCAAGTCTTTTTCACACGTGATGTTGCTTAGTTCTATTCCTTCCATTCTGTAGATGTAATTTTCATTTTTCTTGCCCAGATGTAGAATCTTGCATTTTTCCCTCTTAAAGACCATTCTATTAGTTGCTGCTCATTGATCAAGCTTATCTAAATCCTTTGGAATCCTTTCGCTGTCTTTTGTATTGTTAGCTATCCCTCCTAGCTTTACATCATCTGCAAATTTGATCTGTTTACCTTCAGTTCCCTTATGTAGATAATTTATAAAAATGTTGAACAACACTGGGGCCAGGACAGAACCTTGTGGTACCCCACTTGTAACACTGGGGTCAGGACAAAGCCTTGTGGTACCCCACTTATAACACTGAGGCCAGGACAGAGCCTTGTGGTACCCCACTTGTAACACTGGGATTAGGACAAAACCTTGTGGTACCCCACTTGTAACACTGAGGCCAGGACAGACCCTTGTGGTAACCCACTTGAAACCCTCTTTCAAGTGGATGTGCAACCATTTACTATCACTCTTTGAGAACGATCACTGAGCCAGTTATAAATCCACCTAATGGTAGCCTTGTCGATCCCAAACTTGGTCATTTTTTCAATAAGGATAGTATGAAATACTTTATCAAATGCTATGCTGAAGTGTAGATATACTATATCTACAGCATTTCCCTGATCCACCCAGTCAGTGATTCCATCATAGAAGGAAATTAGATTAGTTTGGCATGACTTGTTTACTACAAACCTATTCTTTCTCTGGTTAATTACTGTATTCTTATCCAGGTACTTACATACATGTGGTTTAATAATTTGTTCAAATATCTTTCCTGGTATAGAAGTAAGGCTCACCGGCCTGTAATTTTCTGGCTCTGTCTTCTTTCCTTTTTTGAAAATAGGGACAACATTTGCCCTTCTCCAATCTTCTGAGCCTTCTCCTGTTTTCCAGGATTTCTCAAAGACTATGGCTAGTGGTTCTGCAATTTCCTCTGCTAACTCTTTCAGTACCCTAGGATGTAATTCATATGGACCAGGAGATGTAAATTCATGTAAATTAGCTAAGTGTTCCCTCACCATCTCTCTGTTTATGGACAGAGTGGATTCTTTTATTCCTTTGATGGCACCTTGAAGATCAGTTGATGTTAAAATCGCTTTCTTAGAGAACACAGATGTAAAATAGGAATTTAAAAGTTTGGCTTTCTCAACATCTTTTTTGACCACTTCACCCTTTTCACTCCTTGATATACATTTCTTTTTTCTTTTTTAACAAGTCTTTTTAACATATTTATTAATGACCTTGTAGGGGGCATACAGAGTAGCATTTCAATATTTGCAGATGACACTAAACTCTGCAGGGTAATAAATACAGAGGAGGATAATTTTATATTACAGGAGGATTTATGTAAACTAGAAGCTTGGGCTGATAAATGGCAAATGAGCTTTAATGGGGATAAATGTAAGGTCATGCACTTGGGTAGAACAAATAAGATGTATAATTATGTGCTTAATTGTAAAACACTGGGCAAAACTGTCACTGAAAAAGACCTGGGTGTATGGGTGGACGACAAACTCACATTTAGTGGCCAATGTCAGGCAGCTGCTGCCAAGGCAAATAAAATAATGGGATGCATTAGACGAGGCATAGATGCTCATGAGGAGAACATAATTTTACCTCTATACAAGTCACTGGTGCGACCACACTTAGAATACTGTGTGCAGTTCTGGTCTCCGGTGTATAAGAAAGACATAGCTGAACTGGAGCGGGTGCAGAGAAGAGCGACCAAGGTTATTAGAGAACTGGGGGGTCTGCAATACCAGGACAGGTTATTAGAGAACTGGGGGTCTGTAATACCAGGACAGGTTATTAGAGAACTGGGGGGTCTGCAATACCAGGACAGGTTATTAGAGAACTGGGGGGTCTGCAATACCAGGACAGGTTTTAGAGAACTGGGGGGTCTGCAATACCAGGACAGGTTATTAGAGAACTGGGGGGTCTGCAATACCAGGACAGGTTATTAGAGAACTGGGGGTCTGCAATACCAGGACAGGTTATTAGAGAACTGGGGGGTCTGCAATACCAAGACAGGTTATTAGAGAACTGGGGGGTCTGTAATACCAGGACAGGTTATTAGAGAACTGGGGGGTCTGCAATACCAGGACAGGTTATTAGAGAACTGGGGGGTCTGCAATACCAGGACAGGTTATTAGAGAACTGGGGGGTCTGCAATACCAGGACAGGTTATTAGAGAACTGGGGGGTCTGCAATACCAGGACAGGTTATTAGAGAACTGGGGGTCTGCAATACCAGGACAGGTTATTAGAGAACTGGAGGGTCTGTAATACCAGGACAGGTTATTAGAGAACTGGAGGGTCTGTAATACCAGGACAGGTTATTAGAGAACTGGGGGTCTGCAATACCAAGACAGGTTATTAGAGAACTGGGGGTCTGCAATACTAGGACAGGTTATTAGAGAACTGGGGGTCTGCAATACCAGGACAGGTTATTAGAGAACTGGGGGGTCTGTAATACCAGGACAGGTTATTAGAGAACTGGGGGTCTGCAATACCAGGACAGGTTATTAGAGCACTGGGGGGTCTGCAATACCAGGACAGGTTATTAGAGAACTGGGGGGTCTGCAATACCAGGACAGGTTATTAGAGCACTGGGGGGTCTGCAATACCAGGACAGGTTATTAGAGAACTGGGGGCTCTGTAATACCAGGACAGGTTATTAGAGAACTGGGGGGTCTGTAATACCAGGACAGGTTATTAGAGAACTGAGGGGTCTGTAATACCAGGACAGGTTATTAGAGAACTGGGGGGTCTGTAATACCAGGACAGGTTATTAGAGAACTGGGGGGTCTGTAATACCAGGACAGGTTATTAGAGAACTGGGGGTCTGCAATACCAGGACAGGTTATTAGAGAACTGGGGGGTCTGTAATACCAGGACAGGTTATTAGAGAACTGGGGGTCTGCAATACCAGGACAGGTTATTAGAGAACTGGGGGGTCTGTAATACCAGGACAGGTTAATACACTTGGGGTTATTTAGTTTGGAGAAACGAAGGCTTAGGGGTGATCTTATTACAATGTATAAATATATGAGGGGACAGTACAAAGACCTTTCTAATGATCTTTTTACTCTTAGACCTGTGACGGGGACGAGGGGGCATCCTCTACGTCTGGAGGAAAGAAGGTTTAGCCATAATCACAGGCGCAGATTCTTTACTGTAAGAGCAGTGAGACTATGGAGCTCTCTGCCGTATGATGTTGTAATGAGGGATTCACTACTAACATGTAAGAAGGGACTGGATGAAAGGTATAATATTACAGGGTGTAGTCACTAGTTTCCTAGATACAGCGTTGATCCAGGGAGTTACTCTGATTGCCGTATGTGGAGTCGGGAAGGAATTTTTTTCCCCAATGTGAAGCTTACTGTTTGCCACTTGGGTTTTTTTTTGCCTTCCTCTGGATCAACATGTTAGGGCAGGTTAGGATAGGATATGGGGGAACTAGATGGACTTAAAGTCTTCCTTCAACCTTAATAACTATGTTACTATGTTACTATATACTGATGTGTGTAGCATACAGTGTGTGTTATATCCTGATGTGTGTGGAACATACAGTGTGTGTTATATACTGATGTGTGTGTAGCATACAGTGTGTGTCTTATATACTGATGTGTGTGGAGCATACAGTGTGTGTCCTATATACTGATGTGTGGAGCATACAGTGTGTGTTATATCCTGATGTGTGTGTAGCATACAGTGTGTGTCTTATATACTGATGTGTGTGTAGCATACAGTGTGTGTCTTATATACTGATGTGTGTGGAGCTTACAGTGTGTGTCTTATATGCTGATGCGTGTGGAGCATACAGTGTGTGTGTGTAGCGTGTGTAACATTCAGTGTGCGTATCACCCACATTTATACATACGAGCGCTCGTCGGTGCAAACATGACGGAATTCCCCAACGAACCAGCAAAATGCGGCTCATTCATCGGGTGATTGGATTGTTTATAGCAGAACATACAATTTTGGGCCGATTCATTCAGGTGTTTACTCCACAATCCTCGTGTAAAACTCTGTTGTGAACAATTTTGAGCAGGCTTCTGAGTTTGGGCTCCCTCTGGTGTTTGCTGCGGGTAATGGAGCTGGTCTGGCTGATAGAAGTCAATCACCTGAAGAGCATGATTGGATCAGGTGATACAGACTGGAGAGATATAAGTGAGCAGCCTTCCCTTGGTTGCTGCCGGTGATTTGTTTCTTCCTCAGCCTTTTGGAAGTCTGCTTGCTCCCTGCTTTGTCCTGCATCTTTCAGATAACTTTTGTCTGTTTTAATCTGTGGCATTTTTTCTCTCTTTGCTTTTCTCTGTTCTCTGCCTTGCTGGTGTGAGTACAGCCGGGTTCCCTGCTGGGACCTGTGCTGGACTCTGTTTTCCTTTGCCACAGCTTATGTCGGTCCTTTCTGTATTCCTAGTCTCCTGTTACTTCAGTATCTCTTTGTTTTGCGGCAAGTTCACACCAGAGTTCTGATTTAGCGGGGGAGAGGTTGTGTGGCCTCAGGATTTTTGCATATCAGACGTGTTGGAATTTTTCTTAGGGTTTTTTGCGGGATTGCAGACAGTATCCTTTCCTGTCCTGTTCTATCTAGACAGTTTGGGCCCCAGCATTTGCTTACTCTATTTTCAGCCTGTGTTTGTATTTCATCTTGACTCACAGGCAATATATGTTTGGGGGCTATCTATTCCTTTAGGGCTCTACTCTGGGGCAGTTAGCTTTCCCCTTTCTCTCTTTAGGCTTAGTTAACTCTTTGGCTGTGTCGAGGCGTCTAGAGCATCGTATGTACGTCCCACGGCTAATTCTAGTTGTGTTGTCAGTTTAGGGGTCTGCAATCCGCTAAGTTACCAACCTCTCTGGGTGTCTGGTTGCCTGGCCTATTTCTCAATTATCCACCTTGGTTACCAAATCATAACAAAACTCCTTAATAAGTCACACAATTGCGCAGCTCAGAAGCTGTGCTAAAAAATTGTGACTTTTGGGGTTTTTCACCAGTCCTGGTGTAGCAGCTACGCCAACATGGGCAGAGCATAGGCGGGGAGCGACTGCCCGCTCATCAAATACATGAACGTAACGCTACTATACTGGTGATTCTACAGTGTCTTTACCCTTGTGCAGCAAAATAAAACTTTACATATAAAATCCACATCATAATTTCACTTTTTAAAAGTGTACACAATGGGGGAGATAATAAAAAACTGTCTAATATTAAAGCCGGCTTTGTTGCAAATATCAACCAATCAACGCTCAGTTTTCACTTCTCTGGTAAAGTGAAAGCTGCACTCTGATTGGTTGTTATCTGCAGCACAGCCAGTTTTGCTATTAGGCAGTCTTTTATTATCTCCCACAATGGGTCGAAAGAAGCTTAAAATGGAAGAGAAATCCCGTGCTTGACTCTGCTCGAGAAGGGGGATTCGGTGATTGCTGTAGCTAGAGATCTGGGAGTGACAAGAGAAGCAATTTATCACTGAAGCAGTCGCGGCATCATTGCCTCCTGGGATGGTACCGCAGAGGAAGTCAGGCTCTGACGCACCTAAGAAGACTTCACCAAGGACTGATAAGCTTCTGAAGCGCGAAGTGATGTCACATCCTTCTAGAACTGAACTAAAAAAACAAGTACCCTATGCTCCTCCAGAACATCGCAACTAGGACAATTCGTCACCGCCTGCAGAAGGACCTGGGGCTACCAAGTTGCCGTGCCACAAAGAAGCCCCTGCTCACAGCAGCAATGAAGAAGAAAAGGCTTGCCTTTTGTAAGAAATATCAAGATTGGACATCTGAAGAGTGGAAGAAAGTGATGTTTAGTGATGAGAGCACTTTCAGGCTAGTCAGGGGAGGCTCAAAGGTTGTGCGTCGTCCGTTTTTGGGTCATACATCAGTGTGATTACTTTATGCATGATGGAGCCCCTGTCCACAAAGCCAAGGCCATGAGAAAGATCCTCAGTGACCGTAACATTAACATTTTAGAGTGGCCAAGTAATTCCCCTGACCTTAACCCCATAGAAAATGCCTGGAATTTAATGAAAAACAAGGTTCAAGAGACATGACCCAGCAACATCAACAATCTAAAGGAGGTGCTGAAGACACTGTGGGTGAACATGGACTCCACATACTTAGCCAGCATTACTGAATCCATGCCTAAACGACTGCAGATGGTGATAAAATGTAAGGGTGACATGACAAAATACTACCGTATTTTTTGGACCATAAGACGCACTTTTTTCCCCCCAAAATTTGGGGAAAATGGGGGTGCGCCTTATGGTCCCAACATACCAAAAAATCCGGTGGCGGCGGCGGTAGCCTTCCTGTGGTGTCTGGCCAGCAGCGGGGCTCTGTGCTGCGTGGGGGGCTCCGCCGGCATTTCCCTCTTAGCCGGACAGCCCCCCGCAGCTCCGCTGGTGCGGCCTCCTGATACATGGCCGCCAGCGGCCTCCGGTGGCGGTCCCGACGAAGTCTTCCGTGCGGTGGTTCCGGGGCAGCAGCCGGCTCTGTGCTGCAGGGGGGCTCCGCCGGCATTTCGGTCTTAGCCGGAAAGCCCCCCGCAGCTGCTCGCTCTCTCCTGCATCTCGGTGGCGTCCTCAAACATGGCCACCAGGGGACTCCGGTAAGATGGCCGCCAAATCTCATTCAAGTCTCGGCAACGAGATCTCGGGAGAAGGAGGCCGCAGCAGCGGAGCTGCGGGGGGCTGTCCGCTAAGAGGGAAATGCCGGCGGAGCCCCCCACGCAGCACAGAGCCCCGCTGCTGGCCAGACACCACAGAGCACAGGAGGCTGCATTGGGACCACCGCTATGGGATGTGAGTACCATATATTGCACAGCGACCCCACAGAGCACAGCGACCCCACAGAGCACAGCCACCCCACAGAGCACAGCCACCCCACAGAGCATAGCCACCCCACACAGCACAGCCACCCCACAGAGCACCCCTGCAACACAGAGCACTTCGGACTGTAAGACGGACCCCCATTTGACACATTATTTTTTTTTCCCTGTTTTCCTTCTGAAAATTTGGGGTGCGTCTTATGGTCCGGTGCGTCTTATAGTCCGAAAAATACGGTAATTGTAAGAAAATATCCACAATAAAACACTTGAATCCACTTGAATATTAAGATTTTGTGGTTTCATTGAACTTGTAAAGATTTTTTTTGCCGGCACTGTAACTCCAGCAACGTTCTCCAGTGCAGGACTGAGCAGAGCTTTGCCGCAGGCGCACGGCACGTGTAAGATTCCGGATCTATTCAGTGGTTTCCGCCTTTTAATGAATTACGTTCATCTCCCTGATCATTTCTCACTGGCCTGCGCAACGCCAGTCCTAATGAATCAGGAGCATTGTTCTCGGCAGCACATCGCCGGTCCTAATGAATCAGGAGCATTGTTCTCGGCAGCACATCGCCGGTCCTAATGAATCAGGAGCATTGTTCTCGGCAGCACATCGCCGGTCCTAATGAATCAGAGCATTGTTCTCGCAGCACACCGCCGTGCTAATGAATCAGGAGCATTGTTCTCGGCAGCACATCGCCCTGAGTAAACTGCCTATGTGCTGCTGATGACATTTATGGGGACAGATTGATACAGGAGCGATCATTCTCTATCATTCATCATCAGCCGGTGTGAGGAGGCCGGCACTCGATCACCAGATCACTTCAGTATTGTCGATGGCGCTCAATTAAAGGTCTGAAATCAGTTCTTGTAAATGTGACCTAAGTGTTTCTGAGTGATGGTGCGATATGTTACCAGATGAGGCCGCACTTTTAACTTTTGCCTAAGACATCACTTTGACTAAAACGGGCCCTGTTGGTGGCCTTACCGGCATGTCTACATATCATACACTGTGTTGACCTCTTTGTCATGAGGATGTGTTGTTACCTGGCAGGCGTCCTTCTCTCCATCCTTGTATCCTGCGCAGATCATGTCCCACTGTATTAAGGTGGTATTGGCGGTTATAGTGGGGTTATTGACGTGGTACATGGCGTCACAGGCCGCACGATCTATAATGGGGAGCTGGACCTTCTGTAGCGTCTGAGGTGATGGTAGACTCACTAGAAAAAAACAAAACACATTATTCTGGTTATTCTTCAGATTATCAGCAATCTGAGTTACATCGTATCTG
Source organism: Oophaga sylvatica (assembly GCA_033576555.1). Classification (NCBI taxonomy): domain Eukaryota; kingdom Metazoa; phylum Chordata; class Amphibia; order Anura; family Dendrobatidae; genus Oophaga; species Oophaga sylvatica. The sequence continues at coordinate 96,010,861 of JARQOD010000007.1, read as the reverse complement.
AGCCCCAGTAACTAAGAATCATAGAATAGTAGAGTTGGAAGGGACCTCATGGGTCATCTGGTCCAACCCCCTGCTCAAAGCAGGATTCTCTAAATCATCCCAGACAGATGTCTGTCCAGCCTCTGTTTGAAGACTTCTATTGAAGGAGAACTCACCACCTCTCGTGGCAGCCTGTTCCACTCACTGTCAAAAAGTTTTTTCTAATATCTAATCTGTGTCTCCTCCCATTCAGTTTCATCCCATTGCTTCTAGTCTTTCCTTGTGCAAATGAGAATAAAGATAATCATTCTACAATGTGACAGCCCTTGAGATATTTGTAGACAGCTATTAAGTCTCCTCGCAGTCTTCTTTTTTGCAGCTAAACATTCCCAAATCCTGTAACCGTTCCTCATAGGACATGGTTTGCAGACCGGTCACCATTCTGGTGGCTCTTCTCTGAACTTGCTCCAGTTTGTTGATGTCTTTTTTAAAATGTGGTGCCCAAAACTGGACACAGTATTCCAGATGAGGTCTGACCAAAGAGGAGTAGAGGGCAATAATGACCTCACATGATCTAGACTGTATGCTTCTGTTGATACATCCTAGAATTGCATTTGCCTTTTTTGCTGCTGCATCACACTGTTGACTCATGTTCAGTCTGTGATCTATTAGTATACCCAAGTCTTTTTCACATGTGCTGTTACTTAGCCCTATTCCTCCCATTTTGTATATGCTTTTTTCATTTTTATTGCCCAGATGTAGTACTTTGCATTTTTCCCTGTTAAAATCCATTCTGTTAGTTGCTGCCCACTGCTCCAGTTTATGTATATCTTTTTGAATCCTCTCTCTCTCTTCTCTAGTATTAGCTACCCTCCTAGCTTTGTGTCATCAGCAAATTTTATCAGTTTACCCTCAATTCCTTCATCTAAATCATTGATAAAGATGTTGAACAATACAGGGCCCAAAACAGAGCCTTGTGGTACCCCACTTGATACATTCTTCAATTGTAGGAAGGAAGGGCAAAAGATAAACGCCTGAGCAGAAGACTCAGTGATAATAACGACTACGGACAATGAGCTGCAGTTATAATATTCCGAAGCAGAGATACTGCTGGACTGTGCGGACAACAGGACAGTCAGACGGGAGATGTGCCGACACCTTTGCTCTTTGGTTAGAGAATCCAGAAAATAGAAAGCAAAACATGTCAGTGGACTTTTGGCCAAATCGAGCAGAACCTTCCCATTGATAGGAGTGACCAGACTGAAGATCAATGCTCTTCTGGTCACAAAAAGACCCAGATCGTTACTGAAGATGAGTGATGGAAAGACAATAAAAGAGGAATGTGAAATGGAAGCTATAAACTGTAATCATCTGGCTCCCACACGTCTTGGGTATGCTTCCTCTTGATTCCTCTCTTCTTATTCCTCCTCCTTCTTCTCTTTATCCTTCATCTTCCTTTCTTTTCTCAACTTCCTTTCCTTCCCCTTTCTTCCTCCTCTTCTCCATCTTCTGTCATCTTTCACTTCTTCTATGACTACATCCTTTTCTTCTTCCTTTCTTTACTCTCTACCTCTTCTCCTTTCTCATCTTCATCATCTTTGTCCTTTCTTTTTCTTCCTGCTCTCTTTAACCTATTTTCTCATCTTCCTTCTCTTGCTCTACTTCATTTTCATTTTCCTTATTTTGCCTGTTCTTCCTCTTGCTCTCTCCCTCATCTTTCATCTTCCTCTTAATATTCCTCACCTTTTTCCTTCTTCCTTTTCCTCTTCTTCACCATCTTTTCCCTCTTGCATCCCACTTTCATTCTTATTTTCCTGCTTTCTCTTCTTCTTCACCATCTTTCTCACTTTCCTATACTTTTGCACTCTACTTCATCTTCCTTTTCCTTTCTCTTCATTGATCTTCTTTCACTTCTTTCTGATCTACTGCTTCTTCCTGTTATCTTCTTTCTCATTTTCTCCTCATATGCTCTTGCTCTTCATCTTCCTTTCCTTTTTTTCCCCTTCTTCCTCTTGCACTTCTTCTTCTCATTTTTCCTCATCATCATCTTCATTTTCTCTCCTCTTCTCCCTTTTCCTTATTTTCTTCTTCTTTTTCTTTCTCTTCTCTTTTTTCCTCTTCTTCTCCTTCTTCTCATTTTCCTTCTCATCTTCATAATCTTCCTTTTCCTTCTTTTTCCTCTTCTTCCTCTTGCCCTTCTCCTGCTCTCTCATTTTCCTCGTCTTCCTCATTTTCTTTCTCTACTTACTTTTGCTCTTCATCATCTTCCTTTTCCTCTTGCTTTTTTTTATCTCATTTCCTTTCTCTTCATCTCCTTCTTTCTCATTTTCCTCCTCTTGTTCTTCATCATCTTCCGTTTTCTTCTTTCTCTTCTTTTTCTGATTGCTCTTCTCTTTCTTTCCTCTACTTTCTGCACTTCTTCCTTTTGCTTCTCTTCAGTGTCTTTCTCATTTTTCTTCTTCTTCTTCATCATCTCTTCCGCCTTTTCCTTCTTTTCCTCTTTTTCCTCTTGCTTTTCTTCTCTCATTTTCCTTCTCTTCTTCCTCTACATCTTCAACATCTTCCTTTTCCTTCTTTTTCCTCTTCTTCTTCTTGCCCTTCTCCCGCTCTCTCATTTTCCTCGTCTTCCTCATTTTCTTTTTCTACTTACTCTTGCTCTTCATCATCTTCCTTTTCTTACTTTTTTCTTCTTCCTCTTGCTTTTCTTTTCTTATTTTCCTTCTCTTCTCATGTTCCTCCTCTTCTTTTATTTCTCCCATCTTACCCTTCTTAGTGAGCAGCTCTTTCCAGCTGGTACAGAGATTCACCTTGTAATCTGAGGGTGAACAGGATCTGGAGTGATTTAGAAGACGAGATGAAACTGAAGAAAAGTCTTCTTCCTGGGAAGGTCGATCTGCATGTTGGATTTACTTGTTTTTGTCTTAACAAGATGTAAAGTTCATCTTCGTTGCTGGAAATAGGCTGTGTGGCCGAAACGACATGTCTTGTTTATTAAGGAAGGTTTTCATTGAAGTGCGGTCTAGGTTTCCTGAAACTAGAGTTCACTCTTGTTCCTTCATCCTTGGTGTCCAGCGGCTATAAGAGGAGCTCTGAGACTCAGACAGGATCAGTCATGAACTTCTTCATATGAAGATCCAAGCCCAAGAAGCGGATCACACAGTCCTCTGGAAACGGAAGCAGATTGCCTAAATCTAACCACACTGACGCTTGTGGACTCTTCCAGTACTCATTGTTACCTCCAGATTTGATGGATCCCCAGCCAGTCACAAAGCAGTTCAGGTTACTGGGAAACTGGACATCTTGGGTGGGGATACAGATGGGCATCACATAGTCTGTGTATGGCACCGGATTCGTAAGCTTTATCAGGGCGATGTCCCCACTGGAGCCCGCACGCTGGTATATTGGGTGGATATAAATGGTGCTGACGTCCGACATGACGCCAGTGGGTATAGACAGCTGGTACGCTCCGAGATTCACCTTGTATTCTGAGGGTGTGAAGGGCCTGGATGGAAAGAGGAAGAGCGTGAAGTGAGTGAGGAGCATATACGAGAATCATCACTACGGAGAGTACAGATATCCCTCTAAGCCCCCAATATGGCGGCCTCTTACCGGATGAAGCAGTGAGCCGCACTCAGCACCCACTGGGTGTCAATCATGACTCCGCCACAGATGTGCATGCCGTTCTTTCTCAAGCTTATCTGCCAGGGCCACTCCCCATAGAAGGCGTCCTGTCCACCCACGATGCGATCCGACGTCATTGGCTTTCCACAACCTGTAGAAACCATCCACGTGTCACCTAATACAGGGGTCACGACGTTTAATTGAGGCGGAAGGAGGAAAAGAGGGGCACTTACCTGCGTAACTCAGCGCAGACTGGAAATCTGCAAAAGAAAGAATGGCTGTAATGTCCGTGATCAGAAATAGCGACCTTCCTACGGGCCGGCGGGGATGAGATCATTGAGACCCGCGCACGCCTATGGCCGCCGTAATCCCACTGAATGTGGCGTCTATTGGGACTGACACTACCTGTTATTAAAGCTGCACGGTGTCAGTGAGTCACCGCTCAGTCATCCTCGGGTGCTGTCACCTGCCCAACACGACACCCCACCCTGCAAGGCTGAGACAATCATGGGGGCCGCATTAGGACTAATCTGCAGGAAGCCGCTCCTTCTTTTTACTGCAATTTAATTTTCATCACTGCAAAAGTTTTGAAACAATCTAGAAAAGCGGCTGAGAATTTGTCGAGAAGTGGATCAGATTTACCAAGGTCCATTAATATTAGCGCTAGTGAAGGATCTGCAGTTATATTTGGTGAATTTTACTTTAGAATATCGGAGCTTTATCAGTTTTACTGGAGACATCGTTACATGTGACAAAAATATCAAGATGTCTCATGGAGTGAATACAATTATCAGATCTTTAATTCAGCGATCATTCCTCAGTTTTACACCGGCCGATCTATCAGAGCGAGAGATCACCAATAATTGTATTAATAAATGTGTCTGAGAGCAGATCAGACAAATTCTGGAGTAAAATGCACCAAAAAAGAAGCAAATACTAAGAAAGAAAAGAGAATTCAATGCAGTCCGAGCAATGATACATTGTGTCAAGATGTTCAGATGCAAAGAGAACAGAATGTGCACAACCCCCCAAGTGTCGGCCTCAGTCACACAGACCCCGTCCACAGGTGCAGTATTGTCACTGCCGGCCACAGACAGAGCAATAATACTGTCCTTTATGGAGAAGCAAACAATACTATCAGCCACAGACGAGCATTATTACTGTCATCAAGGGGAGCATCAATACTATCAGCCACAGACAGACATTATTACTGCCAATCATGGGGAAGCATCGATACTATTAGCACAGACGGAACATTATTACTGCCAATCATGGGGAGCATCAATACTATCAGCCACAGAAGAGCATTATTACTGCCAATCATGGGGAACATCAATACTATCAGCCACAGACAGAGCATATACTGCCAATCATGGGAAGCATCAATACTATCAGCCACAGAGGAGCATTATTACTGCCAATCATGGGGAAGCATCAATACTATCAGCTACAGATGGACATTATTAGCTGCCAATCATGGGGAGCAATCCAATACTATCAAACCACAGATAGAGCATTATTACTGTCATCAAGGGGAAGCATCGATACTATCAGCCACAGATGGAGCATTATTACTACCAATCATGGGGACATCGATAACATCAGCCACAGAGGAGCATTATTACTGCCAATCATGGGGAGCATCAATACTATCAGCCAAGACGAAGCATATATTACTGCCATCATGGGGAAGCAATCAATACTATCAGCCACAGATGGAGCATTATTACTGCCAATCATGGGAAGCATCAATACTATCAGCCACAGACGAGCATTATTACTGCCAATCATGGGGAAGCATCGATACTATCAGCCACAGACAGAGCATTAATACTGCCAATCATGGGAAGCATCAATACTATCAGCCACAAAACGGAGCATTATACTGCCAATCATGGGGAAGCATCATATATCAGCCACAGACGGAGCATTATACTGCCAATCATGGGAAAGCATCAATACTATCAGCACAGACAGAGCATTATTACTGCCAATCATGGGGAAGCAATCAATACTATCAGCCACAGATAGAAGCATTATTACTGCCAATCATGGGGAGCATCGATACTATCAGCCACAGACGGAGCATTATTACTGCCAATCATGGGGAAACATCAATATATCAGCCATAGAAAGAGCATTATTACTGCCAATCATGGGCTAGCATCATACTATCAGCCACAGACGAGCATTATTACTGCAATCATGGGGAACATCGATACTATCAGCCAAGACGGAGCATTATTACTGCCATCATGGAGGAGCATCAATACTATCAGCCACAGAGGAGCATTATTACTGCCAATCATGGGGAGCATGCATACTATCAGCCACAGAGGAGCATTATTACTGCCAATCATGGGAGAGAATCAATACTATCAGCCACAGAGGACATTATTACTGCCAATCATGGGGAAGAATCAATACTATCAGCCACAGATAGAGCATTATTACTGCCAATCATGGGGAAGCATCAATACTATCAGCCACAGACGGATCATTATTACTGCCAATCATGGGGAAGAATCAATACTATCAGCCACAGATAGAGCATTATTACTGCCAGTCATGGGGAAGCATCAATACTGTCAGCCACAGATAGAGCATTATTACTGCCAATCATGGGGAAGCATCAATACTATCAGGCACAGACGGAGCATTATTACTGCCAATCATGGGAAGAATCAATACTATCAGCCACAGACGGAGCATTATTACTGCCACTCATGGGGAGCATCAATACTATCAGCCACAGACGGAGCAATATCACTGCCAATCATGAGGAAGAATCAATACTATCAGCCACAGATGGAGTATTATTACTGACAATCATGGGGACGCATCAATACTATCAGCCACAGACGGATCATTATTACTGCCAATCATGGAGAGAATCAATACTATCAGCCACAGATAGAGCATTATTACTGCCAATCATGGGGAAGCATCAATACTATCAGCCACAGACTGATCATTATTACTGCCAATCATGGGAAGAATCAATACTATCAGCCACAGATGGAGCAATATTACTGCCACTCATGGGGAGCATCAATACTATCAGCCACAGACGGAGCATTATTACTGCCAATCATGGGAAGCATCAATACTATCAGCCACAGACAGAGCATTATTACTGTCAATCATGGGGAGCATCGATACTATCAGCCACAGACAGAGCATTATTACTGCCAATCATGGGGAAGCATCAATACTATCAGCCAAAGACGGAGCATTATTACTGCCAATCATGGGGAAGCATCAATATTATCAGCCACAGACGGAGCATTACTACTGCCAATCATGGAGAAGCATCCATACTATCAGCCACAGACGGAGCATTATTACTGCCAATCATGGGGAAGAATCAATACTATCAGCCACAGATGGAACATTATTACTGCCAATCATGGAGGAGCAGCGATACTATCAGCCACAGATGGAGTATTATTACTGCCAATCATGGGAAGCATCAATACTATCAGCCACAGAAGAAGCATTATTACTGCCAATCATGGGGTAGCATCGATACTATCAGCCGTAGATGGAGCATTATTACTGGCAATCTTGGGGAAACATCAATACTATCAGCAAAGACGGAGCATTATTACTGCCACTCATGGAGGAGCATCAATACTATCAGCCACAGATGGAGCATTATTACTGCCAATCATGGGGACATCGATACTATCAGCCACAGATGGAGCATTATTACTGCCAATCATGGGGAAGCATCAATACTATCAGCAACAGATGGAGCATTATTACTGCCAATCATGGGGAAGCATCAAAACTATCAGCCACAGACGGAGCATTATTACTGCCAATTATGGGGTAGCATCGATACTATCAGCCACAGATGGAGCATTATTACTGCCAATCATGGGGAAGCATCAATACTATCAGCCACAGAAGGAGCATTATTACTGCCAATCATGGGTAGCATCGATACTATCAGCCACAGATGGAGCATTATTACTGCCAATCATGGGGAAGCATCAATACTATCAGCCACAGACGGAGCATTATTACTGCCAACATGGGGAGCATCAATACTATCAGCCACAGACAGAGCATTATTACTGCCAATCATGGGGGAGCATCGATACTATCACCACAGACGGAGCATTATTACTGCCATCATGGGGAGCATCGATACTATCAGCCACAGACGGAGCATTATTACTGCCATCATGGGGAGCATCAATACTATCAGCCACAGACGGAGCATTATTACTGCCAATCATGGGGGAGCATCGATACTATCAGCCACAGACAAAGCATTATTACTGTCACTCATGGGGAGCATCGGTACTATCAGCCACAGACAAAGCATTATTACTGTCAATCATGGGAAGCATCAATACTATCAGCCACAGACAGAGCATTATTACTGCCAATCATGGGGAAGAATCGATACTATCAGCCACAGACGGAGCATTATTACTGCCAATCATGGGGGAGCATCAATACTATCAGCCACAGATGGAGCATTATTACTGCCAATCATGGGGAATATCGATACTATCAGCCACAGATGGAGCATTATTACTGCCAATCATGGGGAGCATCAATACTATCAGCCACAGACGGAACATTATTACTGCCAATCATGGGGAAGCATCAATACTATCAGCGACAGACGGAGCATTATTACTGCCATTCATGGGAGAACATCAATACTATCAGCCACAGATGGAGCATTATTACTGCCAATCAAGGGGAATATCAATATTATCAGCCACAGACGGAGCATTATTACTGCCAATCATGGGGAGCATCAATACTATCAGCCACAGACGGAGCATTATTACTGCCAATCAATGGGAGCATCAATACTATCAGCCACTGATGGAGCATTATTACTGCCAATCATGTGGAAGCATCAATACTATCAGCCACAGACGGAGCATTATTACTGCCAATCATGTGGAAGCATCAATACTATCAGCGACAGACGGAGCATTATTACTGCCAGTCATGGGGAGCATCAATACTATCACGACAGACGGAGCATTATTACTGCCATCATGGGGAGCATCAATACTATCAGCGACAGACGGAGCATTATTACTGCCAGTCATGGGGAACATCGATACTATCAGCCTCAGGCGGAGCACTATTACTGCCAATCATGGGAAAGCATAAATACTATCAGCCACAGACGGAACATTACTACTGCCAAACATGGGGAAGTATCTATACTATCAGCCACAGACAGAGCATTATTACTGCCAATCATGGGGGAGCATCAATACTATCAGCCACAGACAGAGCATTATTACTGCCCATCATGGGAAGCATCAATACTGTCAGCCACAGATGGAGCATTATTACTGCCAATCATGGGGAAGCATCAATACTGTCAGCCACAGATGGAGCATTATTCCTGCCAATCATGGGAAGCATCAAAAATATCAGCCACAGACGGAACATTACTACTGCCAATCATGGGGAATTATCGATACTATCAGCCACAGACGGAGCATTATTACTGCCAATCATGGGCAATCATCAATACTATCAGCCACAGACGGAGCATTATTACTGCCAATCATTGGGAAGCATCAATATTATCAGCCACAGACGGAGCATTATTACTGCCAATCATGGGGGAGCATCCATACTATCAGCCAAAGACGGAGCATTATTACTGCCAATCATGGAGAAGCATCAATACTATCAGCCACAGATGGAGCATTATTACTGCCACTCATGGGGAGCATGTATACTATCAGCCACAGGTGGAGCATTATTACTGCCAATCATGGGGAAACATCAATACTATCAGCCAAAGACGGAGCATTGTTACTGCCAATCATGGGGAAGCATCGATACTATCAGCCACAGACAGAGCATTATTACTGCCAATCATGGGAAGCATCAATACTATCAGCCAAAGACGGAGCATTATTACTGCCAATCATGGGGAAACATCAATATTATCAGCCACAGACGGAGCATTACTACTGCCAATCATGGAGAAGCATCCATACTATCAGCCACAGAAAGAGCATTATTACTGCCAATCATGGGGAAGAATCAGTACTATCAGCCACAAATGGAACATTATTACTGCCAATCATGGAGGAGCACGATACTATTAGCCACAGATGGAGTATTATTACTGCCAATCATGGGAAGCATTAATACTATCAGCCACAGAAGAAGCATTATTACTGCCAATCATGGGGTAGCATCGATACTATCAGCCGTAGATGGAGCATTATTACTGCCAATCATGGGAAACATCAATACTATCAGCCACAGACAGAGCATTATTACTGCCAACATGGGGGAGCATCAATACTATCAGCCACAGACAGAGCATTATTACTGCCATCATGGGGAGCATCGATACTATCAGCCACAGACAGAGCATTATTACTGCCAATCATGGGAAGCATCGATACTATCAGCCACAGATGGAGCATTATTACTGCCAATCATGTGGAAGCATCAATACTATCAGCCACAGATGGAGCATTATTACTGCCAATCATGTGGAAGCATCAATATTATCAGCCACAGATGGAGCATTATTACTGCCAATCATGGGGAACATCGGTACTATCAGCCACAGACGAGCATTATTACTGCCATCATGGGAGCATCAATACTATCAGCCACAGAGGAGCATTATTACTGCCAAGTCATGGGAAGCATCAATACTATCAGCCACAGACGAGGATTATTACTGCCAATCATGGGGAACATCAGTACTATCAGCCAAGACGGAGCATTATTACTGCCAATCATGGGGAGCATCAAATATCAGCCACATACGAGCATTATTACTGCCATCATGAACCATCAGTGATATCACAAGATAATGATTATCCAATCATGGGGAACATCAACGTAGACCGGTGCGGCCGGCCTTATTGACAGCCAATCGAATGTGGGCTTCGATAATTGAGGCACATACGAGCATTTTGTGTCACGGTGGAGAACATGAGACTGTGTTTGGTGATAACTGAGACCTGGTGCGGGCCATGCCTTATGTACAGCACATAAGTGTGTGTTTGTGGGCACATGAGCTGCTGGTGTCGGGGGCACATGAGCTGCTGGTGTCGGGAGACATGAGCTGCTGGTGTCGGGGGCACATGAGCTGCTGGTGTCGGGGGCACATAGCTGCTGGTGTCGTGGGCACATGAGCTGTGGTGTCGGAGGACATGAGCTGTGGTGTCGGGGCACATGAGCTGCTGGTGTCGGGGCACATGAGCTGTGGTGTCGGGGACAATGAGCTGCTGGTGTCGGGGGCACATGAGCTGTTGGGGGAGCACATGAGCTGTGGTGTCGGGGGCACATGAGCTGCTGGTTCGGGGCACATGAGCTGATGGTGTCGGGGGACATGAGCTGCTGGTGTCGGGGCACATGAGCTGCTGGTGTGAGGTACATGAGCTGCTGGTGTCGGGGGCACATGAGCTGCTGGTTCGGGGGGCACATGAGCTGCTGGTGTCGGGGGCACATGAGCTGCTGGTGTCGGGGGCACATGAGCTGCTGGTGTCGGGGTACATGAGCTGCTGGTGTCGGGGGCACATGAGCTGCTGGTGTCGGGGGGCACATGAGCTGCTGGTGTCGGGGGGCACATGAGCTTGCTGGTGTCGGGGGCCCATGAGCTGCTGGTGTCGGGGGGACATGAGCTGCTGGTGTCGGGGGCCCATGAGCTGCTGGTGTCGGGGGCACATGAGCTGCTGGTGTGGGGGGCACATGAGTGCGGTGTCGGGGCACATGAGCTGCTGGTGTCGGGGGCACATGAGCTGCTGGTGTCGGGGGCCACATGAGCTGCTGGTGTCGGGGGGCACATGAGCTGCGGTGTCGGGGGCACATGAGTGCCGGTGTCGGGGCACATGAGCTGCTGGTGTCGGGGCACATGAGCTGCTGGTGTCGTGGGACACATGAGCTGCTGGTGTCGGGGACACATGAGCTGGCTGGTGGTCGGGGGCACATGACTGCTGTGTCGGGGCACATGAGCTGCTGGTGTCAGGGCACATGAGCTGCTGGTGTCGGGGGCACATGAGCTGCTGGTGTCGGGGGCACATGACTACTGTGTCGGGGAGCACATGAGCTGCTGGTGTCGGAGGCACATGAGCTGCTGGTGTGGGAGGACATGAGCTGCTGGTATGGGGGGCACATGAGCTGCTGGTGTCGGGGACACATGAGCTGCTGGTGTCGGGGCACATGAGCTGCTGTGTCGGGAGGCACATGAGCTGCTGTGTCGGGGGCACATGAGCTGCTGGTGTCGGGACACATGAGCTGCTGGTGTCGGGGGCACATGAGCTGCTGTGTCGGGGGCACATGAGCTGCTGGTGTCGGGGGCACATGAGCTGCTGGTGTCGGGACACATGAGCTGCTGGTGTCGGGGGGCACATGAGCTGCTGGTGTAGGGGCACATGAGCTGCTGGTGTCGGGGGGCACATGAGCGCTGTGTCGGGCCATGTGTGGTGTCGGGGGGCACATGAGCTGCTGGTGGGCACAGACTGCTGGGTGGGGGCCACATGAGCTGCTGTGTGGGCAATGAGCTGCGGTGTCGGGCAATGAGCTCTGTGTCGGCATGATGTGCACGGGCACATGAGCTGCTGGTGTTGGGGACACATGAGCTGCTGGTGTCGGGGCACATGAGCTGCTGGTGTCGGGGACACATGAGCTGCTGTTGTCGGGGCACATGAGCTGCTGGTGTCGGGGGCACATGAGCTGATGGTGTTGGGGGACACATGAGCTGCAGGTGTCGGGGCATATGAGCTGCTGGCTGCAGGTGTTGGGGGCACATGAGCTGCTGGTGTCAGAGGCACATGAGCTGCTGGTGTCGGGGGCACATGAGCTGCTGGTGTCGGGGGGCCCATGAGCTGCTGGTGTCGGGGGGCACATGATCTGCTGGTGTAGGGGGCACATGAGCTGCTGGTGTCGGGGGGGCACATGAACTGCTGGTGTCGGGGGACACATGAGCTGCAGGTGTCGGGGGCACATGAGCTGCTGGTGTCGGGGGCACATGAGCTGCTTGTGTTGGGGAGGAACATGAGCTGCTGGTGTCGGGGGCACATGAGCTGCTAGTGTCACTGTGTAGCCCTGGTGTTAGGCACACGCAGTACCCTGGAGAGTGTGTGGCGAGACAGCAGTTTAATGCTAAATATTCATTCACTCAACATATACTAGACACACCCTTAGGGTAGTGGAGTTTACTCTTGAGGGAGTGGTCAAGGCGTATGTGTTAGAGTGATTTAGTCAGTCTAGTTCCTGTCTTCGGACAGAGAAGACGTCTGGAGTTTAGTTCCTGACTTCAGAGAGAGAAGACGTCTGGAGGGAGGAAGCAGTCCAGATTGCTCTATCATCAGTTCGGAAAGTGGAGTCTAGTATAGGTGGTGTAATTCACCTCAGCCTAGTCAGAGCTGTACCTCATCAGCATACACTGGAAGGAAAGAAGAAGTTTAGTGCAGAAAGTCTTCAGTATCCTGTCTAAAGGACGGTGTAAGGTTCAGAGACGTGCTCCTGCCTATTGAAAACTGAGCATCTGTAACTAACTTTGAAGTGAAGGAAAAGAAAGAAGTGACTACTCGACCCTTGGCTAGTGTGAGTGCTTATGTTACCAGCGAGGACAAGGCGAAAGGCACAGTGGTTTATTGGAATAGTGCTTACGGATTGAAGAAGTCCTGCACATTGCAACCGGTCACTGGGGACCGAAGGATCACTATTGTTACAAGCATAGTGGTAAGAAAACCAGGAATTTACCGGACCTTAGGTCGCGGCAAACAAGCCCCTTATAGTCAGTACGTAACTGGGGTCAGGGGGAGTGAAGACTTTGAATCAGTGCACGATAAGATAAGAATTCAGCTCCCTCGCAGGAAGGCTCCTAACACAAAGCTGACTGGGCGGTACAGCTATAGATTAGCTGGAGATATTGAGGGAACTACGCTTCAGGCTGGTTGTACTCATTGTATTGGAAGTAAAGGAGGCCCCTAACTTGTCCAGCTGCTGTCTCAAGATACACTCTCCTTGGATCAGCCTCCCTGGGACCTGCCTGAACATCTTACAAGTAAAGGTATGGAAAGACGCTGACCGTGTGAGACTGTGTTATTTACCTGCACCCGACTTCACTAACTTCATAGACCTGAGGGAAGAGTCCCACCTGTAGGGGACCCGACATCTAGCTGCATCACCATCCCCTCAGAGATCTACAGCAGCGCTGGTACTAATTACCAGAATACTACAGGTGGCGTCACGAACTGTATATAAACCTATCCCCTGTAAATACGTCCCCAACATACGCCAGACCGCCAGGGCCACAGACCGAGCCACAGCTACCTGTGACAATCCCCATAGACTTCTACGGCTCGGCTCTGAGTACCCCATTGCCCTGGTAACCCACAATTGTGGTGGCGGGTCGACACAAACTTGGCGTCACGAACAGGATGCGAAACTCGCAGAATTGCGAGCCCTGTGTGCCTAAGGAATTGTTTTTGTGAAAAAGGACTGTTTGCACTTTTGGCGCCAAAATCGCCATTTTTGTCGCCATATTCGCGCCCTCAGGCGCTGGAGAAGAAGGTGGGCGTACCTTCGTGGGCGTCTACCCCCCTGTGGCGCGAAGAAAATGCCTGCCCTCTCAAAGTGCTATTACAACATGCGATCCTGCCCTACAGCAAAGGAGGTCCGCCTCCTCTTCACCTTCCCTGCGAGGAGGAGGAGACGCAAACCCCACCTCCACGGAAGAGACCGGATGTCTCTGCAGAAAGAAGAAAGAATCTTCTGGAACATCATGGAAGCAGGACGTGTGCAGCCGAGCAGGGAAGCGGAGGAAGGCAGGCCCCGTGCCCCAGCCAAGCTGCCACCAGCACCGGAGTTATCCGTGGTCCTGCACCTGCAGCAGGCGTTGCTAGAGATTCAAGAAGAAAATGCACGCCTGAAGAAGATGGTCCAGTACCAACCTGGCTTTGAAGAGATCGAGAGACGCCGGCGTACCCTGGAACAGCGGAGGCTGTGGGACACGGTGATCTCTCCCCTCAACGACCCCCCACGATTCCAGATACCGAAGAGTCTGCTGCCCAAGGCGAAGGAGCAACCGGAGGCTGCCCCCGAAAGTACCGATCCTGATCCCACCGGTGAAGCGGTGGAGGCGAAGGAGGTTGAGGAGGTATTGCCTGTTCCGGAACGCCCGCCCGGCCAGGAGGCCGCAGCAGATGATCGGTCCCCGGCAGGGACACTGGAGGGGTCCTGTCCGTCACTACCAGATGTGGACTGGGACGAGATGGCGCGCCTGGATGACGTCGCCTATACCGCCCAGTGGGAACAGGAATGGCAGAGTCGTGAGGAGAAGAAGAAACGCCAGCAGGAGGAAGAGCGGGAAACTCAGCGGAACCGTCAGCGACAATATGCAGAGCTGATCGCGGACAAAGAGAGTGTCCGGAGAGATAAAGGTACCCTGAGGGAACCGCGGCGGCAGGGGTGTGTGACTGAGTTCCAGCTCCGGAAGGGCTGGGGCTTTATCCGTGAACCGGGCCTCTACCCAGGGTCTTTGTCAGCAGGCGTGATGTAGAATCCCACCTACCGCAAGGCCATCCCGGGAGGGACTTAGCCAATGGAGACATCGTCACATATACACGGCATTGGGGAATGAAGGGATGGTATGCCCTTAACGTCACCATCGTCCGTGACCCCGTCCCCGACGCAGGTAACGTCACCACTACCGCAGCGTCCCCGTCTCTAGATCAAGCAGTAACCGGCCGTGCCCCAGCATCGCCCCCTGCAAATTCATCGCAACTAGCGACCCAGAGTTCATCGCAAAAGAAAGTTATATCTTCATCGCAACATGCGACCCAGACTCAATCGCAATCTATGACACGGTCCATATCCTTAACTGTGATTGAAACGCAATCGGTGTCACGTGAGGAGAATGTACCTGTTGCGCCCCTAGAGGTTCGCACAAGAACTGTGGCGACCCAGACCCTAATCGCAGCGCATGATTTGCTAGTCCTGGGATCTAGGGCCCATTGCATTGTTCCAGCCCCCGGGGTGGAAAATGTATTGGAAAGTGTATTATTTGAAAATGAATAGATAGAAAAGAAGAATCGGTGAGATCCATATCGGGTCTACCATAAGTAAAAAGTTTGAGAATGTTTTATAAAGTTTTGCATATATATTTCTAACTGTAGAATGCCCGCTGGGTAAACAGTAACCAGAAAAGTTTTGCACTTTAGTATAATAATGTGATATTATATTTATGTCTTTGGTTTTACATTGGACTTAGAGGTTGAGGACTATGCCAACCCAGAACTTATTTGTACATAGTTGCGCTTCGGTGCCTTATTTTGGTTTTACATAAACCAGCACAACTACCTCTGAATACAAAAACCCGTGTGGTGTGGCACTGAGTGAGGTCTGCAATCGGATGTCCTGCAGCCCACCCAGGACCTACGTTGAAGGTTTGGTGCGGGTCCTTCACAAGTATATTGTATATTTATTGAATGCTATTTAATACTTTTGTATTTCTATAATGTTTGCAACGTTCAAGATATCCTCACCTCCCGAATGGGACGAACCAATGTTAATTGTTTAATGTTTTCATGCATAAACAAAAATGTCTCTTTTGTATTTTACAGCCCGGGAGTGCTGTCTTTTACCATGGGGGAATGTGTAGCCCTGGTGTTAGGCACACGCAGTACCCTGGAGAGTGTGTGGCGAGACAGCAGTTTAATGCTAAATATTCATTCACTCAACATATACTAGACACACCCTTAGGGTAGTGGAGTTTACTCTTGAGGGAGTGGTCAAGGCGTATGTGTTAGAGTGATTTAGTCAGTCTAGTTCCTGTCTTCGGACAGAGAAGACGTCTGGAGTTTAGTTCCTGACTTCAGAGAGAGAAGACGTCTGGAGGGAGGAAGCAGTCCAGATTGCTCTATCATCAGTTCGGAAAGTGGAGTCTAGTATAGGTGCTTTAATTCACCTTAGCCTAGTCAGAGCTGTACCTCATCAGCATACACTGGAAGGAAAGAAGAAGTTTAGTGCAGAAAGTCTTCAGTATCCTGTCTAAAGGACGGTGTAAGGTTCAGAGACGTGCTCCTGCCTATTGAAAACTGAGCATCTGTAACTAACTTTGAAGTGAAGGAAAAGAAAGAAGTGACTACTCGACCCTTGGCTAGTGTGAGTGCTTATGTTACCAGCGAGGACAAGGCGAAAGGCACAGTGGTTTATTGGAATAGTGCTTACGGATTGAAGAAGTCCTGCACATTGCAACCGGTCACTGGGGACCGAAGGATCACTATTGTTACAAGCATAGTGGTAAGAAAACCAGGAATTTACCGGACCTTAGGTCGCGGCAAACAAGCCCCTTATAGTCAGTACGTAACTGGGGTCAGGGGGAGTGAAGACTTTGAATCAGTGCACGATAAGATAAGAATTCAGCTCCCTCGCAGGAAGGCTCCTAACACAAAGCTGACTGGGCGGTACAGCTATAGATTAGCTGGAGATATTGAGGGAACTACGCTTCAGGCTGGTTGTACTCATTGTATTGGAAGTAAAGGAGGCCCCTAACTTGTCCAGCTGCTGTCTCAAGATACACTCTCCTTGGATCAGCCTCCCTGGGACCTGCCTGAACATCTTACAAGTAAAGGTATGGAAAGACGCTGACCGTGTGAGACTGTGTTATTTACCTGCACCCGACTTCACTAACTTCATAGACCTGAGGGAAGAGTCCCACCTGTAGGGGACCCGACATCTAGCTGCATCACCATCCCCTCAGAGATCTACAGCAGCGCTGGTACTAATTACCAGAATACTACAGGTGGCGTCACGAACTGTATATAAACCTATCCCCTGTAAATACGTCCCCAACATACGCCAGACCGCCAGGGCCACAGACCGAGCCACAGCTACCTGTGACAATCCCCATAGACTTCTACGGGCTCGGCTCTGAGTACCCCATTGCCCTGGTAACCCACAATTGTGGTGGCGGGTCGACACAAACTTGGCGTCACGAACAGGATGCGAAACTCGCAGAATTGCGAGCCCTGTGTGCCTAAGGAATTGTTTTTGTGAAAAAGGACTGTTTGCACTTTTGGCGCCAAAATCGCCATTTTTGTCGCCATATTCGCGCCCTCAGGCGCTGGAGAAGAAGGTGGGCGTACCTTCGTGGGCGTCTACCCCCCTGTGGCGCGAAGAAAATGCCTGCCCTCTCAAAGTGCTATTACAACATGCGATCCTGCCCTACAGCAAAGGAGGTCCGCCTCCTCTTCACCTTCCCTGCGAGGAGGAGGAGACGCAAACCCCACCTCCACGGAAGAGACCGGATGTCTCTGCAGAAAGAAGAAAGAATCTTCTGGAACATCATGGAAGCAGGACGTGTGCAGCCGAGCAGGGAAGCGGAGGAAGGCAGGCCCCGTGCCCCAGCCAAGCTGCCACCAGCACCGGAGTTATCCGTGGTCCTGCACCTGCAGCAGGCGTTGCTAGAGATTCAAGAAGAAAATGCACGCCTGAAGAAGATGGTCCAGTACCAACCTGGCTTTGAAGAGATCGAGAGACGCCGGCGTACCCTGGAACAGCGGAGGCTGTGGGACACGGTGATCTCTCCCCTCAACGACCCCCCACGATTCCAGATACCGAAGAGTCTGCTGCCCAAGGCGAAGGAGCAACCGGAGGCTGCCCCCGAAAGTACCGATCCTGATCCCACCGGTGAAGCGGTGGAGGCGAAGGAGGTTGAGGAGGTATTGCCTGTTCCGGAACGCCCGCCCGGCCAGGAGGCCGCAGCAGATGATCGGTCCCCGGCAGGGACACTGGAGGGGTCCTGTCCGTCACTACCAGATGTGGACTGGGACGAGATGGCGCGCCTGGATGACGTCGCCTATACCGCCCAGTGGGAACAGGAATGGCAGAGTCGTGAGGAGAAGAAGAAACGCCAGCAGGAGGAAGAGCGGGAAACTCAGCGGAACCGTCAGCGACAATATGCAGAGCTGATCGCGGACAAAGAGAGTGTCCGGAGAGATAAAGGTACCCTGAGGGAACCGCGGCGGCAGGGGTGTGTGACTGAGTTCCAGCTCCGGAAGGGCTGGGGCTTTATCCGTGAACCGGGCCTCTACCCAGGGGTCTTTGTCAGCAGGCGTGATGTAGAATCCCACCTACCGCAAGGCCATCCCGGGAGGGACTTAGCCAATGGAGACATCGTCACATATACACGGCATTGGGGAATGAAGGGATGGTATGCCCTTAACGTCACCATCGTCCGTGACCCCGTCCCCGACGCAGGTAACGTCACCACTACCGCAGCGTCCCCGTCTCTAGATCAAGCAGTAACCGGCCGTGCCCCAGCATCGCCCCCTGCAAATTCATCGCAACTAGCGACCCAGAGTTCATCGCAAAAGAAAGTTATATCTTCATCGCAACATGCGACCCAGACTCAATCGCAATCTATGACACGGTCCATATCCTTAACTGTGATTGAAACGCAATCGGTGTCACGTGAGGAGAATGTACCTGTTGCGCCCCTAGAGGTTCGCACAAGAACTGTGGCGACCCAGACCCTAATCGCAGCGCATGATTTGCTAGTCCTGGGATCTAGGGCCCATTGCATTGTTCCAGCCCCCGGGGTGGAAAATGTATTGGAAAGTGTATTATTTGAAAATGAATAGATAGAAAAGAAGAATCGGTGAGATCCATATCGGGTCTACCATAAGTAAAAAGTTTGAGAATGTTTTATAAAGTTTTGCATATATATTTCTAACTGTAGAATGCCCGGCTGGGTAAACAGTAACCAGAAAAAGTTTTGCACTTTAGTATAATAATGTGATATTATATTTATGTCTTTGGTTTTACATTGGACTTAGAGGTTGAGGACTATGCCAACCCAGAACTTATTTGTACATAGTTGCGCTTCGGTGCCTTATTTTGGTTTTACATAAACCAGCACAACTACCTCTGAATACAAAAACCCGTGTGGTGTGGCACTGAGTGAGGTCTGCAATCGGATGTCCTGCAGCCCACCCAGGACCTACGTTGAAGGTTTGGTGCGGGTCCTTCACAAGTATATTGTATATTTATTGAATGCTATTTAATACTTTTGTATTTCTATAATGTTTGCAACGTTCAAGATATCCTCACCTCCCGAATGGACGAACCAATGTTAATTGTTTAATGTTTTCATGCATAAACAAAAATGTCTCTTTTGTATTTTACAGCCCGGGAGTGCTGTCTTTTACCATGGGGGAATGTGTAGCCCTGGTGTTAGGCACACGCAGTACCCTGGAGAGTGTGTGGCGAGACAGCAGTTTAATGCTAAATATTCATTCACTCAACATATACTAGACACACCCTTAGGGTAGTGGAGTTTACTCTTGAGGGAGTGGTCAAGGCGTATGTGTTAGAGTGATTTAGTCAGTCTAGTTCCTGTCTTCGGACAGAGAAGACGTCTGGAGTTTAGTTCCTGACTTCAGAGAGAGAAGACGTCTGGAGGGAGGAAGCAGTCCAGATTGCTCTATCATCAGTTCGGAAAGTGGAGTCTAGTATAGGTGCTTTAATTCACCTTAGCCTAGTCAGAGCTGTACCTCATCAGCATACACTGGAAGGAAAGAAGAAGTTTAGTGCAGAAAGTCTTCAGTATCCTGTCTAAAGGACGGTGTAAGGTTCAGAGACGTGCTCCTGCCTATTGAAAACTGAGCATCTGTAACTAACTTTGAAGTGAAGGAAAAGAAAGAAGTGACTACTCGACCCTTGGCTAGTGTGAGTGCTTATGTTACCAGCGAGGACAAGGCGAAAGGCACAGTGGTTTATTGGAATAGTGCTTACGGATTGAAGAAGTCCTGCACATTGCAACCGGTCACTGGGGACCGAAGGATCACTATTGTTACAAGCATTGTGGTAAGAAAACCAGGAATTTACCGGACCTTAGGTCGCGGCAAACAAGCCCCTTATAGTCAGTACGTAACTGGGGTCAGGGGGAGTGAAGACTTTGAATCAGTGCACGATAAGATAAGAATTCAGCTCCCTCGCAGGAAGGCTCCTAACACAAAGCTGACTGGGCGGTACAGCTATAGATTAGCTGGAGATATTGAGGGAACTACGCTTCAGGCTGGTTGTACTCATTGTATTGGAAGTAAAGGAGGCCCCTAACTTGTCCAGCTGCTGTCTCAAGATACACTCTCCTTGGATCAGCCTCCCTGGGACCTGCCTGAACATCTTACAAGTAAAGGTATGGAAAGACGCTGACCGTGTGAGACTGTGTTATTTACCTGCACCCGACTTCACTAACTTCATAGACCTGAGGGAAGAGTCCCACCTGTAGGGGACCCGACATCTAGCTGCATCACCATCCCCTCAGAGATCTACAGCAGCGCTGGTACTAATTACCAGAATACTACAGGTGGCGTCACGAACTGTATATAAACCTATCCCCTGTAAATACGTCCCCAACATACGCCAGACCGCCAGGGCCACAGACCGAGCCACAGCTACCTGTGACAATCCCCATAGACTTCTACGGGCTCGGCTCTGAGTACCCCATTGCCCTGGTAACCCACAATTGTGGTGGCGGGTCGACACATCACGGGCACATGAGCTGCTGGTGTTGGGGACACATGAGCTGCTGGTGTCGGGGCACATGAGCTGCTGGTGTCGGGGGCACATGAGCTGCTGGTGTCGGGGGCACATGAGCTGCTGGTGTCGGGGAGAAACATGAGCTCCTGGTGTCGGGGAGGAACATGAGCTCCTGGTGTCGGGGGCACATGAGCTGCTGGTGTCGGGGGCACATGAGCTGCTGGTGTCGGGGACACATGAGCTGCTGGTGTCGGGGGCACATGAGCTGCTGGTGTCGGGGGGCACATGAGCTGCTGGTGTTGGGGAGGAACATGAGCTGCAGGTGGTCGGGGGGCACATGAGCTGCTGGTTTCGGGGCACTTGAGCTGCTGGTGTTGGGGAGGAACATGAGCTGCTGGTGTCGGGGGCACATGAGCTGCTGGTGTCAGGGGCCCATGAGCTGCTGGTGTTGGGGACACATGAGCTGCTGGTGTCGGGGCACATGAGCTACTGGTGTCGGGGCACATGAGCTGCTGGTGTCAGGGGCACATGAGCTGCTTGTGTCGGGGAGGCACATGAGCTGCTGGTGTCGGGGGGCACATGAGCTGCTGGTGTCGGGGACACATGAGCTGCTGGTGTCGGGGGGCACATGAGCTGCTGGTGTCGGGGAGGAACATGAGCTGCTGGTGTCGGGGAGGAACATGAGCTGCTGGTGTCGGGGAGGAACATGAGCTGCTGGTGTCGGGGGGGCACATGAGCTACTGGTGTCGGGGGACACATGAGCTGCTGGTGTCGGGGAGGAACATGAGCTGCTGGTGTCGGGGGCACATGAGCTGCTGGTGTCGGGGGTACATGAGCTGCTGGTGTCAGAGGCACATGAGCTGCTGGTGTCGGGGGCACATGAGCTGCTGGTGTCGGGGGGCCCATGAGCTGCTGGTGTCGGGGGCACATGAGCTGCTGGTGTCGGGGGCCCATGAGCTGCTGGTGTCGGGGGGCACATGAGCTGCTGGTGTAGGGGGCACATGAGCTGCTGGTATCGGGGGGGCACATGAGCTGCTGGTGTCGGGGGGCATATGAGCTGCAGGTGTCGGGGGCACATGAGCTGCTGGTGTCGGGGGCACATGAGCTGCTGGTGTTGGGGAGGAACATGAGCTGCTGGTGTCGGGGGTACATAAGCTGCTGGTGTCGGGGGCCCATGAGCTGCTAGTGTCACGGGCACATGAGCTGCTGGTGTTGGGGACACATGAGCTGCTGGTGTCGGGGCACATGAGCTGCTGGTGTCAGGGGCACATGAGCTGCTTGTGTCGGGGAGGCACATGAGCTGCTGGTGTCGGGGGGCACATGAGCTGCTGGTGTCGGGGACACATGAGCTGCTGGTGTCGGGGGGCACATGAGCTGCTGGTGTCGGGGAGGAACATGAGCTGCTGGTGTCGGGAGGAACATGAGCTGCTGGTGTCGGGGGGGCACATGAGCTACTGGTGTCGGGGGACACATGAGCTGCTGGTGTCGGGGGCACATGAGCTGCTGGTGTCAGGGGCACATGAGCTGCTGGTGTCGGGGGCACATGAGCTGCTGGTGTCGGGAACGAACATGAGCTGCTGGTGTCGGGGACACATGAGATGCTGTTGTCGGGGGCACATGAGCTGATGGTGTCGGGGGCACATGAGCTGATGGTGTTGGGGGACACATGAGCTGCAGGTGTCGGGGGCACATGAGCTGCTGGCTGCAGGTGTTGGGGGCACATGAGCTGCTGGTGTCAGAGGCACATGAGCTGCTGGTGTCGGGGGCCCATGAGCTGCTGGTGTCGGGGGCCCATGAGCTGCTGGTGTCGGGGGGCACATGAGCTGCTGGTGTAGGGGCACATGAGCTGCTGGTGTCGGGGGGGCACATGAGCTGCTGGTGTCGGGGGACACATGAGCTGCAGGTGTCGGGGGCACATGAGCTGCTGGTGTTGGGGACACATGAGCTGCTGGTGTCGGGGCACATGAGCTGCTGGTTTCAGGGGCACATGAGCTGCTGGTGTCGGGGGCACATGAGCTGCTGGTGTCGGGGAGGAACATGAGCTCCTGGTGTCGGGGAGGAACATGAGCTGCTGGTGTCGGGGGCACATGAGCTGCTGGTGTCGGGGGCACACGAGCTGCTGGTGTCGGGGACACATGAGCTGCTGGTGTCGGGGGCACATGAGCTGCTGGTGTCGGGGGGCACATGAGCTGCTGGTGTCGGGGGGCACATGAGCTGCTGGTGTTGAGGGCACATGAGCTGCTGGTGTTGGGGAGGAACATGAGCTCCTGGTGTCGGGGAGGAACATGAGCTGCTGGTGTCGGGGACACATGAGCTGCTGGTGTCGGGGGCACATGAGCTGCTGGTGTCGGGGGCACATGAGCTGCTGGTGTCGGGGGGCACATGAGCTGCTGGTGTCGGGGGCACATGAGCTGCTGGTGTCGGGGGCACATGAGCTGCTGGTGTCGGGGACACATGAGCTGCTGGTGTCGGGGGCACATGAGCTGCTGGTGTCAGGGGCACATGAGCTGCTGGTGTCGGGGGACACATGAGCTGCTGGTGTCGGGGAGGAACATGAGCTGCTGGTGTCGGGGGCACATGAGCTGCTGGTGTCAGGGGCACATGAGCTGCTGGTGTCGGGGGCACATGAGCTGCTGGTGTCGAGGGCACATGAGCTGCTGGTGTCGGGGGAGCACATGAGCTGCTGGTGTCGGGGGGCACATGAGCTGTTGGTGTCGGGGGCACATGAGCTGCTGGTGTCGGGGGCACATGAGCTCCTGGTGTCGGAGGCACATGAGCTGCTGGTGTCAGGGGCACATGAGTTGCTGGTGTCGGGGGCATATGAGCTGCTAGTGTCGGGGAACACATGAGCTGCTCGTGTCGGGGAGGAACATGAGCTGCTGGTGTCGGGGGGCACATGAGCTGCTGGTGTCGGGGGGCACATGAGGTGCTGGTGTCGGGGGCACATGAGGTCCTAGTGTCGGGGACACATGAGCTGCTGGTGTCGGGGGCACATGAGCTGCTAGTGTCAGGGACACATGACTTGCTGGTGTCGGGGAGGAACATGAGGTGCTGGTGTCGGGGGCACATGAGCTGCTGGTGTCGGGGGCACATGAGCTGCTGGTGTCAGGGGCACATGAGCTGCTGGTGTCGGGGGCACATGAGCTGCTGGTGTCGGGGGCACATGAGCTGCTGGTGTCGGGGGACACATGAGCTGCTGGTGTCGGGGGGCACATGAGGTGCTGGTGTCGGGGGGCACATGAGCTGCTGGTGTCGGGGGCACATGAGCTGCTGGTGTCGGGGGGGCACATGAGCTGCTGGTGTCGAGGGCACATGAGCTGCTGGTGTCGGGGGCACATGAGCTTCTGGTGTCGGGGCACATGAGCTGCTGGTGTCAGGGGCACATGAGCTGCTGGTGTCGAGGGCACATGAGCTGCTGGTGTCGAGGGCACATGAGCTGCTGGTGTCGGGGAGGAACATGAGCTGCTGGTGTCGAGGGCACATGAGCTGCTGGTGTCGAGGGCACATGAGCTGCTGGTGTCGAGGGACACATGAGCTGCTGGTGTCGGGGAGGAACATGAGCTGCTGGTGTCGGGGGCACATGAGCTGCTGGTGTCGGGGGGCACATGAGCTGCTGGTGTCGGGGAGGAACATGAGCTGCTGGTGTCGGGGGCACATGAGCTGCTGGTATTAGGGGCACATCAGCTGCCGGTGTAGGAGGGGGGAAGATGAGCATTGGAAGATGAAGCACTATCATTCCATCCCTCGCTGGACGGCACTTCTCCACATGACAAATATACCAACCTGATATCTGCTGCATTTCGGGAGAAGAACAGGTGACTCAGTGGCCAAGTGTCTCCTGACAACCGGACACCTATGGGAATTTCTGGAGACAAGTTGTCAGCAGTCTGCATCCAGCATCCAGGCTCTAGCAGAGCTAGTTCTGGAGATGCAGAAAGATGGATGCTGTAATATGTCCTCAACTTGTTCCTTCCAGGCCTAGAAGACTCGATGCCTCTTTAGACATAATGGAGGTCACACACAATAATAGATGGAGGAGTTATTCATGAGGATGTACTCATTTCTCCTTCAACAAATTTGAGTAAAACTGCAGAGTTATTGTCACGGCTGTGTTGTTTGGTGTCCCGGGACTAGGGATCTTTCCCTGTCCCTAATGCTAGGAGCGTCCAAGCTTTCCCTGTTCCCCGGATTACTTCTGATGGTGAAGATGCCGGGACAATGGTAACTTGGCTTAGCTCCTGAATCCGGTCTCAGTCTGTACCTTTCCCCCACCCAGGGAATAGGGGAGCAGTAGTGTACCATAATACATCAACCAGACTAACAAGGGAATACGAACAGGGATAATGAAAAATACCAAATATACAAATATACTCACATATATAACAGAGCAATGCACTGGGGAGAGGAAGATGGGGTTAAACCAAAGTAGGAGAAGAAAGGGAATTATCACATACTCAAAACCTAGCAACAGCCACACATAAATACATCAAATGCCTTCTCCTATAATAACCAACAACAACCTCCAGCCATGCAGCATAAGGTAGCTCTGACAATGAGTGCTAGCCAGGACCCAGATTATAGGAGATGGGAGTGTCTAACAGTGAACAGCTGAGAGCCTTAATGCAGGAAAGCTTCCAGAAGCTCCCAACTGAGCAGATTAACCCCTGCACTGCTAAAAGAAACATACACTGTTTAATAAGAAGGTGAAGTGCTTCTAACCAGTGCAGGAGTAGGAGAAATCAGACGCTGCGGTCTTCTGGCTCCTCTTTATTGAGGTAAACCCGTGACAATTATGTTATAACCTCACTGTCAAGTTATGGAGAAAATTATCTGGGAAACCGAAAAATTGTCAAAAAGTGGAATTGTTCTTGTGTCCAGTGAGATATTGGTTTAATCTTACTTTTCACAAGGGGTGTACTTATTTATGCAGAGAGCTGTATATATAGATACATTGTTATGAAGGTGGTCTACAAACAACATCTGGCAGTTTTAGCCCCATAACGTTCACATTATCTGGTCGTCTCTCTTCCTTCAGCCACAATGAATCTGTTCTCCTCTGAAGGTCAGACCGCCAGCGTCTGTATCTCCACTTAAAAACTTCTCGTTTTAAGTTTATGCCAAATTCATCAAAATCCATACTGTCTAAAATAATTGTGAAACATTTCTTGGATAGAAAAAGCTCACTCAAAAAATTGATTCAGCAGGCTGCTCCGATCACCAGCCCACAATGGCGCCTGCTGCCGCCGCCAGTTTTGGTTTTCCAAGAGCGACGCTTAGAGCCGGATTTCTTATTTGTAATTGTTTCATATGGATTAGATAATGGGAGTAAAAAGCTGTCACCAAATCATCCCGATACTGATTCTGTATATTAGATAAAATTAGATCTGCCCCGTGCGTGACGCTGACTGACGGCGTCTAAAACGTGCACGTCACCGTGAGACGATGCAGCGGATTCATCACAGATTCATGATCCCAAGATATCATAAATGTGATGGAAAGCAAAATAAAAACACTCCAAGTGTCACAAAACACAGAAAATGTTATATCACCCCAAAGTGCTCAGCTGGGGTATAACTGCCCCATAAAGTGGTGTTTTTCTTCAGCTAATGACATTTTATTACCGTGGCCTCAGTAACCAGCGCCAAGATAAGAGTAAGGAGAAGTCGGGGTGGGTGAGGTTCTGTGCTACAGCCTCTTTTAGAGGAACCTGCCTCCGATTCCATCATTTTACATATCGTGCAGCTTTCTGCCCAATTGATTTGGTAAAATGGCTGATACAATGATGGAAACCTGACAAATCGTTGGTGTCCAGCATGTGACAGATCCGTCTGGAGCAACAATTCTGGTCTCCTGTCCCTAATTCAGAACAAAATAATGGAATTAATGATGATGTGAACCAAGTCTAAGAGAGAAGACGAAAAAGAAGAACAAAAAGAGGAAAATTAATAATAATAATAATAATAATAATAATAATAAGATGAAATAGATAAAGAAAAAGAAGAAGAAAATGAAGAAGACGAAGAAGGAGAAGAAGAGGAAGAGGAAGATGAAGAAGAACAAGAAGAAGAAGACGAAGAAGGAGAAAAAGAGAAAGAGGAAAATGAAGAAGAACAAGAAGAAGAAGGAGAAGACGAAATAGACAAAGAAGAAAAAGAAGAAGAGGAAACTGAAGAAGAACAATAAAAAGAAGATGAAATAGACAAAGAAGAAGAAAAAGAAGAGGAAACTGAAGAACAAGAAGAAGAAGACGAAATAGACGAAGAAGAAAAAGTAGAAGAAAAAGAAGACCAAAAAGAAGAAGAGGAAAATGAAGAACAAGTAGAAGAAGATGAAATAGATGAAGAAGAAAATGAAGAAGTAGAACAAGAAGAAGAAGACGAAATAGACAAAGAAGAAAAAGAAGACGAAAAAGAAGAAGAGGAAAATGAAGAACAAGTAGAAGAAGACAAAATAGACAAAGAAGAAAAAGTAGAAGAAAAAGATGAAGAAGAAGGAGAAGAGGAAAATGAAGAAGATGAAATAGATGAAGAAGAAAAAGAAGAGATGATATAAATGAAAAGGTGAAAGAAGGAAAAGAGTAAGAAGAAGAGTAAGACGAAGTGTAAGAAGAAAAGGAAGAAGAGCGAGAATGAGAAGGTGAAGAGTAATAAGAATGAGAAGAAGAAAATAAAGAAGAGGAAAAAGAAGCAGAGGAATAAAAAGAGGTGTAAGAATAACAACAGAAAAAAAGAAGAGTGGTAAGGAGGAGAAGAGGAAGAAGAAGAGTAAGAAGAGCTGTAATAAGAAAAAGAAAAAAACAGAAGAGTTAGAAAAGGAGTAAAGATAAAATTAGGCTGGGGAGACAAGAAAGCGCAAGAAGGGTCTTATCCGGTGTAAAAGAGGGAAAACAGAAAACTTTATTCTCACTTTATGGGATTGTGACAGTCATAACTCCGGCTTTAGTTTGCAAGAGCAGAAGGCTGCTGCGGATCCATCGAGGCAATAAAATGTAGGCAAAGAGAAAACAGATTTAAAATCGTGCTGCCAGCTCCCACCAGACGATGAAGGAACAGTGAAGGGTATTTGGACTCGGTTTTTATTTGACAACGCCTTCCGGAGCACACAGGTGTTGTATGCTTCAAAACACGTTGACAAATAAAAACCGAGTCCAAATACCCTTCACTGTCCCTTCATCGTCTGGTGGGAGCTGGCAGCACGATTTAAGATCCAGCTTTCCATTTGTTTATAAGAAAAAGAGTGAGAAGAAGTGTAAGAAAAAGCTGAAGTGGTGTAAGAAGAAGATTAAAAAGAAAACGAGAAAGAAAGAACAGTAAGAAGATGAGAAAAAGAGTGAGAAGTTTAAGAAAAAGCTGAAGTGGTGTAAGAAGAAGATTAAAAAGAAAACGAGAAAGAAAGAATAGTAAGAAGATGAGAAAAAGAGTGAGAAGAAAATAAATAAGAAAAAATGAAAGAAGGAGAGGAGTAAGAATAGATGTAGAAAGGAAAGAATAGAAGAAGAGTTAGAAGAGGTGTAAGAAAAAGAAGTGAAAGAAGAAGATAAGAAGCAGAGAAGTAAAAAGGAGGTGTAAGAAGAAGAGGAGTAAGAAGAATAAAAAGAGGTGCAAGAAGAAGAGAAAGAAGAAAAGGAATCAAAAGGAGAGGAAGAAAGGAAGAAATAAGATTATGAAGAAAAGCAGGATGGCGAAGAAGAAAACAAGGAAGAAGATGGCGGGAAAGAAAATGCAAAATAATAAAAAGGAGAAGACAGCAGAAAATATGTTTAGTTAAAACAAATAAGAGGAAGAAGGTGGGGAAGAAAAAATATGAAAGAAAAGATGAAGGTACGCACAAGAAAGAAAAGGTAAAAAAGAAAAGATTATGGACAAGTAAATAAGGGTAAAAAAAGAAAATAAGAAATCTAACAAGGGGAAGATGAGTAAGAGAGAAAAGAGTAAAAAGGAGAAAAAAATAAAGGCCCTGATTCATCAACTTTTACCAGAATTCTGGTGTAAAATTAACATTAAAAGGTAACAGAATTCTTGAGCCACTCCTGAGATTTGTGGCATCTTCATGGCCGTCTTGGGCACCTTCACCAATTATTTAAGAAATGGGAGGTCCATTGCAGTTGGGCCATAACTGAACTGAGTTGGAAAATTCATCATAATGTACAACACAAAAGTGCCAAAAAGTAAGGCAGAAATGTACTCAAGTAGTGGCTCTTGCGACATCGCACATCGGCTCAGGCATCTACCACTTCATGAATCTGGCGCATCTTACTGAAGGGCACTGTCCATCAAGACACATCCAAGATGCTAGCATTGATGATTCAGGGACTAAGAGAAGGAATCAGCAGAGTAGAAAGGAAAAGAGGAGGAAAAAGCAAAAGGGGGAAAAAATAAACAGAAACAAAGAAAAAAGTCATACAAAAGAATATTAAAATATAAGAAGACAAAAAAAATAAAGAGAAAAACAAAAAGGAGAATAGCAGGAATGGGAATAAAACGAAAAGTCAGAAGAAAGAAAAGTTAGAAGGAGAAAAGTAAGAAAGAAAAATGTATTAAAATATTTGAACACTGAAAAAAGAGAAGGAAAATGCAAAAAAGATAATTAAAAAGATGGATCAGATGGAGATAAGGAAGAAGATGATGAGAAAGATGAAGAGGAGGAAGAAAGAGAAGAAAAAGGAAGTAGGACAAACTATAAAACAGATAATGAACAGTAAAAAGTGTACGTCCAAGCAGAGTGAGAAGGAGAAGCAGGACTTCCTTTGCCCTCCAGCAGGTGTGTGTCTTTTTGGACACATGAGTTTATGGAAATAGTCCTCATTCCACCACTGGAGGTTTATGAGATGACCATGCTCGTTATTTCAGAACTTATCTAGAAGATCATACTCAGTGCTATGTTGTCTACTCACCTGTAGAGACAAGAAGCAAAAGTGTCCACATATGATGATGCCTCATGGTCAGTGTAGACTTGAAGGCTGAGCGTCTTGTCCGGAAAGTCTACGTCCAGGTGGATTACCCCTCCACAGCCCAGAGAGAGCGGTGGGGAGGAAAGATGATGAATAATGAGGCACCAGGTTGAAAAGACAGGGGCAACACAAAAAACAGCTCAGCCTCTGTGAAAGTGTGTGAAATATCTACAGACAGGTTTATAGCCCTCAAGTGCTGATGAGATCACTCACCTGATGGAGGGCTGATACAACCTGCTCCAAGGCTTCCCTCCTATACATGTCCCTTATAACCTCCTCCCCTCATAAAGTCCTATTGTATCTCCTCCCTGACTGATTCACCTGGGTCTGTAGAAGGCCTCTCCCTGACAAAGGTCTCCTGATGGGGCTTCACAAGTGTGGGACCTGACATCAGTGATGGTAGACAGCGGAGTCTACGGGCTGACGGATTTAGGGCTGACATTGGGCTCAGAAAGTTGTAATTTTCTAGAATAGCTTCCATATTTTGTACTTTAGTCAATTTATGTTTTTACTTTATTTTGCTTCCTTTTTCCTTCTTGATATAATTACAGATCAGTAAAAGTCCTGAAGGAGATAATTACGTTACGATAATGTGCGATAGAAATTATATGCATTTTAAAGAGAAACTAGTCAACCATTATTGAGTAAAAGTCTCCACAGGAATCAAAAAACCCAAAAGGAGAAATAATAGAATTCTCCTGACCAAACAGTAATAAGTTCAGCTCCTCTGGCAAATTGTGAACCAGAAAAAGAAGACAGGAGAGACAGAATAAAAGGTTCTCTGTATAACCTCCTATTGGTCTGTCCAGTATATTGTTAGCACCACGCCGGAGTCCTGCTCTGACAGGTAGGGTCTCCGTCATGTCTCTTCACTCACCCGTGCTGCGGTCAGTTCTTCCTTTTCCCATGCTCTGCATGCTTCCAGCCGATCCTCTGGCCATGTCCTTAGGGCACGCGCGCGTGCACTCCCACCCTCTTAAAGGGCCTGCGCGTGCAAATACTATTTCCTCCCCAGCCAATAGCTGTAGGACATTATGTATATATTGCTTCCTCCCCATTGGGGAGGTGCCTGAGCAACCTTCCTGTTTAGCAGTTTAAGTTGTGTAAGGTTGCATACCAGTTCTTGCTGCACTCTGATGCAAATTCTGCTTGCTGCACTCTCATGTAATTCCTGCCCACTGCACTCAGATGCAAATCCTGCTTGCTGCACTCTAAGTACAAGTCCTGCCTGCAGCACTCTGACGCAAATCCTGCCTGCAGCACTCTGATGCAAATTCTGCCTGCAGCACTCTGATGCAAATTCTGCCTGCAGCACTCTGATGCAAATCCTGCCTGCAGCACTCTGACGCAAATCCTGCCTGCAGCACTCTGATGCAAATTCTGCCTGCAGCACTCTGATGCAAATTTTGCCGGCTGCACTCTAAGCGCAAATCATGTGTGCTGCACTCTGATACAGACGCTGTCTGCTGCACTCTGACACAAGCTCTGTCTGATGCATTTTGACATGAACTCTGTCTGCTGCACTCGGATATGAACTTGGTCAGTTGCACTCTGATGGAAGCCCTGCCTGCTAATCCATCCAGTCTGTCCTTCTGGGTCCAGCTGCTGCGCGTCCGTTGATCTGTCCTGAGTGGCACCTGGCGTTCATCGGGAGCCAAGTCTAACCTCACCATCAGAGGCTCTAGTGAACAGTCAGATGATCGCTTAGTCATCCCCTCCAGGCTCTCCGCGGTCCGTGGCACATTGGTTCCACAAACCACGTCCATGACAGTTTGCTCAGGTCATGGATCCCACTGGACCCCGGATCCAGTACAATCGGACCATGAACCAGGAACTTTGCTGACAGAAAGACGCACAGGAGGAACTCTCCATTCAGTTGCAGTCCTTAACCACTAAGGTAGAGGCCTTAAACATCTCTACAGAGGTCCAGCATGTTCAATCAGCTGTGTCTTCTCCGGAGATTTCCCAGCCAGTCTGCTTAGTCCAAGATCCAGTTCCCCGACTCACAGCCCCACCACATTTTGACGGCAATCCAAAGCTCTGCCATGGGTTCATCAACCAGTGCCGGTTACACTTTGAACTCCTTCCTCATCACTTCCCGTCAGACCGAGCAAAGGTGGCATTTCTTATGTCACATCTTGGAGGTGAGGCCTTGGCGTGTCTGAATCCATTATGGGAGAGAGAGGAACCTATCATCTCCAATTTGTCTGTATTCTTGTAAGGTTTTCGCAAAGTTTTCGATGAACCCGGGCGAACCACCCCTGCAGCTTCAGCCCTTCCTCGCTTACGCCAGTCCAACTCGTCTGTGGGGCAATATGCTGTACGCTTTCGTACTTTGGCATTTGAGCTCGGTTGGAATAATGAAGCGTTGGTGGCAACATTCTGGGAGGGTCTCTCTGGAAACATAAAGGATGCGCTAGCTGGTCAAGACTTATCAACTACCTTCGATGACCTGATCTCCCTCACCATCCTTATAGATCTGTGTTTTCGTGAGCGTGCCTGTGAGGTGGCACATGAAAGAGGATCGCAGCCCCTGGCTCTGTCTTTTCAAAGGCCGCTTGTTTCTTCACCCTCCCTTGTCGAGGACATATCTGAACCCATGCAGATCGACCACCTGGCCCTTGCTAGATGGTGACTGAGGGATCGATGCATTAAAGGCCAATGCCTGTATTATGGAGACATGGGCCACCCCATTCGAATCTGTCCGGTTAAGTCGAAGAAGCTCCAGCGTCTAGGGTCGGTAGGGGAGGCCTCCCTAGATGGAAAAGACATCTCTCCACCCCTGACCCTTACTGTGGCCGTGACGACCGGTAAATCCCAGTTTGTTGAGTCGGTGTATTTGAATTATGGGGCCACCAGAAATTTAATCCTTTTGGCTGTAGTGGATCAGTTCCAAATCCCAGTTCATCTGATCAAGAACCCCCTGGCAATAACATCTGTCGGTGGGAGAACTCTTTGGGAGATGGTTCGTCTGGCTACTGAGCCACTTGTAGTCTGTATTGGGATGCTTCATTCTGAGATTATCTTCGATGTTCTTTCCCACATGTCTCACGCCTTTCTCTTAGGCCTAACATGGCTACGGCAGCACGAACCTGTGTTGGACTGGAGAAGTGGAGAAGTGCTCCGCTGGGGACATTCCTGTAATGAGAAGTGTCTGGCTCCAGCACTTCCGGCTAAGGCCCTGTCTTGTCCGGCATTGCTTCTCGGTTTGCCGTCTGCCTATTGGTCCTTTGCTGATCTTTTTGACAAGAAGGAAGCAGAGACTTTGCCGCCCCACAGGCCGTATGACTGCTCTATCAACTGGATTCACGGATCTACACCCCCTAGAGGCTGAATTTACCCTCTGTCCCCAGCTGAGACTCAAGCTATGTCGGACTGTATTCAGGAGAATTTGTCCAGGGGGTTCATTCAAAAATTCTCCTCTCCTGCAGGGGCTGGGTTTTTCTTCGTTAAGAAGGATGGATCACTCCAACCCCGTATTGACTATTGAGGTCTCAACCACATCATAGTGAAAAATAAATATCCTATCCCACTGATTCCTGAGTAGTTCGACCGATTAAGAGGTGCCAGGATCTTTACCAAATTAGACTTAAGAGGCGCCTACAATATTATCCGCATTCGCCGGGGAGACGAATGGAAGACGGCTTTCAACACCAGGGACGGACATTATGAATACCGAGTGATGCCCTTCGGTCTTAGTAATGCACCGGCAGTTTTCCAAGAATTTGTCAATGACATCTTCTGGGACCTGCTTTATTTCTGCGTGGCCGTGAATCTGGACGATATTTTGGTATTTTCCCCGGATCGGGCCTCCTACAGACAAGCAGTTCAGCAAGTTCTTCAGCATCTTAAGGAGAATCGCCTTTACGCCAAGTATGAAAAATGCGTTTTTGAACAGTCATCTCTTCCCTTCTCGGGTTACATTATCTCGGATACCGAACTCAGGATGGATCCTGAGAAAGTCTCTTCCATCCTTAAATGGCCGCTGCCCGTGTGAGTCAAAGCAATACAGCGGTTCCTTGGCTTTGCTAATTATTATCAGCAATTCATTCCCCACTTCTCCACGCTGACTGCTCCCATCTCTGCTATGACCCTGAGTCGCACGTAACAGGGCTATGGGGTACTCGGCACCGAGCCCGTTAACTTCAATGGGGAATGTCACGGATAGCGCAGCTCGGTCCGTTGCCCTGGGCGCTCACTAAAGGGGGATATTTACAGGGGATGATAGAAATGCTCGTGACGCCACCTGTGGTTTCTGATCAGGGTGACCAGCGCTGCAGGGTGAATCCTCTGAGGGGTTGTTACTGGGCAGCAAGGTGTTAAGTCTTCCACAGGTAAGACTGATCCCTCGAGGTATATGGCGGTGTAGGGGTGAAGGAGCAATAATGCAGACACACACAAGACAGTCTCTTTCTGTACCTTTACTGGTGATGAAGTTGCAGGCACGTCCCGGGAGGCCGTCAAGGTGGAGGATGCACGTCCAGCAATCCACTGAGTAGGTGTAAGGCCTCCTTACGTCTATATGTGTGTGAGTTTCTAACTTGCATAAAACAGAGTTTAACTCCTTCTCTTTGCTACGCCTTGCTGATCTTGTGATGAGGTCTTCTTGTGGACAGAACAGTGTCTCTATGGCGGTACCTACCAGACCCCCGTCTTCCTAACCTCGGTTACGTATCAGCACTGCTGGGCCCCTGCGACTTAAAGTCCAGGGTCTCCGGTGTCTCCTACCAGTCGTGCAGATGCTGGTAAGCGCGGACCCGGTGTCCGGTGGTGCAGAGTGGAGGTTAGCTATCAATGCTGGTTGACCTCTGTCACTCTCTCTTTTCCCTTTTCCACTTGCCTGTCGTCCTACTCGCACATTTAACATAAGCACAGGCAGCAGTAGAAGTCAGCTTCTCGCTCAAACTTCCTCAGCTCTCAGGCTAATCTGACAGGAGTCTCTCTCCGGTGTTCTGAGGAGATCTTATCTCTCCCTCTCAGCTCGTCTGAGGTAACTGCGATTCTGAGATGTTCTTCTGTTCTGAGGTAACACCAACGACTAGCTAACTCGCAGCTAGACTGCCTTCATCTCACTGCTGTCTCAAGGGCTCCCTCTGGTGGAACCAGGAAAAATGTGAAGTGTTGTGTGCTTATAGGTGATTGTGAATTACCTTTCATGCATCCTCCTGGGTACATGTGGCACCAAGCTCAGCTGGGCTACACATCCCCCCCTAGTTAATATCAGCACTCCCGGGCTGAAAAAGAAAACAATTTTTATAACATCAACAAATAAACATAACTCATCCCTTGCGGGAGGTAAGGACACTTTAATGTTACAATGTGTACAAATGGCAAATAGAAAATATCAAATACTTTCACGGTGCAAATAAATACAGGATACTTGTGGAGGACCTGCACCAAACCTCCCACGGTGGTCCTGGGTGGGCTGCAGGACTTCTTTGCTGCAAACCTCACTCAAGGCCACACCATACGGGTTTTTCTTCTGAGGTAGTGTCATGGGTGTATCGCCACAAAGATCGTCGCGATTACACACTCTGACTTCTCACAGCTGAGTTGCTGTTTCTTTGTGTTTGGTAATGAGGGAGTTAATTTTACCTAGCTCTTTGCTAAGACTAGGTCCAGCCTCGCCCGGCTGCTTTTGATTATGTTCTAATTAGATTCCTTCATATACCTGCCAGTCTGCTTGTTAGATGCCGGTGAAAGCCTTTATGTAGTCTAGCAGACTGGATCGGTTCTGAGAATACTTAAGCTAAGAGCTCCTTAGTTGTTTTTACTCTTATAGCTTATAGTTTATCTCTGAGACCTTAGGTGTTCCTACTGTGTGTGAGTGTTGTATGTAAGACTTTATTTACTTTATTTCTTGTCTTTCTTGTATGTCTTTCTGTTCATTAACCGTTACCTGTTCATTCCCTTTGGTGGTAATCAGGGTCCTTCTTAGGACTAGATTACAGTTGGCAGGGATTGATAGGAGACAGGGTTTACGCTGGTGGCCTGGACCTCTGTACCTTTAACAGTACCTCCAGGTAGAGGGATTAGTTAGGACCCCAGTTTAGGGTCAGCATAGACCCCGGTCACCCTCTAGCCGGAGACAGCTTATAACGGATTCCGTATTGACCCACTGGACATTGTCAGGTAATTCTATGTTATCATATATCTATGCGCATGTTATATTGTATGTTGCCCTTTTGATATAGATTACTGTCATCACATATATATATATCTGCTATACAGCGTGACATTTTCACCGGCCATACTAAAGATTCTCTCCAGCTGTCATGGATCCAGTAGCCCAGCTGGCCCGGCAGTTGCAGGGGTTGTCCATGAAGTTTGCAGACATTAAGTCCAAGGTTTTGTTCCCCCCGGAGCAAACCAGATCTGAACCTAAGGTTGTTCTCCCGGACAGGTTCACTGGTGGGCGGGACAAATTTTTTACTTTCCGGGAGGCATGTAAATTGTACTTTCGGCTGCGGCCTCGGTCATCTGGGAGTGAAGAGCAGAGGGTGGGAATTGTTATCTCGCTCTTACAAGGGGACCCTCAATCTTGGGCGTTCTCTATTCCTCCAGGCTCCCCAGATCTCCAGTCAGTGGATCGATTTTTTACTGCCCTGGGTCTGGTATATGATGATCCGGATCGAGTTTCCCTTGCTGAAACAAAGTTACGTAAAATACGGCAAGGAAATCGTCCAGCGGAGGAATATTCTTCTGAGTTCTGTAGATGGGCAACAGATACTCAGTGGAATGACCCAGCTCTTAGGAGCCAGTTTTGTCAAGGGTTGTCTGACAAATTAAAAGATGTGTTGGCTCAGTATGATTCTCCTCCATCACTGGAGGCTGCTATGGCCCTCGCTATTCGCATGGATAGACGAATTCGGGGAAGACGCGAGGTAACTCCGCCTCCCGTGATGACTCCACCTACTACTAAAGTCCCTTATACTGAGGTTCCCCTGGTCTGTTCTGAGGAACCCATGCAGTTGGGAGGGACATCTTTTTGTAGGAGGGAATTGGCGGTGCACCGCAAGACTAGAAGGTGTTTCTTTTGCGGGAGAGAGGGACATTTTGTTGGGGGTGTCCATCCCGGGCCTCTTTGAGCAAAGGAGTTAACCTGGGAGTGTGTATTTCGTCCCCAAATCCCTCTCAGTTTCTCGTGCCTGCGGAGGTGGTGATTGGTACTAGAACTGAGAGGATTTCTGTTTTTCTTGATAGTGGGTCCGGGGCTAATCTGGTGGACGCTCGGTTTGCCCAGGTGCATGGTATGCAACTGAGTGTATTGGCCAAACCAGTCCCTATAGTCTCTATTGATTCTAGACCTCTCGGTCAAGGTAGCTTGGTACAAGCTGTTCATAACATAGATCTTTGAGTAGGGGCAAGACATAAAGAGCAATTGTCTTGTTATGTGTTGGAGGGTCTACCTACTCCTATTGTGTTGGGACTTCCTTGGTTGGCTAAACATAACCCAGTGATTGATTGGCAATCCGGAAAGATAAACCAGTGGGGTGAATTTTGCAGGAATAACTGCATGAGCACGGTCATCGGTGCGGTTGTGCCTAGGACTTTGTCTCCTTTTCTGGAGGACTTTGGGGAGATGTTCTCAGAGGAGGGGTGTAAAGAGTTACCTCCTCATCGCGCATATGACTGCTCAATAAAGTTGCTTCCTGATGCCTTATCTCGTACTTTCCCAGGGGCCGGGAAGACGGATGATCCGGTTCCTATTCCTCAGGAGGGAGTTGTAGTGTCAGCTGTATGCTCTGAGCTTGAGGGGGAGGTATTGGGGGCTCAGGGGGACGCCCCGGTGGGACTTCCAGGGAGACTGATAGTTCCAGATCGGTTAAGACTGAAGGTTACGGGGAACCGTTACAAACGGATGGCTGATAGGGGGAGAGTTTCTGGTCTAGATCTGAAGGTGAACGATCTAGTTTGGTTGTCTACCAGGAATATAAAACTTAAAGTTTCCTCCTGGAGGTTGGGTCCCAGATTCATCGGGCCGTACAGGATCAGTTCCATAATTAATCCTGTGGCATTTCGTCTGGACCTCCCTCCTACGTTTAAAATTCATAATGTGTTTCACAAGTCATTACTTAAAAAGTATGTGGCACCAGTCATACCGTCACCTCTACCTCCGCCTTCAGTGGTGGTCAATGATAACGTGGAATTTCATGGGTCGAAAATCATTGACTCATGTCTCAGTCGCCGATCCCTTCAGTACTTGGTTCATTGGAGGGGGTATGGTCCTGTGGAGAGGACGTGGGTCCCTGCGTCTGATGTTAACGCAGATCGATTGGTTCGGACCTTTCACACAACTCACCCGGGCAGACCTGGCCCTGAGGGTCCGGAGTCCCCTCGTAGAGGGGGGGGTACTGTCATGGGTGTATCGCCACAAAGATCGTCGCGATTACACACTCTGACTTCTCACAGCTGAGTTGCTGTTTCTTTGTGTTTGGTAATGAGGGAGTTAATTTTACCTAGCTCTTTGCTAAGACTAGGTCCAGCCTCGCCCGGCTGCTTTTGATTATGTTCTAATTAGATTCCTTCATATACCTGCCAGTCTGCTTGTTAGATGCCGGTGAAAGCCTTTATGTAGTCTAGCAGACTGGATCGGTTCTGAGAATACTTAAGCTAAGAGCTCCTTAGTTGTTTTTACTCTTATAGCTTATAGTTTATCTCTGAGACCTTAGGTGTTCCTACTGTGTGTGAGTGTTGTATGTAAGACTTTATTTACTTTATTTCTTGTCTTTCTTGTATGTCTTTCTGTTCATTAACCGTTACCTGTTCATTCCCTTTGGTGGTAATCAGGGTCCTTCTTAGGACTAGATTACAGTTGGCAGGGATTGATAGGAGACAGGGTTTACGCTGGTGGCCTGGACCTCTGTACCTTTAACAGTACCTCCAGGTAGAGGGATTAGTTAGGACCCCAGTTTAGGGTCAGCATAGACCCCGGTCACCCTCTAGCCGGAGACAGCGTATAACGGATTCCGTATTGACCCACTGGACTTTCTGTCAGGTAATTCTATGTTATCATATATCTATGCGCATGTTATATTGTATGTTGCCCTTTTGATATAGATTACTGACATCACATATATATATATCTGCTATACAGCGTGACAGGTAGAATGGCTTACGTAAAACCAAGATGGAGCACTGAGTGCCAACTATTTACATTACAGTTCTGTGCTGCAAGAGTCCTCAGCACGCAGTCCTTCAAAACAGCATTTCACATATCACATTACCCAACTGGGGTATACTACTTCAGCATGTAAACATTATCATCATATTACATTCTCAATAAAGTGCAATTCTTTTCATAACTTTGTACAGTTCAGTAAACCCTGTCTGGGTCCTACTGGATTAATTTGCTAGGACTACTCTTGGTACCTAACAGGTAACCTGCCTTTTGTCGTGCGTACTGACCTACGTGGTGTGGTGTCAGGTATAGTAGCCTCTGGCCTATCTGTCCTGCGTGCTGGCAAACTGTAATACTGCCTTAACCTCTCTAGGGATCTGGCAAGCATACTTGTGGCTGGGCGATGCGGTTCTGTTTCGCCAGGGGATTCTTCTGGTAGTTCCACGTCTTAAGGTTCCATTTCTTGAGACTCTACTTCTAGAGGTGCTACAGGAGCAGGTTCCTCTTGAACTATTTCTTCTGCTGCGGCAACTGGCTCAACTGGACATTGAAGCGCTTCTTGTGGTTGGTAAAATTGAAGTACTGGAATGATCACAGCATCCCCGATACAAGGCCAATCTGCAGGAAAATCTCCTAAGTCCGTGTGTATGACTTCACCTGGTTTCTCTTTTTCCATAACAAATTCTTCCTCGGGAAGTTTTAACATGTCTGGACACAGTTTTAGGTGGTCTCTTGATACAGTGGTGGTCGTATTTCCTCCATCTTTGCTAATGGTACAGATTTTCCTGTTGTCAAATTTGGAATTCTGCACGACATATGGCTCTTGTTCCCACTGATCATCCAATTTGTGCATTCTTCTTTTTCTTTTTAGCACAATTTCTCCAGGCATAAAAGGTTTAGCTGGCGCACTTTTGTTGTAGTTCTCCTCTTGCTTTTCCCTTACTTTATTGAGACTATCTTCCACGCAGGCTTGTACTCTCCTGTACTGTTCCTGTCGGTTCGTGTCCCAATCTTCAGTAGTAACATCAGCTTCTGGTTCTACAACACCAAGTTCCAAATCCATGGGCAGCTTTCCTGGTCTTGCTCGCATAAGGTAGGCTGGAGTGCAGTTGGTGGAACTCACAGGTATGTGATTGTACAGATCTACCAGATCAGGTAGTAGGTCTGGCCACCGATTTCTCTCCTCAAGTGGTACCGTCTTCAGCAGATCAATGACTATGTGATTCATCTTCTCACAGAGACCATTGGTTTGGGGGTGGTACGGTGTGGTTCTTATCTTCTTACACCCGTACAAGTGACAGAACTCTTTAAACAATTCGGCTTCAAAGGCAGGACCTTGATCAGTTAATACTTGCTCTGGATATCCATGGGGTCTGCAGAAATATGCCTGAAACATCTTTGCTGCTGTTTCAGCTGTCAGATCTTTGACAGGGGCGACCACCAGGAACCTGGAGTAGTGATCCACCATCGTCAGGGCATATGAGTATCCTGACCTGCTGGGTGACAACTTTACATGGTCCAGGGCCACGATCTCCAAGGGACGAGTCGTCTTGATGGGTTGCAGAGGTGCTTTCTGGCTGCTGTAGTCTTTTCTTCGGAGGCTACAGGACGCACAGTTTTTACACCACTTCTCGATGGAACTTCGCATTCCCACCCAGTAGAAACGACACTTCAGTAGGGTTTCCAGCTTCTTCCAGCCAAAGTGCCCCGCTCGATCGTGGTAAGCTTCCAACACCATCTGGATGTCTGTTCTTGGCACTACTATCTGCCATACCATCTCATGGGTTCTGGGTTGACGTACCTTCGGCACAGCTTCTCTCGGTAGATAAACAGCCGGCTTCTCTCGTTCCACAGCTGCTTTGCTTGTTGAGACGCATCCTTCTCCAAGGAGGAACCTTCCTGAGTTATCAGCTCCTTGATGCAGCTGACAACCGGGTCACTGTTCTGGGTCTCCTTCCAGCTGTGGTGAGGTAAAGGGTTTAACGTCTTACCACGCTGCCTCCTGTAGGCTCGTTGCTCGTGGATCATCCCATTTCTGTGGAATGCAGGTAGCTCAATCTCTTCTAGATCATCCAATTCCTCTTCCGTGTCGGACTCATGCGGCATTCTGGACAAGGCATCAGCGTTGGCGTTCTTACGGCCCGCCCTGTACTTGATGGTAAATTGATAGTTCGACAGCCGAGCCATCCAACGTTGCTCCATGGCTCCCCGCTTGGCTGTTTCAAGATGTGTCAAGGGGTTATTATCAGTGTAAGCAGTGAACTTGCTGGAGGCTAGTTAATGCTTGAATCTTTCCGTAATGGCCCAGACCAGCGCCAGGAACTCCAACTTGAAGCTGCTATAGTTCTCTGGGTTTCTCTCGGTCGGCCGGAGCTTCCTGCTTGCATATGCGATGACTTTTTCTTGGCCATTTTGCTTCTGACTGAGGACAGCTCCCAATCCTTCGTTGCTGGCATCAGTGTACAGCAGGAACGGTTGGCTGTAATCAGGGTAGGCTAAGATTTCATCACCTGTCAGGATCTCCTTAATCTCCTTAAATGCCTCAGCTTGTTCTTTACCCAGTGGAATGGAGGATTTCTGCTCTTGAGGGGTTGTCCTACCAGGAGGTCCTGCAGAGGCGCTGCTTTCTTGGTGTAGTCCTTTACAAACCTCCGGTAGTAACCTGTCAGTCCCAGGAACTGGCACACCTCCTTGAGATTCTTCGGCTCCGGCCATTTCTGGATGGCAGTGACCTTCTGGGGGTCTGGCGCTACTCCTTCTGAGCTGACAATATGTCCCAAGTACTGTACCTTTTGTTTGAGCAGATGGCACTTTGAGGGCTTCAGTTTCATCCCATACTTGGACAGTGACTCGAATACCTCCGCCAGGTGCTTCAGATGATCCTCATACGTCTTGGAGTACACAATTACGTCGTCCAGGTACAGCAACACGGTTTCAAAGTTGAGATGTCCCAGGCAACTCTCCATCACTCTCTGGAACGTTCCCGGGGCACTGCTGAGTTCAAACGGCATTCTGTCAAACTCACA
The DNA here is from genome assembly GCA_033576555.1 of Oophaga sylvatica. NCBI lineage: Eukaryota > Metazoa > Chordata > Amphibia > Anura > Dendrobatidae > Oophaga > Oophaga sylvatica. Next base: position 95,968,650 of record JARQOD010000007.1, on the reverse strand, counting down.
GAGTCCCATCGGGGTGGTGAAAGCCGTCTTCTCCCGATCCTCAGCCACAGCTACTTGCCAGTACCCACTAGTGAGGTCGAGGGTGGAAAAGTAGTTAGCAGTTTTTAAGGCAGCTAAGGATTCCTCAATGCGTGGTAAAGGGTATGCATCTTTATGTGTATGCGATTTACTTGTCTGTAATCTACACACATTCTCATGCTTCCATCCTTTTTCCTAACTAGGACTAGAGGTGCTGCCCAGGGACTACAACTATCCCTTATCACCCCTGCTTCCTTCATGTCACGCAACATTTCCTTAGCTTTCTGGTAGTGTGCTGGAGGTATAGGCCTGTACCGCTCTTTGATGGGAGGATGGCTGCCTGTAGGGATATGATGTTGTACTCCCTTAATTGTCCCAAAGTCAAGTGGGTTTTTGCTAAATACCTGTGTGTACTCCTGTACCACCCGTAGTACTCCCTGTTTCTGGTGGGCGTGAGTGGTGTCTGTCCCGACATGGAGCTGCTGACACCAATCCTCCACCTGGGTTGCTGGGTCATTATCCTCCGCTGGTTGGCGGGAGACTAAGGACTCGGTCGTGAGAATGGAGTTGTTATCTACAGTATGTAATTTAGCAACAGTGGCATAACGTGGTAAATTTACTTCATCTTCTCCCCAGTTGAGAAGACGTACTGGTACTCTCCCATTTCTTACTTCCACTACCCCTCTAGCAGTCAAGAGTGTAGGTCTGTGCTCTGAACAATGGGGCTCTACTACTGCTTGGTAGTTCTGTCCTCTCAGACCTATTGCTGCTCTACACCATATTAGCATTTCACTCATTGGGGTATCACAATGGGGTTCGGGTCTGTTACCCGTACATTACCAATTTCACCATCTGTCAGCTTCGCTTGCTGCAAGCACATCAGGGCCCGGATCTCCCTCTGGATCACTCCCTTTTGCTTTGGCTTGGCAACTTCGGCGAGCTGTTGGAGCAAAAACACAACTTCTCCCAGACAGTTACTAATAATGTTAGTACCTAAAACCACATTTAAGCCATTTTCCTCATTTACAGTTTTTACTACTAAGAGTCCCTGGTCCTTCAGCTCCACTCTGCCCACCTTTACGTCCACGTTTTTGGCTCCGATTATATCAACAGGGAGACCATTAGAGGCATACACAGCAAAGTCAGGGCTCGGGGCTGGAGACTGTCCATGGACCAAAACTTATTATACAGGACATCAGGTATGATGGTCACCTGAGATCCAGTGTCCATCAGGGCAGGGATTGCGATCCCGTCCAGGATGATGGACAGGTAGGGTCTTCCTCCCACAAACCTGCGGTTCCAATCTGAGGGGCCTGATGAGTCTATTCCTGGGTGTTGGCCCTCGGACCCAGGATCTGCTCGTTTAAAGGACACTGTCGGGCTAGATGACCTTCTCTGTTGCAACGGTAGCAGATGATCTCTCGGCGAGGATGGTGCTGATCAGGGGTCGCTCCTGGGGGTGGCGTTGTCCTCCTCCGGTGGGGCGACGTCCTCCTTCTCCTCCGGTTCATCCAAGGGACATCCTCTGGGCAGTCAGCTAGTAGGATCTTTCCTCCTTCTTCTTTCCGCAGTTGCAGGGCATTCATTACAGTGGCCAGGTTTTTAGTCAGCTGGCGCACTTCTGAGCGCAGACAGTCCAACTCAGTAGGGGGCGCCACCTGCGTTTTGGCTTCCGCCACCAGCGGGGAAAAGGTGGATGCTGCTGGCTTTAGAGTGGCTTCACCCGGGTGACACTGGGTTGCCACCTCGGGCTTCTCCAGGGGTCGCAGTCCTTTTATAGCCATATCTTTTAAGGCATCAAAGGTAGCATCAGGATGATCCAAGGACCACCAGTGCACAGTTCTGCTTTCAGCTTGGGACCTCAGTCCCCGTACAAACTGTTCCTTCAACATTTTGCTTTCATTAATGGCACTTATAGGGTTGACCTGTTTGAGAGCTCGCAGGGCCCCCTGTAGTCGGCAGGCGTAGTCCCTAATACTGTCATCTGGTCTCTGGGAGCATTGGTAAAACCTCATCCGGAGATCTGTTTCAGTGCGGTCCTCAAAAATAGTCTGTAGCTTTAAGAAAATTGAAAGCACTGATTCCTGGTCTGCAGCTGTCCAAGTCTCTACTTCCCTCTCTGCAGCACCAGTCAATTGTCCTACTACCACTGCAGCTCTTTGTTTCTCTGTCATAGGGTACATGCCCATTATGCTGCATATTTTGCGTTTGAACCCTGACAGGGTATCCGGCTTACCGCTATACTGAGGGAGCCACTTTGCTCCAGGCAGGTATGGGAGCGTCAGCGGTACTATCGGGGCCACAGGACCGGGTGAGGGGCCAGCGTTTCCATCCTGCGCGGCAGCGCGGGTAAGTCATTGGAGCGGTCGCCCTCGGCCGCGCTGTCAGCTTGCGGCTGCGACATGTCTGTGCCCCCCTAGTTAAGTGTGGCCTACCTTCTCCTGAAGGCTGCAGCTCTCCGGGCCTAGTGATGTGGAAGGACCATGCCGCCGCGTCAGCGTTGGGGGCGTGTCCGGGACTCCGCGCGCTTTCTGCAGGTACGCCCCTTCTCCTTGCGCTGTACTTTGGCGGGCAATGGCGGACAATTGGCGCCAAAAATCTCAAAAACAGCAACACAGTCTATAGCACAAAAACAGTCCAATTCAGGCACACAGGACTCACATATAGCGAGCTTCTTATCCTGTTCGTGACGCCAGATTAGATGAGTCGCATGTAACAGGGCTATGGGGTACTCGGCACCGAGCCCGTTAACTTCAATGGGGAATGTCACGGGTAGCGCAGCTCGGTCCGTTGCCCTGGGCGCTCACTAAAGGGGGATATTTACAGGGGATGATAGAAATGTTCGTGACGCCACCTGTGGTTTCTGATCAGGGTGACCAGCGCTGCAGGGTGAATCCTCTGAGGGGTTGTTACTGGGCAGCAAGGTGTTAAGTCTTCCACAGGTAAGACTGATCCCTCGAGGTATATGGCGGTGTAGGGGTGAAGGAGCAATAATGCAGACACACACAAGACAGTCTCTTTCTGTACCTTTACTGGTGATGAAGTTGCAGGCACGTCCCGGGAGGCCGTCAGGGTGGAGGATGCACGTCCAGCAATCCACTGAGTAGGTGTAAGGCCTCCTTACGTCTATATGTGTGTGAGTTTCTAACTTGCATAAAACAGAGTTTAACTCCTTCTCTTTGCTACGCCTTGCTGATCTTGTGATGAGGTCTTCTTGTGGACAGAACAGTGTCTCTATGGCGGTACCTACCAGACCCCCATCTTCCTAACCTCGGTTACGTATCAGCACTGCTGGGCCCCTGCGACTTAAAGTCCAGGGTCTCCGGTGTCTCCTACCAGTCGTGCAGATGCTGGTAAGCGCGGACCCGGTGTCCGGTGGTGCAGAGTGGAGGTTAGCTATCAATGCTGGTTGACCTCTGTCACTCTCTCTTTTCCCTTTTCCACTTGCCTGTCGTCCTACTCGCACATTTAACATAAGCACAGGCAGCAGTAGATGTCAGCTTCTTGCTCAAACTTCCTCAGCTCTCAGGCTAATCTGACAGGAGTCTCTCTCCGGTGTTCTGAGGAGATCTTATCTCTCCCTCTCAGCTCGTCTGAGGTAACTGCGGTTCTGAGATGTTCTTCTGTTCTGAGGTAACACCAACGACTAGCTAACTCGCAGCTAGACTGCCTTCATCTCACTGCTGTCTCAAGGGCTCCCTCTGGTGGAACCAGGAAAAATGTGAAGTGTTGTGTGCTTATAGGTGATTGTGAATTACCTTTCATGCATCCTCCTGGGTACATGTGGCACCAAGCGCAGCTGGGCTACACAACCCAAAAGGGCGCCGATCCAAAGAACTGGTCCTCTGAGGTTGAAAAGACTGTCCGCTTTCTCAAATGGTTCTTCTCCACAGCTACCATCTTGCATCACACGGATTTGAACAAGCAGGTCTTTCTCGAGGTGGACGCATTCTCGTTAGGAGCTGGAGCTGTGGTTACCCAGAAGTCCTCCTCGGGTCACCGCGTGTCCTACGGTTTCTTCTCTAAGGCCTTCTCCGCTACTGAGCGTATCAACTCCATCGGGGACCCAGAGTTACTCCCATTAAGATGGCACTGGAGGAGTGGTGATACCTGCTGGAGGGCGCGGCCTATCCAGTGGTTATCTACACCAGGGTTCCCCAACTCCAGTCCTCAAGGCCCACCAACAGGTCATGTTTTCAGGATTTCCTTAGTATTGTACAGTGATGCAATTATCACCTGGGCAATACTAAGGAAATCCTGAAAACATGACTGTTATGATTTGGTAGCTGAGGAGAGCAGGCAAAAAAGGAAATACACCAGAGAGGTTGGAATCTATGGGATTGCAGTACCCTGACTAACCACCACAACTAAAGGCAGCCGTGGAGCGTACCTACGTTGGTCCTAGACGCCTCGTCACAGCCTGAGAAGCTAACTACACCTAAAGACAGAAAGAGGAAAACTATCTGCCCCGGAGCAGATCCCCAAAGAACAAAGAAAGCCCCCAAACATGTAATGGCAGTTAGACAAGAGGAAAATACAGACACAGACAGAAAATAGTATGAGCAAACGTTGGGGCCCAAACTTCCTAAATAGAAAAGGATAGGAAGGACACTTACTGCAATCCCAAAAAACCCTGAAAAGTACCAACTCTACTAATTACAAAAACACCTGAGATCACACGACCTCTACCACCTAAATTAGTTCTCTGGTGTAACAAAACTAAACAGCAGCCACTGAAAAAACTGGAAAAGGCAAATGAACAAACAACAGTGGCTGAACTAAACTGAGAGGAGCACAAGCCCCCGGAGGGGACCCGGCAGACCCCCACAGAAGTGCAGGACAAAATGCAAAAAGCAAACACAAAAAACTAAAAGAAGAAAAAGTCTTATCTGTTAGCAGACCCAGTCATCCTGATCAGCAGACACAAAGCATCTCAGATAAGTCTCCAATGTCTGGTTTGTTCTCTCAGTTTGTCCATTGGTCTGAGGATGAAAAGCCGAGGAGAAAGACAATTGAACACCAAGTTTAGAACAAAAAGTCCTCCAAAATCTGGAAACAAACTGGACTCCTCTGTCAGACACAATGTTCTCAGGGATGCCGTGTAACCGAACCACGTGCTGAAGGAACAAAGGCACCAATTCAGAGGAGGAAGGCAACTTAGGTAATGGCACAAGATGTATCATTTTGGAAAACCTATCACAAATCACCCAGATAACGGTCATTCTCTGAGAAACAGGGAGGTCGGAAATGAAATCCATAGAGATATGGGTCCATGGTCTCTTGGGCACAGGCAATGGCATCAACAAACCACTAGAGCGAGAGCAAGGCTTGGAGCGAGAGCAAGTCCCGCAGGACTGCACAAATTCCCTGACGTCACGAGACAAAGTAGGCCACCAAAAGGACCGACTAACCAAGTCTCTGGTACCAAAAATTCCGGGATGACCGGCCAACGCGAAACAATGAATCTCAGACATCACACTCTTTTTCCACCGTCTGGGACAAACAATTTCCCAATAGGGCAGCGCTCTGGTTTATCCTCCTGACACCCTTCCAGAGCCAGTCTCAAATTGGGCGAGATGGCGGAAAGAACTACACCCTCTTTCAAAATAACAGCAGGATCAGATAACTCAGGAGAGTCCGCAAGGAAACTCCTCGAGAGGGCATCCGCCTTAACATTCTTAGTGCCAGGAAGAAAGGAAACCACAAAATTAAAACGTGTGAAAAACAAGGCCCACCTGGCCTGTCTAGGATTAAGTCGCTTGGTTGATTCCAGATAAACCAGATTCTTATGGTCCGTGAGGACCACCACCTGATGTTTGGCTCCCTCCAGCCAATGTCTCCACTCTTCAAAAGCCCACTTCATGGCCAATAACTCCCGATTACCCACGTCATAATTACGTTCAGTTGGAGAAAATTTTCGAGAGAAAAAGGCACAAGGGTTACTTTTAGAGGTCTCTGGATCTCTTTGGGACAAAACAGTACCTGCCCCAATTTCAGAGGCATCAACCTCCACCTGAAATGGCAGAGAAACATCAGGCTGCCGTAGAACAGGAGCAGAAGTGAATCTCTGCTTAAGTTCCTGAAACGCAGAGACTGCCTCAGGAGGCCAATTCACCACATCAGAACCCTTTTTGGTCAAATCAGTCAATGGTTTAACAATAACAGAGAAATTACCAATAAATTTACGATAAAAATTGTCAAAACCCAAGAATCTTTGAAGAGCCTTTAATGAAGTAGGTTGGACCCAATCACAGATGGCCTGAACCTTGACCGGGTCCATTTCAATAACAGATGGGGACAAAATGAATCCCAGAAATGAGATCCTCTGTACGCCAAAAAGACACTTTGATCCCTTCACATACAGAGCATTCTCTCTCAAAATCTGGAGTACAGTCCGAACATGTTTCACATGAGAGTCCCAGTCATTGGAAAAAATCAAGATATCATCCAAATAAACAATCAGAAATTTATCCACAAAATCCCTGAAAATGTCATTCATGAAGGACTGGAAGACAGAAGGAGCATTAGTGAGCCCAAAGGGCATCACTAGGTACTCAAAATGCCCCTCTGGGGTATTAAATGCCGTCTTCCATTCATCCCTATGCTTAATGCGAATAAGGTTATATGCCCCCCTGAGGTCAAGCTTGGTAAACCAAGTAGCACTTTTCACCCTGGAAACAGGTCAGAAATCAAGGGTAACGGATATTGATATTTCACAGTGATATTGTTCAAGAGACGATAATCAATACACAGCCTTAATGAACCATCCTTTTTGGCCACAAAGAAAAAACCGGCACCCAAGGGTTAAGAGGATGGTCTGATATGACCCTTCTCCAATGACTCCTTGATATAAGACCGCATAGCGTCATGTTCAGGTACAGACAAGTTAAAAAGGCGACCTTTAGGGAATTTACTACCAGGCACTAATTCAATAGCGCAGTCATAGCTCCTATGGGGGCAAGGATGCAGATTTACTTTCACTAAACACATCAGAAAAATCAGTCAAAAAGTCAGGAACATCCTGAGCCTGGGGGAGGCAGAAAAAACAGGAGTGTTGGTATTAACACATTGGCAGCCCCAACTGGTTACAGACACAGATTTCCAATCCAAAACAGGATTATGAGACTGTAACCAAGGGAAACCCAGTACGATAATGTCATGCAGATTATACAGCACCAAAAATTTGCAACTCTCCTGATGATCAGGTTCAACCCTCATTATCACCTGAGTAGAGAACTGAGGTTTATTCTCAGCCAAAGGGGTAGAATCGATCCCCAGTAGGGGAATAGACTTCCGTAGGGGTATCAAGGGAAACCCACAACGTTTAGCAAAATCAAAATCCATCAGGTTAATAGCTGCTCCCGAATCAACAAAAGCCTGAGCAGAAAATGTGGACAGGGAGCAAATCAGGGTAACAGTCAACAAAAATTTAGTCTGAACACTACCCAAGACAACTGAACGTGCAAAACGTCTTCCCCGCTTAGGGCAGACTGAAATAGCATGAGAGGCATCACCACAGTAGAAACATAACCCATTGCGTTTACGAAACTCATGACGCTGTGCCCCAGAAGCCACTCTATCACACTGCATGGGTTCAGAAGCTGGTTCACAAGGCAACACTGTTCCACGCATACCTCTACGCTCACGCAAACGTCTGTCAATTTGAATCGCTAATGACATAGAATCATTGAGACCAGAGGGGACAGGGAATTCCACCATAACATCCTTTACATTCTGACAGCACCTTCCGAAAAAGGGCTGCCAAAGCATCATCATTCCATTTGGTCAGGACTGCCCACCTTCGGAATCTCAGACAGTATAACTCAGCGTCCTCAAGCCCCTGATTTAATGCCAACAAGGCTTTTTCAGCTTGATCAGTGACATTGGGCTCATCGTACAATAACCCCAGAGCCTGAAAAAATGCATCAACATTACTCAAAACAGGATCCCCAGGTGTCAGGGAAAAAGCCCAATCCTGAGGATCGCCGCGCAGGAGAGAGATGACAATTTGAACCTGCTGTGCTGCGTTCCCTGAGGACTTAGATTTCAAGGCAAAAAACAACTTACAGTTATTTTTGAAATTCAGAAATTTAGCTCGATTCCCTAAAAACAAATCTGGCATGGGGATCCTAGGTTCCACAACAGGCAACCCTGCAAGATAGGTAGCAATACTCCGAACTTCAGTGGCAAGCTGATCCACACGGCCAGACAACTGTGCAAACTCCATTGAGAGAAAAAAAATCCTCCTCAGCATTCAGAGAAACAGGGAAAAAAAAAAAATAAATAAATCTCTGACAACTCTGACAATCTTCTTTCTTTAACACTATTTTTCCCTTCTGTGAGTACCATACAAATATCAGTTTTTGGGCCGGTGATACTGTTATGATTTGGTAGCTGAGGAGAGCAGGCAAAAAGGAAATACACCAGAGAGGTTGGAATCTATGGGATTGCAGTACCCTGACTAACCACCACAACTAAAGGCAGCCGTGGAGCGTACCTACGTTGGTCCTAGACGCCTCGTCACAGCCTGAGAAGCTAACTACACCTAAAGACAGAAAGAGGAAAACTATCTGCCCCGGAGCAGATCCCCAAAGAAAATAGAAAGCCCCAAAACATGTAATGGCGGTTAGACAAGGGAAATACAGACACAGACAGAAAATAGTATGAGCAAACGTTGGGGCCCAAACTTCCTAAATAGAAAAGGATAGGAAGGACACTTACTGCAATCCCAAAAAACCCTGAAAAGTACCAACTCTACTAATTACAAAAACACCTGAGATTACACGACCTCTACCACCTAAATTAGTTCTCTGGTGTAACAAAACTAAACAGCAGCCACTGAAAAAACTGGAAAAGGCAAATGAACAAACAACAGTGGCTGAACTAAACTGAGAGGAGCACAAGCCCCCGGAGGGGACCCGGCAGACCCCCACAGAAGTGCAGGACAAAATGCAAAAAGCAAGCACAAAAAACTAAAAGAAGAAAAAGTCTTATCTGTTAGCAGAAGATGCAGGCACGAAACAGCAAGCTACAAAGTGAACAGGAATCAAAGATGAGACCAGAACAATTGATCACCGGCAACCCTGATGGGAGGGAACCTCCCTTATATAAGACCAGTCAGTAACACCTGATCGCCAATCTTCATTGGATAGTTCAGTACTGTTTGTAACCACCAGAGGGAGCTTCTGCTCAGAATTCATTTCTAGCACATTCACAACACATGACCTGTTGGTGGGCCTTGAGGACTGGAGTTGGGGAACCCTGATCTACACGGACCATAAGAACCTGCATATCTCCAGTCCGCTCAGAGACTTAATCCACGCCAAGCTAGGTGGTCTTTGTTTTTTGCTTGCTTTAATTTTCTTTTATATTTCAGTTCCGGTGACAAGAACGTCAGAGCCGATGCCCTCTCTCACTCTTTTCTGTCTGAGGATCAAGAGGAGGATCCACAGTTTATCATTGAACCATCCAAGATAGTCACTGTCACTCCAGTCAGTCTATCACGAATTTCCCCAGGAAAGACCCTTGTGGCTGAATCCGAGAAAGAGCTAGTTTTGTCTTGGGGCCACTCGTCCAAGGTGGTTGATCACGAAGAACAAAGGAAGACCCTACAGTTGATTTATCGCCACTACTGGTGGCCGTTCATGAGAGAGAGATCTTCACTTATGTGGCTGCCTGTCCAATTTGTGCCTGCAATAAAGTCCCAGACGATTTCCTGCCGGTTCTCTTTTGCCGTTACCTGTACCATCCGGTCCATGGTGGCACATAGCTATGGACTTCATTACAGATTTGCCAATATGCGAGGGTTGCACCGTCATTTGGGTAGTCGTGGATCGCTTCTCCAAAATAGCGCACTTTACCTCGTTGTCTGCTCTTCCATCCGCTCCTGAACTGGCTGACAGCTTCATCAAACATATTTTCCGCCTGCACGGATTTCCTTTTCACATTGTGAATGATCAAGGTTCACGGTTCACTTCCAGATTCTGGCGAACTGTCTGTAAACATCTGGATATCACCTTGGATTTTTCATCGGCCTATAACCCTCAGTCCAATGGGAAAGTGGAGCGTGTCAACCAGGTCCTGGGCAATTACCTGCCGCACTTCGTCAATGCCCACCATAATGATTGGGTGAGGTTGATTTCCTGACTGAGTTCTTGTACAACAATCACATTGGTGAAGCCTCGGGAGAATCACTGTTCTACATTGTGTTCGGTCGGCAACTCGAGGTTCCCCTCACGGTGACGGTTACTTCTGATGTCCCTACAGCAGGTGTCCTCTCCATCCTGAGTCCCTTCTTCAAGAAGCCCAGTACCACGCCGATACCAACTGCCTTGGATGATGTTTTTGAATATCACCAAATGTCCAAGGGCACTTCAACCACATGAATCAACAATAACCCATATAAAATTCCATACAGGAAAAAACGAAGAGATCCCAAATAATAACCAAAAAGACTTTATTAATCACAATGAAAAACAAACAAAAAGAAGTAAAAAAGCAAAATGCCGTAAGGGACACCAAAATAAGAACATACAAGGGAATGTTCCCAGCCACATATAGTCCAAAAAATATCAATATTTGCTGTTAAAACAGTGCTCAATAATAATCTAACAAAAGAGGTGTAAATATGCATATATATTCAGCAATGCTTTAGTGGACTTAATTTTGTAATGGCCCTCTGTATGTAAACAAAAAACACACACACCACCAGGGAATACCTATGGCTGTTTTTGAAGTACGGTAACAACAAAAACAAGTGGTAAGATAGAATCTCTCCTCATAATGCCCTGTCATACCACATATTAGTGATCGGCTCATCCACATGTAATAGAATCAAGTATATTACCTGGCGGTGGTGATATAAGTGGTGTCCCTTCACCCCGACGCGCATTTCGCCTCCTGCTTCTTCTTCTTGATTCTATTACATGTGGATGAGCCGATCACTAATATGTGGTATGACAGGGCATTATGAGGAGAGATTCTATCTTACCACTTGTTTTTGTTGTTACCGTACTTCAAAAACAGCCATAGGTATTCCCTGGTGGTGTGTGTGTTTTTTGTTTACATACAGAGGGCCATTACAAAATTAAGTCCACTAATGCATTGCTGAATATATATGCATATTTACACCTCTTTTGGTAGATTATTATTGAGCACTGTTTTAACAGCAAATATTGATATTTTTTGGACTATATGTGGCTGGGAACATTCCCTTGTATGTTCTTATTTTGGTGTCCCTTACGGCATTTTGCTTTTTTACTTCTTTTTGTTTGATTTTCATTGTGATTAATAAAGTCTTTTTGGTTATTATTTGGGATCTCTTCGTTTTTTCCTGTATGGAATTTTATATGGGTTATTGTTGATTCATGATGTTTTTGAAGTGGAGAACATCTTGGCCATGAAGAAGGTGAGAGGCAAGACCTTCTTCCTCGTTGACTGGAAGGGATTTGGTTGTAACAAGGGGACCTCGGGGTTAGTTGTGACCCAGAGTTATTTAAAGGCACAGTTCACAGGCAGAGTCCACTGAGCACACAATCATCAAGTACCACCAGCCCCTTGTACATGCAATACGAAATTGATGCAGTTTTTCCCCACAGATTACCTTCCCTTCTGGTCACAGCAGTCCAGAAGATTCAGAGTCCACAAAGGCAACTCTTGTCAAACAGGGAAAATAATTCTTTAATGAACAGTGTTAAAGAAGAAGGGCACGAGTACAACACTGGTTTTCCTGCTCTCTCCCTGTCATGCTCTCCAACTGCACCCACAGCAGCTGCATCAGTCAAAGATTAGAGGAATTCCACGTGCAGCCTGCATGCTGCACTCTGATGCAAATCCTGCTTGCTGCACTCTGATGCAGACCCTGTTTGCTGCACTCTGACACAAACTCTGTCTGCTGCACTCGGATACAAACTTGGCCAGCTGCACTCTGATGCAAGCCCTGCCTGCTGCTCCATCCAGTCTGTCCTTCTGGGTCCAGCTGCTGCGCGTCCGTTGGTCTGTCCTGGAGTGGCACCTGGCGTTCATCGGGAGCCAAGTCTAACCTCACCATTAGAGGCTCTAGTGAACAGTCCGGTGCTCGTTTAGTCATGCCCCTCCAGGCTCTCTGCGGTCCGTGGCACAGTGGTTCCACCAACCACGTCCGTGCCATATATATACTGCAAAGTACCACTCCTCCTGTATATATATGAGTCGCCCGCCAGGGCCGTGGGGTACTCGGAACCGAGCCTATTGACTTCTATGGGGGATGTCACGGTAGCCACGACTCAGTCAGTGGCCCTGGGCGCTCACCAAAAAGGGGAATATATTTACAGGGGATAAAGTCTATGTAGTGATTCGTGATGCCACCTGTAGTGTCTGGCCAGGGTGACCAGCGCTGCTGTGCAGGTCCTCTGGAAGGGATGGTGTTGTGTAGCTAGATGGTAAACCTCCTACAGGTGAGGCTGTGCCCTTCCAGGGCAGGTAGATGTTATGTATGTGAGGAATGGTGCTGAGGAACGTAGCAGAGAGATGTGCGACGCTGGAATAATCAGGGAGACAGTCCGAGTGCAGTTTCAAGGTTTACTCACAGTCTTTGGCCACAAGACAGATGCCCGCCTGGCACTGTGTCCTCTGGGCGAGGGGTCCAGCTACCCCCAGGTAGATTGGTCGCACTTCCCAAGACTCACTTTCAGTGTGCTCCTTCCCTGGTCTTTTCTATCTGTGCTTTTACCACCCCTTTCTACCTAGCACCTCACCATGCAGTCTCTCAGACCAGAAGCTGTGGATCCTGTCGGGAAACAGATTAATTCTGTACGTCCTTGGCCCTTTATAGCTTCCTTCCGGGGGATGCTGCTGGTGGTAGTAGCAATGACCCATAAAGTGATCACCGCCGTCAGCTTACTAGCGGGGCCTGAAGCTTTCCCACTAGTCTAGGGACCGTTCCCTGTTAGCCTGGTCCTTCTGATATTGGATGGGGCCACGGATGAGATATTCACTGTCCGTGCCCTTGGACCCTTTCTCATGCGCTCCAGAAGCTCCTCAGTCTGCTTCTTTCTACCAGAGGACGAGCTCCTCAAGGATAGCTCTCCTCTCCACCTTCACCCCTAAGAGTGCTCAGCTCTCTAAACTTCTCCTCCTCTTACTGCTGCCTAAACTCCACCCACCCATACACCTCTTGCTAACCAGCTGGTATGAGACCATCCTCCCTTAGGGTACGTCCATATGACCAGCTGGTATGGTGTGTGTTGGATGCAGGTGTTGGAGTCTAAGGGGGTGCTCCCTCCTTACCTGGGGTGGGGTGTCACACCTCTGGATGAGATGCAACACCTCTGTGGCGACTGAACCCTCAGGGTCACCACATATACACTGCACAGTACTGAGTCGCACAACACACGGTACCAGGGCTTATGGGGTACTCGGCACCGAGCCCGTTGAAGTCTATGGGGAATGTCACAAGTAGCACAGCTCGGTCCGTTGCCCTGGGCGCTCATTCAAAGGGGATATTTACAGGGGATTTTAGGAATAGTTCGTGACGCCACCTGTGGTTTCTGATCAAGGTGACCAGCGCTGCAGGGTGAATCCTCTGAGGGTTGGGGCAGCAAGGTGGTAAGTCTCCCACAGGTGAGACTAGATGGATCCCTCAGGGTGTAATGGCGGTGCAGGGTGCAGGGTAATAAGTCAGTCACACACAAGCTGGTCTCTTTCCATACCTTTACTGATGAAGGTTGCAGGTATGTCCCGGGAAGCTGCTCAGGGTGGAGTATGCACATCCAGGTAATTGCTGAGTAGGTTTAAGGCCTCCTTCTCCCTTAAAAGTGTATGAGTCCTAACCTGCGTGAAGTCAGGTTTAACTCTGAATAGCACAGCTTCGCCCGGCCAACATTGTGGTGGAAGTCTTCTTTTGGACAGAACTAAGTCTATATATTGCAGTGCACTGCCAGACTCCTGTTCTCCTGACCCCGGTTACGTATCGGCACTTAGGGCTACCCTCTGTGACTTGAAGTCCAGCAGGGATTCCGGTGTTTCTCTCACTAGCCGTGAAGGTACTAGCAATACTTCGGACCCGGTGTCCGGTTAATTTGAGTGAAGGTGGTCTGTCACCGAAGTCACTCCTTCCTAGGGTCACCACTCGCCCGTCGCCCTACTCTCCTCCTTAACATAAGCACAGGGCAGCAGTAGGTTCTGTCATTAGCTTTCTTCCTTCTTTCCAAGCTCGCTGACTGACTCTCAGTTAACTCGATGTTCTCAACAACTGTAGTCCCCTTCCTTCTGTTCCTTCAACGACTCTGTCCAAAGCAGCTTTCAGGACGTTTCGTCAGACTGATTACAAGCCAGCTCCGAGAGTCACTTAACACTTGCATAGGGTTCTAGCAGTCTGTCTGTTCTGAGTTATCAGCTTGCAATCTCTCTCTCTTCTGTCTCTGACAGGAAATCCACACACGTCTGTCTCCAGCTCAGACTGAGCTCTGACAGGAACTGATCTACGACTCACTGACCGACTGAACTGATCTGAACTACTGCTGCCTAACTCACACCCTTAAATAGTCTAAGGTTCCCTCTAGTGGTAATACTGGGAAGTGTGAGTGTTGTGAATGAATATCAGATTTTGCAGTTACCTTTTAGTGCACACTCCTGGAGCATGTGTACCAAGCGCAGCTGGGCCACACAGTACCACTCCTCCTGTATATATACACTGCACAGTACCACTCCTCCTGTATATATACACTGCACAGTACCACTCCTCCTCTCCTGTATATATACACTGCACAGTACCCTCCTCCTGTATATATACACTGCACAGTACCGCTCCTCCTGTATATATACACTGCACAGTACCCTCCTCCTGTATATATACACTGCACAGTACCACTCCTCCTGTATATATACACTGCACAGTACCACTCCTCCTCTCCTGTATATTAATACACTGCATAGTACCACTCCTCCTGTATATATACACTGCACAGTACCACTCCTCCTGTATATATACACTGCACAGTACCACTCCTCCTGTATATATACACTGCACAGTACCCTCCTCCTGTATATATACACTGCACAGTACAACTCCTCCTGTATATATACACTGCACAGTCACCCTCCTCCTGTATATACACTGCACAGTACCACTCCCCTGTATATATACACTGCACAGTACCCTCCTCCTGTTCCTATACACTGCACAGTACCACTCCTCCTGTATATATACACTGCACAGTACCACTCTCCTGTATATATACACTGCACAGTACCACTCCTCCTGTATATATACACTGCACAGTACACTCCTCCTGTATATATACACTGCACAGTACCTACTCCTGTATATATACACTGCACAGTACACTCCTCCTGTATATATACACTGCACAGTACCACTCCTCCTGTATATATACACTGCACAGTACCACTCCTCCTGTATATATACACTGCACAGTACCCTCCTCCTGTATATACACTGCACAGTACCACCCTCCTGTATATATACACTGCACAGTACCACTCCTCCTGTATATATACACTGCACAGTACCACTCCTCCTGTATATATACACTGCACAGTACCACTCCTCCTGTATATATACACTGCACAGTACCACTCCTCCTGTATATATACCACTGCACAGTACCACTCCTCCTGTATATATACACTGCACAGTACCACTCCTCCTGTATATATACACTGCACAGTACACTCCTCCTGTATATATATACACTGCACAGTACCCTCCTCCTGTATATATACACTGCACAGTACCCTCCTCCTGTATATAACACTACACAGTACCACTCCTCCTGTATATATACACTGCACAGTACCCTCCTCCTGTATATACACTGCACAGTACCACTCCTCCTGTATATATACACTGCACAGTACCACTCCTCTGTATATATACACTGCACAGTACCACTCCTCCTGTTATATACACTGCACAGTACCACTCCTCCTGTATATATACACTGCACAGTACCACTCCTCCTGTATATATACACTGCACAGTAACCACTCCTCCTGTATATATACACTGCACTACACTCCTCTGTATATATACACTGCACAGTACACTCTCCTGTATATATATACACTGACATCCTCTCCTGTATATATACACTGCACAGTTACCCTCCTCCTGTATATAACACTCACAGTACCACTCCTCCTGTATATATACACTGCACAGTACCACTCCTCCTGTATATATACACATGCACAGTACCACTCCTCCTGTATATATACACTGCACAGTACCCTCCTCCTGTCTATACACTCACAGTACCACTCCTCCTGTATATATACACTGCACAGTACCACTCCTCCTGTTATATACACTGCAAGTACCACTCCTCTGTATATATACACTGCACAGTACCACTCCTCCTGTATATATACACTGCACAGTACCACTCCTCCTGTATATATACACTGCACGTACCTCCTCCTGTATATATACACTGCACAGTACCTCTCCTGTATATATACACTGCACAGTACCCTCCTCCTGTATATATACACTGCACAGTACCACTCCTCCTGTATATAACACTGCACAGTACCCTCCTCTGTTATACACTGCACAGTACACTCCTCTGTATATATACACTGCACAGTACCACTCCTCCTGTATATATACACTGCACAGTACCACTCCTCTGTATATATACACTGCACAGTACCACTCCTCCTGTATATATACACTGCACAGTACCTCCTCCTGTATATATACACTGCACAGTACATCCTCCTGTATATATACACTGCACAGTACCACTCCTCCTGTATATATACACTGCACAGTACACTCCTCCTGTATATATACACTGCACAGTACCTCCTCTGTATATATACACTGCACAGTACCATCCCTGTATATATACACTGCACAGTACCACTCCTCCTGTATATATACACTGCACAGTCCCTCTCCTGTTATATACACTGCACAGACCACTCCTCCTGTATATATACACTGCACAGTACCATCCTCCTGTATATATACACTGCACAGTACCACTCACACTGCACAGTACCACTCCTCCTGTATATATACACTGCACTACCACTCCTCCTGTATTATACACTGCACAGTACCCTCCTCCTGTATATATACACTGCACAGTACCCTCCTCCTGTATATATACACTGCACAGTACCACTCCTCCTGTGTATATATACACTGCACAGTACCACTCCTCCTGTATATATACACTCACAGTACCACTCCTCCTGTATATAACAGCACAGTACCACTCCTCCTGTATATATACACTGCACAGTACCACTCCTCCTGTGTATATATACACTGCACAGTACCCTCCTCCTGTGTATATATACACTGCACAGTACCACTCCTCCTGTATATATACACTGCACAGTACCACCCTCCTGTATATATACACTGCACAGTACCACTCCTCCTGTATATAACACTGCACAGTACCACTCTCCTGTATATATACACTGCACAGTACCACTCCTCCTGTATATATACACTGCACAGTACCCTCCTCCTGTATGTATATACACTGCACAGTACCCCTCCTGTATATATACACTGCACAGTACCCTCCTCCTGTATATTACACTGCACAGTACCACTCCTCCTGTGTATATATACACTGCACAGTACACTCCTCCTGTATATATACACTACACAGTACCACTCCTCCTGTAATATACACTGCACAGTACCAAACACCTCCTCTGTATATATACACTGCACAGTACCCTCCTCCTGTATATATACACTGCACAGTACCACTCCTCCTGTATATATACACTGCACAGTACCACTCCTCCTGTATTATACACTGCACAGTACCACTCCTCCTGTATATACACTGCACAGTACCCTCCTCCTGTATATATACACTGCACAGTACCCTCCTCCTGTATATATACACTGCACAGTACCACTCCTCCTGTATATATACACTACACAGTACCACTCCTCCTGTATATATACACTGCACAGTACCACTCCTCCTGTATATATACACTGCACAGTACCACTCCTCCTGTATATATACACTGCACAGTACCACTCCTCCTGTATATATACACTGCACAGTACCCTCCTCCTGTATATATACACTGCACGTACCACTCCTCCTGTATATATACACTGCACAGTACCATCCTCCTGTATATATACACTGCACAGTACCCTCCTCCTGTATATATACACTACCACAGTACCACTCCTCCTATTATATACACTGCACAGTACTAATCACCCATCCCTCCTGTATATATACACTGCACAGTACCCTCCTCCTGTATATAACACTGCACAGTACCCTCCTACTGTATATATACACTGCACAGTACCACTCCTGTGTATATATACACTGCACAGTACCACTCCTCCTGTATATATACACTGCACAGTACCACTCCTCCTGTATATATACACTGCACAGTACCACTCCTCCTGTATATATACACTGCACAGTACCACTCCTCTGTATATATACACTGCACAGTACCACTCCTCCTGTATATATACACTGCACAGTACACTCCTCCTGTATATAACACTGCACAGTACCCTCCTCCTGTATATATACACGCACAGTACCCTCCCCTGTATATATACACTGCACAGTACCCTCCTCCTGTATATATACACTGCACAGTACCCTCCTCCTGTATATATACACTGCACAGTACCACTCCTCCTGTATATATACACTGCACAGTACCATCCTCCTGTAATATACACTCACAGTACCCTCTCCTGTATATATACACTGCACAGTACCACTCCTCCTGTATATATACACTGCACAGTACACTCTCCTGTATATATACATGCACAGTACCACTCCTCCTGTATATATACCTGCACAGTACCACTCCTCCTGTATATATACACTGCACAGTACCTCCTCCTGTATATATACACTCACAGTACCACTCCTCCTTGTATAATACACTGCACAGTACCATCCTCCTGTATATATACACGCACAGTACCACTCCTCCTGTATATATACACTGCACAGTACCACTCCTCCTGTATATATACACTGCACAGTACCTCCTCCTGTATATACACTGCAAGTACACTCTCCTGTATATAACACTGCACAGTACCACTCTCCTGTATATATACACTGCCAGTACCACTCCTCCTGTATATATACACTCACAGTACCACTCTCCTGTATATACACTGCACAGTACCATCCTCCTGTAATAACACTGCACATACCCTCCTCCTGTATATATACACTGCCAGTACCACTCCTCCTGTATATTACACTGACAGTACCACCCCTGTATATATACACTGCACAGTACCCTCCTCTGTAATATACACTGCACATACCCTCCTCTGTATATATACACTGCCAGTACCCTCCTCCTGTATATATACACTCACAGTACCCTCCTCCTGTATAACACTACACAGTACCACTCCTCTGTATATATACACTGCACAGTACCTCCTCCTGTATATATACACTGCACAGTACACTCCTCCTGTAATATAACTGCACAGTACCTCCTCCTGTATATATACACTGCACAGTACCCCCTCCTGTATAAAAACACTGCACAGTACCACTCCTCCTGTATATATACACTGCACATACCACTCCTCCTGTATATATACACTGCACAGCACCACCCCTCTCCTGTGTATATACACTGCACCAGTACAACTCTCCTGTATATTACACTGCACAGTACCACCTCCACCTGTATATATAGCCTGCACAGTACCCCCCCCCCTGTATATATACACCGCACAGTACCACTCCTCCTGAATATAACTCATTTCACAGCACCACTCCCCCCTGTATATAAAACACTGCACAGTACCACTCCCTCCTGTATATAATCACTGCACCCGACCCCCTACCTCCCGTATAAATACACCGTGCACAGTACCACTCCTCCTGTATATATACACTGCAAAAGTACCACTCCCCCCTGTATAATATACCCGCACAGTAACCACCCTGTATATATACACTGTACAGTACCCGCTCCTCCTGTATAAAATACACTGCACATACCCCCCCTCCTGTAAAATACCCTGCACAGTACCACTTTCCCCCTTTTATATAAACACTGCAACAGTACCACTTTCCTCCTGTATATATACAACTGCCCCGTACCCCCTCCCGTATATATACACTGCACAGTACCCCAAACCCCCCCGTAATATACCCCTGCACATACCCACTTTTTTCCTGAAAATATAAACACCCGCCCGTACCCTCCTCCTGTATATATACCCGCCATACCACCCCCTCCTGGTAATATACCCGCACAGTACCAACCCTCCGTATATATAACTACACAGTACCACTCCTCCCCTGTATATATACCCCTCACAGTACCCCCCTCCCTCCTGTATATATAAAACCCCGGGACCCGTACCCTCCTCCTGTATATATACCCCTGCACCCCGTAACCACTCCCCCCGAATATTATACCCCTGCACAGTACCCTCCTCCTGTAATATACACTGCACAGTAACCACCCTCCCCGTAAAATATAAAACTGCACAGTACCACTCCCCCCTTTATAAAATACCCCACACATAAACCCCTCCCCCCGTATATTGCACTGCACAGTAAAAAAAAAAAAACCCCCTCCGTTATATAAAACCCGCACAGTACCAAACCCCCCTGTATTATACATGCAACAGTACCACCCCCTCTGTATAAAAATAAAACTGCACATACCAATCCTCTGTATATATAACTGCACATACCACCCTGTAATATACACTTTCAGTCCCCCCTCCCCGTATATATGCACTCACAGTACCCTCCCCTGTATAAATACACTGCACAGGGACCCCCCCCCTGATATATACACTGCACAGATCACCGACTCCTCCTGTATATATACCACTGCCCCAGTACCACTCCTCCTGTAATAACACTCACAGTACCACCCTCCCTGTATATATACCCCTGCACAGTCCCACTCCTCCTTGGGAATATACACTTTCACAGTACCCCCTCCTGTAAAATACACTGCACATAAACCCCTCCCCCCTGTGTTTTATATAACACTGCACATAAAACCCCCCTCATTATATATACACTACACAGTACCCCCTCCTCCTGTATAATAACGAAAATTTCCAAATCTCCTGTATAATACCCCTGCACAGTACCCTCCTCCGTAATATAACACTGCCCCAAAAACCACTCCTCCTGTATATATATACACTGCCCAGTACCCTCCCTGTATATACATGCACAGTACCTACCTCCCTGTATAAAAATACACTGCACATACCACTCCTCCGTATATATACACTACACAGTACCCCTCCCCTTCCCATAAACACCGCACATAACACTCCTCCTGTAATAATACCTGCCAGTACCCCCCCTCCTGTATATATAAAACTGCCAAACACTCCTCCTGATAAAATACACCCGCACAGTACCCTCCTCCTGTATAATACATGCCATACCACTCCCCTGTATAAAACACTGCACAGTACCACTCCCCTGTATAATACACTGCACAGTAAACCCCCCTTTCCCGTATATATACACTGCACAGTACACTCCTCCTGTAAATAACACCGCACAGTACCACTCCTCCTGTATATATACAACGCACAGTACCCCCCCTGTAAAATAACATGCACAGTACCGCTCCCCTTATATTTTTTTCACTGCAAAAGTACCACTCCTCCTGTATATATACCAAATGCACAGTACACTCCTCCTGTATATTTTACACTGCACAGTACCCTCCTCCTGTATAAAACCCTGCACAGTAAACCCCTCCTCCTTTATATAACACTGCAACCCCACCCCCTCCTGTATATATAAAACGCAAAAATACCCTCCTCCTTTTAAAATACAAATGCATAAAGGGCCCCCCCAGTATTTACACTGCACAGACCACTCCCCCCTGTATATATCCCCTCCCCAGTACCACTCCTCCCTTTTTAAATATCACTGCACCGTACCCTCCCCCCTGAATATATTTCACTGCACAGTACACTCCTCCTGTATATATACACTGCAACCCCCCCACTCCTCCTGTATTATATACACACACAGATCCACTCCTCCCCGTATATCTACACACACAGTACCCTCCTCCTGTAATTTTACACTGCACAGTAACCACCCTCCTGATTTTATACACTGCACAATACCCACTCCTCCCCGTATAAAAAAACACTGCCCAGTACCACTCCTCCTGGATATATCACTGGGGACAGAAACCCCCTCCTGTATTATCCCCAAAACATACACTCTCCTGTTAAAAACACTGCACAGTACCACTCCCCGTATAATACACTGCACATACCCTCCCCGTTATAAACACGCACGTACCACTCCTCCTTTTATATACACTGCACAGTACAAATCCCTGTAAAAAAATCCAAAAGCAAAGTAACCCACCCCTCCTGTATTTTTACACTACCCAGTAAACCCTCCTCCTTAATATAACACTACACATACCACCCTTTCCCCCTGTATATATACACTACACAAATACCACTCCTCCTGGTAATATACACTGCACAGTAACTCCTCCGTATATAAAACACTGCACAGTACCACTCTCCTGTATATAACGCACCCCAAAACCCCTCCCCCCTGTATAAAATACTGCACCCGTACCACTTCTCCTGTAAATACCTGCACAGTTTCCACTCCTCCTGTATATAGACACTAAAACAGTACCACTCCTCCTGTTAAATATACACTGCACAAACCCTCCTCCCTGTTTTTATACCCCGCACAGTACACTCCTCTGTATATTTTAACCCTGCCCCAGTACCACTCCTCCTGTATATATACAACACACAGTACCAAAACCCCCCCTGTATAATACACTACACAGTACCACTCCTCCTTATAATACACGCACAGACCACTCCCCTTATATATAAACCTGCACATACCCCTCCTCCTGTAAAATAAAACACTGCACAGTAAACCCCCCTCCCGTGTATATAACACTGCACATAAACCACTCCTCTGTGTATAAATACACCTGCACAGTACCAAATCCTCCTGTGTAAATAACAGGCACAGTACCACTCCTCCGTAATATACACGGGACAATAAAATCCTCCTGTATATATACACCCCGGGACAGTACCACTCCCTGTATATAATACACTTGCACAGTACCCCCCCTCCTGTATATATACAAATACACAGTAACCAAATCCTCCTGTATTATACACTGCCAGTACCACTCCTCCTGTGTAAAATATACACTGCAACATAAACCCCTCCTCCTGGTATATATACACGCACAGTAACCACTCCCCCCGTGAAATATACACTGCACAGTACCCACTTTCCCCCTGTGTAAATATACAAAGCACAGACCACCCTCCTTTGTTTAAATTTTCACTGCACAGTACCACCCTCCTGTGTAAAAATACACTGCACAGTACCACTCCTCCTGTTATATATACACTACACAGTACCACTCCTCCGTGATATAACACTGCAAAAGTACAATCCCCTGTGTTTTATAAAACACTGCACGTACCCACTCCTCCTGGTATATATACACTTGCCACAGTACCCATTTCCCCCTTTTTTATAAATACACTGCAAAAGTACCACTCCTCTTTTGTATATAAACTGCAAAAGCCCAAAAAATTTCCCCCTGTGTATATATACACTGCAAAAGTACCACCCTCCTGATATATACACTGCACAGTAAAACTCCTCCTTATATATACACTGCCCAGTACCACCCCTGTATAAATACACTCACCCGTACCAATCCTCCTTAAATTACACTGGGACAGTACCCTCCTCCTGTATTATACACTACCGTACCACTCCTCCTTTATATATACAAAAGCACAGTACCACTCCCCTGTATAATACACTGCACAGTACCATTTCCCCCTGAATATATACACTGCACAAAAACCCTCCTCCTGTATATATACACTGCACCCTTTCCCCCTCCTCCTGTATTATACACTGCAAATAACCAAACCCCTGTATAATCATGCACAAATACCACTCCCCCCGTTATATAACCTGCACACACCACTCCCCCTGTATATATAGCAGGAGACCCACCACTCCTCCTGTATATAAACACCCGCACAGTACCCAAAAACCCCCTGTAAAATATAAACAGCAAAAGTACCCTCTCCTGTCCCCTATATATATACACCCGCACATACCCACTCCAAATGTATATATACACTGCACAGTACCACTCCTTTCCCGTATATATCACTGCACAGCACCACTCCTCCTGTCCCCCCTAAAATATATACCTGACAGACCACCCTACTGTATAATAAAACTGCACAGAACCCACTCCTCCTGTATATATACCATGCCCAGAACCCTCCTCCCCGTATAATTTCACTGCACAGTACCACCCCCTGCCCCCTATAATAATACACCGCACGTAACACTCCTCTGTATAAAAACCACAGTACCACCCTCCGTATATATAAAACGCACAGCACCAATCCTCCTGTATATACACTGCACAGTAACCCCCCTCCCTCCTGTAAAATATAAAACTGCACGTAAACCCTTCTCCTGTATAATATAAAACTGGCCCCAGCAAACCCCCCTAATGTATATAACACTGGGGCCCGTACCACTCCTCCTGTATAAAAAACACTGCCAGCACCAAATCCTCCTGTATATTACACTGCCAGTAAAAACTCCTCCGTATAATACACTGCACAGAACCACTCCTCCTGTATAATACAAATGCACAGCCCACTCCTCCTAATATACACGCACAGTACCCAAATCCTCCTGTATATATAAAACTGGGACAGTACCACTCCTCCTGAATATAAACGCCAGCACCACTCCTACGTTTTATAACACTGCCCCGTACCACTCCTCCTGTATATAAACAAATGCACAAATTTCCCCCCTCCCCCTTATATATAAATCTGCCCCATTACCACTCCTCCTGTATATAAACACTGAACAGTACCCTCCCCTGTATATATACCGCACAGAAACCCCTCCTCCTTAATATACACTGCACAGCACCACTCCTACTTATAATACAAAAAAGCACAGTACCACTCCTCCTGATATAAAACGCACAAATACCCACACCCCACTGTTAAATAAAAAAATGCACAGTAACCCCTTCCTACTGTATTATACACCCGCACAGTACCACTTCTCCGTAATTACACGCACAGTAAACCCCTTTCCCCCCTGTCCTGTATATATACACGCACAGACCATCTTTCCTCCTGTATATATAACCCTGCACAGTACCACTTTCCCTTCCCGTAAAATATACACTGCACAGTACCACTCCTGTTATTGCCCTGGGACGTACCACCCTCCTGAAAATATACAAATGGCACAGTTTCCAACCCCTCCTGTATAATACACTGCACAGTACCCCTTTCCCCCTGTAATAAAACACTGACAGCACCGTTCCCCCCTTTAAATACACTCACCCTCCTCCTGTAATATACACTGCACCTACACTCCTCCTGTATATATCACGCAAAAGTACCACTCCTCCTGTATTATCACTGCACATACCACCCCCTTATATACACACTCACATAAAAATCCTCCTTATATATACACTGCACAGTACCACTTTCCCCCTTTATAATACACTGCCAGTACTCTCCTCCCCGTATATATACACTGCCAGTACTCTCCTCCTGATAAATAACTGCACAGTAAACCCTTCCTCCTGTATACAAACAAATGCCAGTACCCCTCCTCCTGTATATACCCCTGCACAGCACCACCCTCTGTATATATACAAATGCACAGCACCCCCTCCTGAAAAATTTTTTTACACTGCCACACCACTCCTCCTGTATTATACACTGCCCAGTACCCCTCCTCCCGTATATATACACTTTCACATACCCGCTCCTTCGGAAAAAAAAAACTGCACAGTACCACTCCTCCTTTATATAAAACTGCACAGTACCCCCTCCTCCTGAAAATATATACACGCACGTACCGCTCCTTTTGTATTTTAAAAAACCGCACAGTACCACTCCTCCTGTATATATACAAGCACAGTAACACTCCCCCCCTTTTTATATATACACTGCACAGCACCCTCCTCCTGTATATATAACTGCACAGTACCGCTCCTCCTGATATAATACACTGCACGTACCCCCTCCTTCGGGATATAAAAACTGCACAGTACCCCCCCCTCCGTATATATACACTGCACAGTCCCCCCCTCCGTATATAAAACCCTGCACAGACCACCCTCCGTATAAATACACTGCCCAGTACCGCTCCTTCGGTAATAAAACTGCACATACCACTCCCCTGTATAATACACTGCACAGTACCACCTTTCCCCCGTTATTTTATACAAATGCACGCACCCTCCTCCTGTATAAAAACACTGCACAGACCCCCTCTCCTGAATATAAAAAACTGCACAGTCCCCTCCTCGTAAAATAAAACTGCACAGTACCACTCCCTGTAATAATAAGCACTCACCCGTACCCCCTCTCCTGTATATATACCGCACAAATACCCCTCCCCGTATATACCACTGCACAACCACTCCTCCTGTAATAATACACGCCCCCCCGTACCACTCCTCCCCGTATATATACACTGCACAGTACCACCTCCTGTATATATACACTGCACAGTACCACTGCCTCCTGTATAATAACACTGCACATACCCCTCCTCCCTGTATATAACAGTGTACCGTACCACCCTCCTGTCCTGTAAATACACGCACAGTACCCCCTCCTCCTGATATTACACTGCACAGTACCACCCTCCTGATATATACCTGTACAGTACCACTCCTCCGTCCGTATTATACACCGCACAGTAAACCCCTTCCTCCTGTAATTACACTGTACAGGGACCCCTCCTCCATATATATACACTGCAACAGCACACTCTTTCCCGTATATATACACTGCACAGTTTTTCCACCCTCCTGAAATTTTACACTGCACAGTACCACCCTCCTGTATAATACCTGCACAGTACCACTCCTCCTGTCCTTTATAATATACACTGCACAGAAACCCCTCCCTCCTTATATATACACTGCACAGTACCACTCCCCAGAAAATAACACTGCCAGTCCCCCCTCCTCCTGTATATATACACTGCACAGTAAACCCCTCCTCCTTATAAATACACTGCAACAGTAAACCAAATCCCCCCTGTAATAAATACACTGCACAGTACCCCCTTTCCTCCTTTTATATACCCTGCACAGTACCGGGGTCCTCCTGTATATAACCAATCACAGTACCGCCCTTTCCCGTCCTAAAATTTTAAAACTGAAAAGTAAACCCCTCCTCCGAAAATATACACGCACAGTACCACCCCTTTCCCGTAAAATTACACTGCACAGTTAAACCACTCCCTCCTGTTATATACACTGCACTACCAAATCCTCCTATATATAAACCCTGGGACAGTACCACTCCTCCTGTATAATACACTGCACCCGCCCACTCTCCTGTATATATATAAACTGACAGTACCCCTCTCCCCCGTATATAAACATGCAAAAAGTACCACTCCTCCCCGTATTATAAAACGCACAGTACAAATCCTCCGTAAATATACACTCACAAATACCCCCCTCCTGTATAAAAAAAAATTTCACTGGGACAGTACCCGCTCCCCGTCCTGTATATATAAGCCCGGGACAGACCACTCCTCCTGTATAATACACTGGGACAACACCACCCCCTTTAATATATAACCACTGCAAAAGTAACCAAATCTTCCTTATATAACAAACTGCAAGTACCACTCCCCCCTTAATATCCCCTCACAGTACCACCTTTCCCCTGTATATATACACTCCAGTACCACTCCTCCTGTATATAAACACTGCACAAATACCCCCCTCTCCCGTAATATAACACGCAAAAGTACCGCTCCTCCTGTCCTTATAAATCCTGCACAGTACCACCCATGTTAATAACCCCGGCCAGACCCCTCCTCCTGTATATATACCTGCACAGTACCAAAAACCCCCCCTGTAAATAAAAAACTGCACGTACCACTCCTCCTGTATTAAACCCTGCAAAATACCCCCTCCTCCCCGTATATATACACTGCACAGCACCACTTCCTTCTGTATAAACCCCTGCACAGTACCACTCCCCCTGTATATTAAACACTGCACAGTACCGCTCCCCGTATAATTTCCACTGCACAGTAAAACCACTCCCCGTATATAAACACTGCACGTACCCGGGTCCTCTGTATATAACATGGCCCCCGTCCACTCCCCCTTATAACCCTGCACATCCCCCTCCTCCTGTAAAAAGGTACTGCACAGTTTCCACTCCTCCTGTAAAAAATTTTACCTGCAAAAGCAAACCCCTCCCCTGTAATATACACTGCACCCGTACCACTCCCCTGTATAAAAAACACGCCCCAGGGAAACCAAAAACCTCTGTAAAAAAATACAAGCACATACCGCTCCTCCTGTAATATAAAAACTGCACCGTAAAAACCCCCCCCTCCTGTCCTGTATATTACACGGGACAGTGACCACCCCCTCCTGTATATATACACTGCACAGTACCACCCCTGTATATATACACTGCACAGTACCAAAACCCCCCTGTATTTTAAACAACGCACAGTACCATCCTCCTGATTATACACTGCACAGTACCACTCCTCCTGTATTATACACTGCACAGTCCACCCCCTCCTGTATATATACACTGCACAGTACCACTCCCCACCCTCCCCTCCTGTAAATATACACTGCACATAAAACCCCTTTCCCCTTATATATACACTGCACATTTCCAACTCCTCCTGTAATTTTATACACTTGGGGACATACCCCTCCCCGTTTAAAAAACCCCTGCACAGTAAACCCTCCTCCTGTATAAATACACTGCACAGGGAAAACCAAAATCCCCTGTTTTATATCCTGCACAGTGCCCCCTCCCCCCTGTAATATAAAACTGCACGTACCACTCTCCTGTATATAACGTCCCAAAATACCAAAAAAACAACACAACCACAAACCCACCCCCACCCAAAAACAAAAACCACCAACAAAAAAACCCAACCAACCACCCCCCCCAAACCCCAACACAAAACACCCAAAAAAACCAACCCCCCCAACAACCACCCCAAACAACCAACCCCCCCCCCAAAAAAAACAAAAAACCAAAAAAACCCCCACCCCACCCCCACCCACACCAACCCACCAAACCACACCCCCCACCCCACCACCCCCCCACACCCCCCCAACCAACCCCCAACCCCACACACCCCACCCCCACCACCACCAACACACCCCCACCCACCACAAACACCCAACCCACCAAACCCCCACCCACCAACCCAACCCCCACCACCACCCCCACAACCACCCCCACCCACACACACACCACCCACCAAACCAACCCCAACACCACCCAAAACCCCAAACACAAACCAAAAACAACAACACCCAACAAACCACAACCAACAAAACCACAAACCCAACAACCACCCACAACCCAAACCACCACAACAACAAACCACCACCAACCAACAAAAAAAACCCCCCAAACACACAAACCCCAACAACCACCAAACAAACACCAACCACCAACACACACCCAACCCACAAACCCAAACACACCCCAACACCACAACCCAACCAAACACCAAACCACAAACACAACCCAAAAACAAAACAACCCAACACAAAAAACCCCACCAACCAAACAAACAACCACAAAACCAAAACAACCACACCAAAACAACCACAAACCACCAAACACCACAACACAAACCACAACAAACCAAACAAAAACAACCCAAAAAAACACACCAAACAAAAACCAAAAACACCAACACAAAAAAACAACAAAAACACAACACACAACACCAACAACACAAAAAAAAACCACCAAAACACCAACCAACACAAAACACAACCCCAAACCAACACCCCAAACACACCAAACACAAACCCAAACAAAAACACAAAAACCACCAAACCAAACCCACCAAACACAAAACCACAAACCAAACCACACCAAAACCAACCAACAAACAAAACCACAAACAAACACACAAAACAAAACACACCCACCAAAACCCACAAACCCAACACAACCAAACAAAACAACACCACAAAACAAACCAAACAAACCCAAACACACACAAAAAACAAACACCAACAACAACCAAAACACCAACACACACAAACACACCAAAAACAAAAAACCAAACACAAAACCCCAACACAAAAAACAAAAAACACCAAAAAAAACAAAACCACCACCCCCAAAACAACAAACAAAACAAACCCAACAAACAAACCCCACAACCCACACAAACAACAAACACCACCCAAAAAACAAAACACCAACAAAAAACAAACCAACAAACCACAACCCACAACACCAAACCAAACCAACAAACCAACACAACAACAAAACCCCAAACACAACACCAAAACACACAACACAAACAACCACCCAAACAAACCAACAACCACACACCAACAACCACACCCAAACAACACACAACCAACAACACACACAAAAACCCACAACAAACCACCAACCACAAACCAAAACCACACAACAAACACCACCACACCACCACCACCAACAAACACACAAAACCCACAACACAACCACAAACAACAAAACAACAACCACAACAAAACAAACAAACAAAAACACCAACCAAACCAAACCCAACAAACACCAAACCCAACAACCAAAACCAAACAAAACAACCCAAACAAAAAACCACAACACCAAAACACAAAACACCCCACAACCACAACAACAACCACAAACCAAACAAAACACACCCAAACAACCAACACAACAACCAACCAAACAACAACAAACCACAAACAAAACAACAAAACAACACAACAAACAAACAAACACACAAACACACACACCACCCAACCAACACAAAAAAAAAAACCCAACCAACACAAACACCAAACACAAAAACCCCAACACCCACCACCCAACCACACCCACCAACCAACCAAAACAACCAACAACCCAAAAAACCACCAAAACCCACCCAACCAAAAAACAACCCAACCCCACCAACACCAAACCCACCAAAACACCACCCAAACACCAAACAAAACCACCAACCAACCAAAAAACCCCAACAAAACAACCAACACCACCCACACCCCAACCACCACAACCACAAACAACCCAAACCCCAAACCCAAACAACCCACCAACACACAAACCACCACCACAAACCACCCCCCAACCACCACACCAAAACAAACCCAACCCCCACCCCCCACACCAAACCCCCACAACAACCACCCAAAACCAACAACACCCAAAAACACACCACCCCACCAACACCCCACAACACCCACCACACCAACCCAACCCCAAACACAACCAAACACCCCCCACAACAAACAACCAAAACCACAACACCAAAACCACCCAAACCCAACCCAACAACCACCCCCACACCAACCAACACCCAAAACACCAAAACAACCCCCCACAAACCAAACACAAACACCCAAACACCCACAAAACCCACACCACACACCAAACACACAACCCACCCCAACCCCACAACCCCACCAACACACCACCCACCCCCCACCACCCCCAAACCACCCCCCCCCACCCCACCACCCCCCCCCACCACCACACAACCTACCACCCCCCACCCCCACCCACCCCACAACCCCCCACCAACCCCACCCCACCACCAACACCCCCAACCCCCCCACCACACACCCCCCCCACCCCACCCCCACCCCCCCCCCCCACCCCCACCCCCCCCCCCCCCCACCCCCCCCAACCCCCCCCCACCCCCCCACCCCCCCCACCCACCCACCAACCCCAACAAACCACCCCCACCCCCCCCCCAACCACCCCCAACCCCAACCCCACCACCCACCACACACCCCACCCCCACACCCCCCCACCCACCACACCCCACCCCCCCACACCACCCCACCCCCCCAACACCACCAACCCCCACCCCACCCCCCCCCCACCCACACCCACCCCCCAACCCCCACCCCACCACCCACCCAACCACACCACACCCACCCCAACCCCCACCACCCCACAACACCCACCCCCAAAACCCCCCAACACCACACCCCCAACCCCACAACCCAACCCCCACAAACCACCCCACCCACCACCCCCACCCACCCCACCCACCCCCCCACCCCACCCCAACCCCCACCCACCCCACCCCCACACCCCCCCCACCCACCCCAAACCCCCAACCACCCCAACCCCAATACCCCCCCCCACCCCCCCAACACACCCAACACAAACCCCCCCAACCCCCCCACCACCCACCCCAAACACCCCCCAACCACCCAAACCACCCACACCACCCCCCCCCCCCCCCAACCACCCCCCCCCAAACCCACCAACCAACCCCCACACACACACACCCCACCCAACCCACCCCCCACCCACCCCAAACACCCCCCACCAAACAACCCCCCAACACCCCCACCCCACCACAACAAACCAACCCACCAACCCCCCCACCAACCACACACCCCCCCAACCACCCCAAACCC
>JARQOD010000007.1:95869179-95936039 GCA_033576555.1 Oophaga sylvatica | reverse complement strand
CCTTTGTATTGTTTGGTGACATCAAGCCCCGAGGTTAGTAATAAGACACATATCCATTACTAATCCTAATAGTTGTATGGTAAATAATGACACAGCCAGAATAAAGTCCTTTATTTCAAATAAGACTAAACAAACACAGTTTTCCTTTTTTATTTAAATGCCTAATTCCAGCGAAGGCCTCGATCTCCTGTAAGAAAAGTAACATAATAAAACAACAATATACCATACCTGTTCGTCGTTCTGTCCCACGCAGTAATCCATATCTGGGGGCCAAATAGTTTTCAGCCTGGACAGTGCCAAGATGCGACCGTCCTGGCTGAAAACCACTGGTGAATGAGCTGCTGGGAACGCAGCATCAGTGACTAGCAGTGACGTCACTGAGGCTGCGCTCCCAGCCG
Organism: Oophaga sylvatica; assembly: GCA_033576555.1. Taxonomy (NCBI): domain Eukaryota; kingdom Metazoa; phylum Chordata; class Amphibia; order Anura; family Dendrobatidae; genus Oophaga; species Oophaga sylvatica. The sequence goes on along the minus strand of JARQOD010000007.1, from coordinate 95,935,641 downwards.
GCCTGAATTGCCGTGACGTCGGTGAGATCCCACTAGCACTGTGAGAAAGTCGCATGGTGCAGAGGCGAGTTCACCGGGGGAATTTCACTGCGGTGAATTGCAAATGCGTTGAACTTGCCTCTCCACCATGAGACTTTCTCACGGTGCTATGGTGATCTCACAGAGGTCACTGCAGTTCAGGTCAGCTGAAAATGCAGCCTCAGTGACGTCACGGCTAGTCACTGATGCTGCGCTCCCAGCAGCTCATTCACCAGTGGTTTTCAGCCGGGATGGTCGCATCTTGGCACCGTCCAGGTTGAAAACTATTTAACCCCCAGACATGGATTACGGCGTGGGACAGAACAACGGACAGGTATGGTATATTGTTGTTTTATTATTTTACTTTTATTACAGGAAATCAAAGGCTTTGCTGGAATTAGGCATTTAAATAAAAATGGAAAACTGTGTTTAGTCTTATTTCAAATAAAGGACTTTATTCTGGCTGTGTCATTATTTACCATACAACTATAGGATTAGCAATGGATAAGTGTCTTATAGACACTTCTCTATTTCAACCTCGGGGTTTGATGTTATCAGCAATACAAAGTGATATCAATCCCTCAACTATCACCCCACTTGCCACCGCTACAGGACAGTGGGAAGAGCGAGGCTAAGTGCCAGAATTGGTGCATCTTACAGATGCGCTACTAGGACACTGCACTGCACTTGCTCACTGAGCCAATGCGCGTGTCCTGAGTAAAACACACTGTGCCCAAAAATACCTGTGGAACGGGGCAGCAGCGGTGAAGATGGGTGCTTCAGACAAATAGGACCAGAAGCACGTGACTGCTGGGGGCGTGGCCTAAGCTCCAGAGAGCTGGAGTTGAGGGAAAACTCCAAGAAGGGTAACTACGGGACAAAGTTACCAAAGGGCATAAACAGAACAGATAGTCAGGATGTAGCCAAGAGGTCATACACGGAGAGGACAGCACAGTACAAAAGAAGCAGGCAGAGGGTAGTCAGGACGTACCCAAGGTTCATACATGGAGAGGACAGCACAGTACAAAGGGGGCAGGCAAAACTTGTAACAGGGACAAAACCAAATCTGAACCAGACAGACATAACATAGCACAGGCACAAAGCACTGGCACAGGCACAACAGGGTCAAACACACTCGGCCAAGGGTCAGAGTTTAAGCGACAGGGAATGGCCCCACAATGAGGCTATAAGAAGCCTCCCAGAATCCCAGATTAACCTCTGAACTACCTAATCCCACAAACTCCATAGACCATGACATGCACCTTTTCTGGGGCCGCTGAGAGCTGATGTTTTTAGCCTCAGGGAGCCAGTATCCATGGTCCCTTTCTAGGCTATTAATATCAGCCCGCAGCTGTTTGCATAGCCTTTGCTGGCTATTAATTATAGGGAGACCCCACATCATTTTGTTTTAGGGTCCCCCATTTTAATAGCCAGTAAAGGTAAAGTATACAGTTGTGAGCTGATATTAATAGCCTGAGAAGCTCCATGGGTATTGCCCCCTTCCCAGGCTATAAACATTGGCCAAAAGCTGATGGCTTTCCCTCTTCTGGTTATGAAAATTGCACGGGAGCCCACTCTATTTTTTCCCAAAAAATAATCTTTTAATAATTAAGTACATGTACAGTAAGCTGCACACACACTGCACTAATTGTATTTGTCACTGACATCTATATATCTACCTATTCTATACGTATTTACTGTATGTAATCCATCTCTTCTATCCGGTCAGCTCCTGCAGTGATTTTACAGAGCACTGCAGATGAATTACCGGCTATTCTTCTATCTATCTCTCTATGCAATATAAATACATATATATTATATATATACATGTGTCACTGACATATGTATACCTCTATTCTACGTGTATAAATCTATTCTATCTATTCTAACCTGTCACTCTGTGATTATTCTGTATGCGGCAGATCATTTGCCGGCTTTTAATCTATCTATATGTTTTGAAGAATATTTCCTTTGAGAACGATGTGTAAATGACAGAATTGCTGTATGTAAAAGCTCATCTTAAAATCGCATTGCAATCGGATGTAAATCAGATGCTCGGTGTGAAAAATCAGATTGTACTCGCATAAAAAACAATGACACTCGCATGACAACTGCATTACACTCATCCAGCTCTCCTGCATGAAAATCAGACCGATTGTAAGATCTCTAGTGTGCCTCCAGCCTCCACTTTTCTGATGACCCAGTTTTGGGGGGAAACAACCTTTACGAGTCATATGAAACATGACATGATACAGCAGCTTATAGAACGGCTTGCGTGGGGAGGACGCCTCATTTTTACCTCAGAATAACAGTGACTCCTTCTCCCCCCACCGTCACATCCGGCAGCCCATCATTTGTCATGTCCAAGTTACCCGCCAGTGATCTTCCAAAGAATTGCACTCCATTTCCCATCTTACTTCCCTCAATGCGCTGGAGAAAAGGAAACGTAAATCGTTCAGCGACAGTTGAAAATGGCGTCTATGCCTCATGATGAGGCAGACGCTCAATTATGTATTAAGTTGCTTATCTTTTGCATATTTTGCCTGTTGAGTATCATAACCCACATGTTTACCTGTAAACGAGACGTTCTGAAGCCTCCAACCTTCCCTGGGAATATATACAAAGCTCCTTGACCGTCATTTTCAAAAGGGGCCCCAACAGCAAGATCTAGAAGCCCGTCTGCAGTCAGGTCTGGAAGAACGGTGATGGCTGCACCAAAGTGACCCATAGATTGGCTGCTCTCACCCTGAAGAGTCTCACGGCAGGTGATGGTATTTGGTCTACTTTGAGGGATCATCTCCTGCTGGGACCAACAATGGTGTAAAACATGGAGAAGAGACCTCCACAATCTACAAACATGGAGAGGAGCCGCTCATAATCCCCAAAACACAAACATTCTGCAGGAGATAGGTATCAACCATAGGCTCATGGCTGTGAGATATCTAGAAGTCAAACCTGGGCAGAGACAGGGCACAGATAGACTCGTCCTCCTGGAGCTACTGGAGAATAATAAGTTGGGGCTCCAACCACCAAGACAAAGTCAGAGGGAGACGTTTTGACCATGCCCAATGCTGATCCAAAGTACGATCCAATCTGTAAGAAAAACGGAAATAACAACCAAAAGCTGTGAGCCCTCGAGTGTCTCATTCTGATATGTCCATTCTGTCCATGCAACTACCAGTCCATGGGAAAGTCCTCCAGTGACAAGCAATAGGTGATTGTGCAGAACTGGAGGCTGCAACATAGGGAGCAGGAGACCTCCTGGACAAGTATTAGGTGGTTGTACAGAACTGGAGGGCCAATGTAGGGAGTGAAAGACCTCAAGAACAAATCATGGGTGATTGTACAGAACTGGTGGCTGTAATGTAGGGATCAGGAGACATCCAGGGACAAGTCATAGGTGATGGTATAGAACTGAAGGCTGCATCGTAGGTAGCGAGAGACCTCCAGGACAAGTCATGGGTGATTGCATAGAACTGGATGGCCAACGTATGGAATGGTAGGCCTCCAGAACAAGTAATAGGTAATTGTATAGCACTGGAGGGCCAATGTAGGGGACAGGAGACCTCAAGGGCTAGTCATGGGTGATTGCATAGAACTGGATGGCCAACGTATGGAATGGTAGGCCTCCAGAACAAGTAATAGGTAATTGTATAGCACTGGAGGGCCAATGTAGGGGACAGGAGACCTCAAGGGCTAGTCATAGGTGATTGTATGGAACTGGGGCTACATCATAGGTAGTGGGTGACCTCCAGGACAAGTCATGGCTGATTGTGTAGAACTGTAGGGCAAACAAATGGGGTGGGAGACCTCAAGAACAAGTCATAGGTGATTGTACAGAATTGAAGGCTGCAATTTAGGGAGCAGGAGACATCCAGGGACAAGTCATGGGTGACTGTATAGAACTGGGGGGTTAATGTAGGAAGTAGGAGACATCCAGGACAAGACATAGGTGATTCTACACAACTGGAAGGTGAAACTTAGGGAGCGGGAGACATCAAGGAACAAGTCATGGGTGATTGTACATAACTAAAGTGCCAATGTAATGAGCAGGAGACATCCAGGGAAAAGTAATGGGTGATTGTACAGAACTGGAGAGCCAACGCAGGGAGCAAGAGACATCCAGGGACAAGTCATGGGTGATTATACAGAAATGGAGAGCCGAAGAAGAAGAGCAGAAGGACCAATATAGGGAGCAGGAGAGACCTCCAGAACAAGTGATAGCTGATTGCACAGAACTGGAGAGCCAACACAGGGAGCAGCAGACATCCAGGGACAAGTCATGGGTGATTATACAGAAATGGAGAGCCAACGCAGGGAGCAGCAGACATCCAGGGACAAGTCATGGGTGATTATACAGAAATGGAGAGCCGAAGGAGCAGAGTAGAATGACTAATATAGGGAGCAGGACAGACCTCCAGAACAAGTTATAGGTGATTGTACAGAACTGGAGAGCCAACACAGGGAGCAGGAGACTTCCAGGAAAAGTCATAGGTAACTGTATACACCTGGAGGGCACAGCATAGGAAAAAGTTCGTAGGTGGCTATTTGAGGTCACAGAAATGTCATAATGGTGGGTCATCACCTGGTCACCGAGGACATTGGCTGCTGGATTCCAGCGTGCATCCTGTGCGTCCCACCTGAAGACCAGGACCTTCCCAGTATGTTGGTATCGGGGGGCACCCATTGCGATGATGTCAGATTGTAATTGCAGTACAGAATAACCTTAAATGGAATTCAAAATGTCAGCAAATCCAGGTACGAGAATAATAACCGGCTTCTCGTGTTTGGATGACGATACATCGACCATTCCCCAAGAGGAATACGGTCATCCTCACCCATATACGAGTCCTTCATGTCAGTGTTATCCTTCGTCACATTTATAAAAGTCGCCTTTTCCTGACCGATCTGGTAATTATACGCCCCACCTGTCCAACCATAGGCACCGACTGCTCCGAGGAGAGCGCCATCCTAAACACAAGAAAAACTTGATATAATATGCAAATATGAGATATAGATGGGAGGACGACCTAAATATCGTATGTATAGGGAGGAGAACCTGTACTGTATATGATATATATAGGGGAGGAGGACATGTTGCATGTGGAGCAGTGGGCAGCAACTAACAGAATGGTTTTTAACAGGGAAAAATGCAAAGTACTACATCTGGGCAATAAAAATGAAAAAAGCATATACAAAATGGGAGGAATAGGGCTAAGTAACAGCACATGTGAAAAAGACTTGGGTATACTAATTGATAACAGACTGAACATGAGTCAACAGTGTGATGCAGCAGCAAAAAAGGCAAATACAATTCTAGGATGTATCAACAGAAGCATACAGTCTAGATCACGTGAGGTCATTATTGCCCTCTACTTCTCTTTGGTCAGACCTCATCTGGATACTGTGTCCAGTTTTGGGCACATTTTAAAAAAGACATCAACAAACTGGAGCAAGTTCAAAGAAGAGCCACCAGAATGGTGACCGGTCTGCAAACCATGTCCTATGAGGAACGGTTACAGGATTTGGGAATGTTTAGCTTGCAAAAAAGAAGACTGAGAGGAGACTTAATAGCTGTCTACAAATATCTCAAGGGCTGTCACATTGTAGAAGGATCATCTTTATTCTCATTTGCACAAGGAAAGACTAGAAGCAATGGGATGAAACTGAATGGGAGGAGACACAGATTAGATATTAGAAAAAACTTTTTGACAGTTAGGGTGATCAATGAGTGGAACAGGCTGCCACGAGAGGTGGTGAGTTCTCCTTCAATGGAAGTCTTCAAACAGAGGCTGGACAGACATCTGTCTGGGATGATTTAGAGAATCCTGCTTTGAGCAGGGGGTTGGACCAGAAGGCCCAGGAGGTCCCTTCCAACTCTACCATTCTATGATTCTATGTACTGTTTATCGTGTATATATAGGTGAGGAGGACCTGTACTGTATATCGTATATATAGGTGAGGAGGACCTGTACTGTATATCATATATATAGGTGAGGAGGACCTGTATTGTGTATTATATATATGGGGAGGAGGACCTGTACTGTATATCGTATATATGGGACGACATCCCTTCCCATGCTGACAGAACAATATCCCAACCCGAGCTGACTGGACGGCATCCCTGCTCACACTGACCAGATAACATCCCAGCACACGCTGACCGGACGACATCCCAGCCCATGCTGACTGTATGATATCCCTGCCTACGCTGACTTAACAACACCCCAGTCCACGCTGACCGGACGACATCCAGGCCCATGCTGATTGGAGGCCAATCCTGCCCATGCTGATTGGATGACATCTCTGGCCACACTGACTGGATGACATCCAAGCCCATGCTGATTGGAGGCGATCCCTGCCCATGCTGATTGGAGGACACTGACCAGCCAACATTACACAGGTGTTTTGCATTTTTTCTGTCACTCCACAAATTCTACATGGGACAGAGGTCTGGGACCGAGCAGCCACTTCATAACATCAGTCTTCTTGGTCTGCCCCGGGTCGTTGCCGCTCGCTGCTGTGTTTGGGGTTCTTGTCCATTTTAGGGGCATTTCTTCTTCAGCACAAGACAACATGACTTCTCCCAGTATTGTGATACATCCACACTGGTCCATGGCGCCTGGTCTGTGATAAATGGCCCAACTCCGTAGTAGGAGGACATCCGCAGACCACTCTGCTCGCACCTCCATGTCTTACAGTCTTCACAGTGGACTGTGGCCTGAATCCAGTGTTTAAGGGTCATCTCACAAACTGTCTGTGACCTTTAGACCCAATAAGAACAATCTTGCTCTCATCTGTCCACAAAATGTTCCGCCACTTCTCTTTCGGCCGGTCAATGTGTTCTTTGGCAAACTGTAATCTTTTCAACACATCTCATAAAGCAGTGGTACTTTATGAGGGTTTCTTGCACATAGTTTGGCCTCACATAGGCGTCTTCTGATGGTGCAGGACTCACAGGTAACTGGAGATCTTCTCTGATCTCCCGGGAGCCGATCACGGCACGCTTCTTTGCCATTCTTTGTCATTCTATGATCTATGCAGTTTTAGTATTTATTTTCCTACCACGTTTCGGGATTTGTTGCCATTATAAACCATTGGAAATCTTTTTAGCTGAGCAGCTAATTGTTGTCCACACTTCTTTATATGTTTTCCCTTCTCCAATCAACTTCTTGATCAAAGTTCTTTCTCCTTCAGTACAACGTGTGGAACACTCACTGAGCGCGGGCAGCAAACAGCCGGTACAACATCTGCTGCTGCCTCCTCCTCCTTTACATAAGGGACATAATTATAGATGGGCGGACCCCTGGATGTTCGGGTACGACGGGTTAGACTGAACAGTTAAAAAAAATTTGGGTTCAGGTACCAGAACAGTACCTGGACCTGAACCCTATCCCCTTTCACTTGAATGGGGGGCCCGAACATCCAGTGTTTGCCACGCTGTCATGTGCATGACAGCGCAGCAAACACTACTTCTGATCAGTGGTTAAATCATTACCGCCGGTCAGACAGCCACAGTTCGTGAGCACACAGCTGTGATCAGAGGTATAAAGTTTACATCTGGTCACTGGTGTTGGCTGATGGGACTACAGATCCCATCAGCCTACGCCTTCTGCCACTAATAACAGTGAGAGCAGGAGCGGATGATGGGCGTATTCATTGCCGAGGTCATGGCAGTTCAGATTGGCTGGGATCGCAGCTTCAGTGACTGGAGGTAACCGCGATGAACGTCACCACTAGTCTCTGATGCTGCCCTATCAGCAGCTCTTTCACCAGTGGTTCTCAGGCTGGACGGTCGCATCTTGGCACTGTCTATATTGAAACTGTTTTTCCCCCCAACATGGATTACGGTGTGGCACAGAACGTTGGACAGATGAGGAATATTGTTGATTTTTATTTTTGTTTTATTACAGAAGACTGTGTTTTGACTTATTTCTAATAAAGGCCTTTATTCTGGCTGTGTCTTTATTTACCATATAACTATAGGATTAGTAATGAATAGGTGTCTTATAGATGCTTCTCCATTACTAAGCCGTGGGCTTGATGTCACCAGACAATACAAAGGTGACATCAACCACACAAATATGAACCCCACTTGCCACCGCTACAGGCAAGTGGGAAAAGCCAGGCAAAGCTCCAGAATTGGCGCATCTAATAGATGCACCTTTTCTGGGCACCTGCGAGCTGCTAATTTTAGGCTGGGGGCCAATATCCATGGCCCCTTACCAATCACCAGCTATTTGCTTTAGCTTGGCTGGTTGTCAAAAGTGGGGGGAACCCACGTTGTTTTTATTAATTATTTCTTTAGAGTGCAGGCGCCCCTGCTCTCACTGTCATTAGTGGCAGCAGGCTTTGGCTGATGGGAGCAGTAGTTCCATCACCTGACGCCAGTGACCAGAGGTGAACTTTTTACCTCTGATCATAGCTGCGAGCTCACACTGTCATTTGATATCGTGGGAACCATGGCTGTTTGACCGGCCGTGATGATTTTACCCCAGAAGCAGTGTTTGCCGGGCTACCATGCACATGACAGCAACACAAACACAAGGTGTTTGGGGGGGCCGAACCTGAACAGTAACACAGACTTCCTGGTGAGGTCCCTGTTCGGTGTCCATGCCCGAACAGTAGGTGTTTGGTACGGACGCCGAACTTTACTGTTCGGGTTCCCCATCTCTAGACATAATCGATACGTTTCTTTGCAGAATGAATGACCTCACTAAAAAACTACGCACTGCTATAAATTAGTACACCCCATTTTCATTAAGAGTTAATTACACCTAATTAGGTGCTGCATGCCATGGCTGCTGATTCTGTTGGTCATCCATTACTCGCCTACACCTAGTCAGCAATTATTTCCCATGTTGTAATTAATCACATTGGTAATGTTAAAATTTTATTATTGTGTAACAAGGCGGCACAGGGTGGTAGTCATGTGTTATGTTTCGGTAGCTGAGGAGTGCAGGTAAAAAAGGCAATACACCAGAGCAGTTGGAATCTATGAGATTGCAGTACCCTGACTAACCACCACAACTAGAGGCAGCCGTGGAGCGTTCCTACGTTGGTCCTAGACGCCTCGTCACAGCCTGAGAAACTAACTACACCTAAAGACAGAAATAGGAAAGCTATCTGCCCCGGAGCAGAACCCCAAAGATAATAGAAAGCCCCCAAACATGTAATGGCGGTTAGACAAGAAGAAATACTGACACAGAAAGAAAATAGTATGAGCAAACCGCTGGGGCCCAAACTAACTAAATAGAGAAGGATAAGAAGGGTACTTACTGCTATCCCAAAAAACCCTGAAAAGCACCAACTCTACTAATTTCAAAAACACCTGAGATCACACGACCTCTTCCACCTAAATTAGTTCTCTGGTGTAACAAAATCAAAACAGCAGCCACTGAAAAAACTGGAAAAAGAAAAGTACAAACAACAGTGGCTGAACTAAACTGAGAGGGCAAAAGCCCCCGGAGGGGACCCTGAAGGCCCCCACAGAAGTGCAGGACAAAATGCAAAAATATAGCACAAACACAAAAGAAGAAAATGTCTTATCTGTTAGCAGGAGATGCAGACACGACACAGCAGGCTACAAGGGAAACAGGAATAAAGGATCCAGACCAGAACAATTGATCACCGGCAACCCTGATGGGAAGGTGACTCCCTTATATAAGACCAATCAGTAACACCTGATTCCCAGTCCTCACAATCTTCACTGGACAGACTAGCACCGCTTGTAACCACCAGAGGGAGCCTCTGCTCAGAACTCATCTCAAATCCATTCACAACAGTACCCCCCCCTTGAGGAGGGTCACCGAACCCTCATTTGAGCAACCAGGTCGGTCAGGATGAGTTCTATGATACGCACGGATAAGTCTCCTAGCATGGATGTCCGAAGCAAACACCCAAGAATTGTCTTCCTGACCATAACCTCTCCATTTAACCAAATACTGGAGTTTCCGTCTAGAAAAACGAGAATCTAATATTTTCTCAACCACATACTCCAGATTGCCCTCAACCAAAACAGGGTCAGGAGGCACAGCAGCAGGAACCACTGGCTCAACAAACCTCTTCAACAAGGACTTGTGGAACACGTTATGGATCTTAAATGTCCCTGGAAGAAGCAAACGAAAAGAAACAGGATTAATAATCTCCATGATCTTATAAGGTCCAATGAACCTAGGCTTAAATTTAGGAGATGCTACTCTCATAGGAATATTCTTTGAGGACAACCAGACCAAGTCCCCCACTTTAAAGCGAGGACCATCAGTCCTATGCCGGTTAGCAAACCGCTGGGCCCTCTCCTGAGAGAGGGACAACCTCTGTTGCATACGCTCCACAACAGAGTCAACACCTGGACAGACAGAAGCCTCCGTCTGTCCTGAAGAAAATCGAGGGTGAAACCCAGAATTACAAAAAAATGGAGACATCAAAGTGGCAGAGCTAGCCCTATTATTAAGAGCAAACTCAGCCAAAGGCAAAAAAGAGACCCAGTCATCCTGATCAGCAGACACAAAGCATCTCAGATAAGTCTCCAATGTCTGGTTTGTTCTCTCAGTTTGACCATTGGTCTGAGGATGAAATGCCGAGGAGAAAGACAATTGAACACCCAGTTTAGAACAAAAAGTCCTCCAAAATCTGGAAACAAACTGGACTCCTCTGTCAGACACAATGTTCTCAGGAATGCCGTGTAAACGAACCACGTGCTGAAGGAACAACGGCACCAATTCAGAGGAGGAAGGCAACTTAGGTAATGGCACAAGATGTATCATTTTGGAAAACCTATCACAAATTACCCAGATGGTGGTCATTCTCTGAGAAACAGGAAGGTCGGAAATGAAATCCATAGAGATATGGGTCCATGGTCTCTTGGGCACAGGCAATGGCATCAACAAACCACTAGAGCGAGAGCAAGGCTTGGAGCGAGAGCAAGTCCCGCAGGACTGCACAAATTCCCTGACATCACGAGACAAGGTAGGCCACCAAAAGGACCGACTAACCAAGTCTCTGGTACCAAAAATTCCGGGATGCCCAGCCAATGCGGAACAATGAATCTCAGACATCACACTCTTTTTCCACTGGTCCGGGACAAACAATTTTCCAACAGGGCAGCGCTCGGGCCTATCCTCCTGACACCCCTCCAGAGCAAGTCTCAAATTGGGCGAGATGGCGGAAAGAACTACACCCTCTTTCAAAATAACAGAAGGATCAGATAACTCAGGAGAGTCCGCAAGGAAACTCCTCGAGAGGGCATCCGCCTTAACATTCTTAGTGCCAGGAAGAAAGGAAACCACAAAATTAAAACGTGTGAAAAACAAGGCCCACCTGGCCTGTCTAGGATTGAGTCGCTTGGCAGATTCCAGATAGACCAGATTCTTATGGTCCGTAAGGACCACCACCTGATGTTTGGCTCCCTCCAGCCAATGTCTCCACTCTTCAAAAGCCCACTTCATGGCCAATAACTCCCGATTACCCACGTCATAATTACGTTCAGTAGGAGAAAATTTTCGAGAGAAAAAGGCACAAGGGTTACTTTTAGAGGTCTCTGGATCTTTTTGGGACAAAACGGCACCTGCCCCAATTTCAGAGGCATCAACCTCCACCTGAAATGGCAGAGAAACATCAGGCTGCCGTAGAACAGGAGCAGAAGTGAATCTCTGCTTAAGTTCCTGAAATGCAGAGACTGCCTCAGGAGGCCAATTCACCACATCAGAACCCTTTCTGGTCAAATCAGTTAATGGTTTAACAATAACCGAGAAATTACCAATAAATTTACGATAAAAATTGGCAAAACCCAAAAATCTCTGAAGAGCCTTTAATGAAGTAGGTTGGACCCAATCACAGATAGCCTGAACCTTGACCGGGTCCATTTCAATAACAGATGGGGACAAAATGAATCCCAGAAATGAGATCCTCTGTACGCCAAAAAGACACTTTGATCCCTTCACATACAGAGCATTCTCTCTCAAAATCTGGAATACAGTTCGAACATGTTTCACATGAGAGTCCCAGTCATTAGAAAAAATCAAGATATCATCCAAATAAACAATCAGAAATTTGTCCACAAAATCCCTGAAAATGTCATTCATGAAGGACTGGAAGACGGAAGGAGCATTAGTGAGCCCAAAGGGCATCACCAGGTACTCAAAATGCCCTTCAGGGGTATTGAATGCTGTCTTCCATTCATCCCCGTGCTTAATGCGAATAAGGTTATACGCCCCCCTGAGGTCAAGCTTGGTAAACCAAGTAGCGTTTTTCACCCTGGAAAACAGGTCAGAAATCAAGGGTAACGGGTATTGATATTTCACAGTAATATTGTTCAAGAGACGATAATCAAGACACGGCCTTAATGAACCATCCTTTTTGGCCACAAAGAAAAAACCGGCACCTAAGGGTGAAGAGGATGATCTGATATGACCCTTCTCCAATGATTCCTTGATATAAGACCGCATAGCGTCATGTTCAGGTACAGACAAGTTAAAAAGGCGACCTTTAGGGAATTTACTACCCGGCACTAATTCAATAGCGCAGTCATAGCTCCTATGGGGAGGCAAGGATGCAGATTTACTTTCGCTAAACACATCAGAAAAATCAATCAAAAAGTCAGGAACATCCTGAGCCTGGGGGGAGGCAGAAAAAACAGGAGTGTTGGTATTAACACATTGGCAGCCCCAACTGGTTACAGACACAGATTTCCAATCCAAAACAGGATTATGAGACTGTAACCAAGGAAAACCCAGCACGATAATGTCATGCAGATTATACAGAACCAAAAATTTGCAGCACTCCTGGTGATCAGGTTCAACCCTCATTATCACCTGAGTAGAAAACTGAGGTTTATTCTCAGCCAAAGGGGTAGAATCGATCCCCAGTAGGGGAATAGACTTCTGTAGGGTATCAAGGGAAACCACAACGTTTAGCAAAATCATAATCCATCAGGTTAATAGCTGCTCCCGAATCAACGAAAGCCTGAGCAGAAAATGAGGACAGAGAGCATATCAGAGTGACAGTTAATAAAAACTTAGTCTGAACACTACCCAACACAACTGAGCGTGCAAAATGTCTTCCCCGCTTAGGGCAGACTGAAATAGCATGAGAGGCATCACCACAGTAGAAACATAACCCATTGCGCTTTCGAAACTCATGACGCTGTGCCCCAGACACCACTCTATCACACTGCATGGGTTCAGAAGCTGGTTCACAAGGCAACACCATTCCACGCATATGACTCGCACCACATGTGTGGATACCAGGGCTATGGGGTACTCGGAGCCGAGCCCATTGATTTCTATGGGATATGTCACTGGCAGCGGACTCGGTCCGTGGCCCTGGCGGTCATGCAATGGGGGATATTTACAGGGGATTATAAGGATAGGTAGTTCGTGACGCCACCTGTGGTATCTGATCAATTGGACCAGCGCTGCTATAAGGATCTTCACAGGGGATGTTATGGGGCAGCTGGGTGGTAAGTCTCCCACAGGTGAGACTGGTCCCTGGAAGTCTATGGTGATGATGCAGGGTGTAGTTAAGAATTCAGTCACACACAATGCAGCTTCTTTTCATACCTTTACTTGTAGGTGTTTCAGGCAGGTCCCGGGAAGCTGGTCGGGGTGGAGAATGCACATTCGGGAAACCGCTGAGCAGGTTAGAGGCCTCCTTTACTTCATATGTTTCCGAGTCCAAACTTGCATGGAGCGAAGTTAACTCTGCAATCTCCAGCTTTCTCAATAGCTGTAACGCCCGGCTGACATTGTGGTAGAGCCTTCTATGTCTCTGATTATCAGATGTTGAGAGAACTAAGTCCTTACTTTTGCAGGGCCCTGCTCAAAGTCCTTGTTCCCCCTGACTCCGTTTACGTATCAGCGCTTAGGGCTACCTTCTGCGACCTGTAGTCCAGAAAGCCTCCGGTTATCTTGTTACTAAGCATGAAGCACTAGCAACGCTTCGGACCCCGGTGTCCGGTGAATTAGTGCAGGTAATCTCGTACCTGAAGCACTTCTCTCTGTCTTCTCCACTGTGCCCTTCGCCCTGCTCTCGCTCTTAACATAAGCACTTGTAGCTTTGATGGAAATGTCAGCTTTCTCCAGAGCTCACTGAGCAGATCTCAGTATCCTCCAAGTCCAGACTGGACTGACACTGAACTGCACTGTACTAAGACAGGAAGCTGACTGATCTGAACTCCTCTCCCTCCTCAACTGAACACTGACTGCTACGTGTCACTCCCTTTTATACCCCTGATGGGTGTGTCTGAAAGTGTGAGTGAAGTGAATGGATATCAAGCTTTTGCGGTTACCTTCCTGTGCATTTTCCTGGATTATGTGTGCCTGACATAGCTGGGCCACACATCCCCCCTTGGTTAAACACAGCACTCCCGGGCTGTAAAAGAGAAAAAGAAAACATTTTTTTTGTTTTGCATTTAACATAAACATTTAACTCTTCCCATCCGGGAGGTAAGACTTCTTGAACGTTACAATTTGTACATTAGAAAAATACAAAAGTATCAAAATATCAAAACATTTCCATAAATACTAGATAATATTCTTGTGGAGGACCCGCACCAAAAACCTCCCACGTGGGTCCTGGGTGGGCTGCAGGACTTCTGACTGCAGACCTCACTCTAGGCCCACCATACGGGTTTTTGTTCAGAGGTAATTCAAGGCTTTGTGTAAAACCAAGATAAGGCACCGTAGTGCAAACTATTTACAATACAAGTTCTTGGGCTGGCACAGTCCACAGCCACACAGTCCATGCATAATCAAAGACACATATATATATATTTCAAGTAATCATTAATTCTTCAATTTCACTTTACCCAACTGGGGTATTTTATGCAAACTATGCAATCATCATCACATTTACTCTTTAGCTTTTTAACTCTTTACCCAGCCGGGTATTCTATTTAAATATGTAAACATCATCATACATATTATTAAACATTAATAAAGTGCAATTTGGCAAAACCTCTTCTTCAAAAACTTTTTACATTCTTCAGTTGCAGTAAACCCCTGTCTGGGTCCTACTGGCTTTTATTTTTATTGCTAGATGTGACATTGACCTTTTCCATCCCTGGGGACAGAAGTACTCGATGCCCTTGGGTTCCCTTTACTAGGATATCATGTCCTGCAATATAAGTCTGGGTCGCAACATCTCTTGTTTGTGCTGGTAGGGACCTCACTGGGACCTCTCCGGAATATAACGTAGGTTGCGCTGTAGTAGGTGCCACAGAATAAGATCTAGATTGCGATGCAGGATGGGTCACAGATTGCGATGCAGGATGGGTCACAGATTGCGATGCAGGGGGCGACTGTCACGCGGTCTTATGATATGTGTACGATGTCAGTAAACTATTCTTAAAAGAACAACACTCTATACAACATATAGATTAGCAACATCAGCATGTAAATATAGAATAGATTTACCTGACACGATATCCGTTGAACTCAGGATTAATCTTGAGGACTTGATACACTGTCACAGGAAAGAGGAGGACCGGGGGTCTAACCTGACCCTAAACTGGGGTCCTAACTAATCCCTCACCTTGGAGGTACTGATAATGGTTCAGAGGTCCAAGTCTCCAGCCTAACCCTGTCTCCTATCAGTCCCTGAACCCTGTAATCAGTCCTAAGAAGGAATCTGATTACCACCAAAGGGATATGGGCTGATCTCTGCTAAATACAAAGATTAGACATATAAGACAGACTGGAGAAAACACAGACTTGCATACACACTCAAACACAGAAGGAACATAAATGATCTGGGATATTAAACTCTAAGCAAGGTGAGCTTAAAACAACTAAGGAGCTCTTTAACTTAAGTCTATACAGATACAATCCTATCTGTGGTCTGCATGAAGAATTTCACTGGCAACTCCCAACACAGACAACCAGAGATTTAAAGGAAACCAATCAACAAATAATTAATTGCAGCCGGGAGAAAACTGCACCCAGTCCCAGAACTGAGCACAGACAGAATTAACTCCCTAACTGCCAAACACAAAGAAACAGCAACTCAGCTGTGAGAAGTCAGAATGTGCAACCGCGACGATCTTCGTGGCGATGCACACATGACAGTACCCCCCCTTCTACGAGGGGCCTCCGGACCCTCAGGGCCAGGTTTGCCCGGGTGAGTTCTGTGGAAGGTCCGCACCAAACGATCTGCGTTAATGTCAGACGCAGGAACCCACGTCCTCTCTCTCGGACCATACCCCTTCCAATGCACCAAGTACTGAAGGGACCGGCGATTCAGACGTGAGTCAATGATCTTTGACACTTGAAACTCCAAGTTACCATTGACCACCACTGGAGGAGGAGGTAGAGGTGATGGTATGACTGGTGCCACGTACCTCTTAAGTAATGACTTGTGGAACACATTATGAATTTTAAACGTAGGAGGGAGGTCCAGACGAAATGCCACAGGATTAATTATGGAACTGATCCTGTACGGCCCGATGAATCTGGGGCCCAGCTTCCAGGAGGGAACTTTAAGTTTTATATTCCTGGTAGACAACCATACCAGATCGTTCACATTAAGATCTGGACCAGAAACTCTCCTCCTATCAGCCATACGTTTATAACGGTTCCCCATAGCACTCAGATTATTCAATACACCTCTCCACACTGAAGCAAGTGACGACGAGAAACGCTCCTCCTCAGGAACCCCAGAAGGGTCCCCCCATTGAATGTACAAAACTGGGATGAAAACCATATGCCCCAAAAAACGGGGACTTACCAGTGGACTCGCTCCGCCTGTTGTTAAGAGCGAACTCTGCCAGAGGCAAGAAAGAAGACCAGTCCTCCTGGTTCTCTGAGACAAAACACCGAAGATAAGTCTCTAGGCTTTGATTCAGACGCTCTGTCTGACCATTGGTCTGCGGATGAAAAGCCGAGGAAAATGACAATTGCATCCCCCGACGTAAACAAAATGCCCTCCAAAACTTGGACACAAACTGAGACCCCCTATCTGACACCACATCAGAAGGCAACCCATGAAGTCTCACAATCTCCCCAATGAACACCTGCGCCAGAGTTTTAGCATTAGGGAGGGCAGGAAGAGCAATGAAATGTGCCATCTTACTGAACCTGTCAACAACCACCAGTATGACAGTCTTCCCTGACGACTGAGGAAGGTCCGTGATGAAGTCCATAGACAAATGAGTCCATGGACGCTCCGGAAGTTTCAAGGGTAAGAGGGTCCCAGACGGACGGGTATGAGGGGTCTTAGAGCGAGCACAAACCCCACAGGACGCGACAAAAGTTAAAACATCTTTATTAACGTTAGGCCACCAAAACCGGCGAGAAAGGAGATCTAAAGTAGCCTTACTCCCTGGATGTCCTGCTAAAGCAGAATTATGATGTGCCTCAATAACCTTTTGTCTCAACTGATTTGGGACAAACAGTCTCCCTGGAGGTCCTGCAGGGGCGTCCCCCTGAGCCTCTAACACCTCCTCCTCAAGCTCAGAACATACAGCCGACACTACCACCCCCTCCTGAAGGATGGGAATCGGGTCATCCATTTTCCCGGCCCCTGGGAAACTGCGAGACAAGGCATCCGCCTTAACATTCTTAGATCCAGGGCGATAAGTGACAACAAAATTAAACCTGGTAAAAAACAACGACCATCGAGCTTGTCTGGAATTCAGACGCTTAGCAGATTCCAAATACAGCAGGTTCTTGTGATCAGTAATGACGGTGACCGGGTGGACTGCCCCCTCCAAAAAGTGACGCCATTCTTAAAAAGCCAACTTAATGGCCAAAAGTTCCCTATTGCCGATATCATAATTCCTTTCGGCAGACGACAATTTTTTAGAAAAGAAAGCGCACGGATGCCATTTACCAGGGGACGGACCCTGGGACAATATTGCACCCACCCCTACGTCAGACGCGTCCACCTCCACAACGAACGGCTGTGATGCATCTGGTTGGATGAGAACGGGTGCCGAAGCAAAACATTTTTTCAAAGAGGAAAAAGCTTGGCAAGCTTTGTCCGACCATTTAGAAAAATCCGTCCCTTTTCTTGTCATGTCAGTGAGAGGTTTGACAACAGATGAGAAATTACAAATAAATTTCCGGTAGTAGTTAGCAAACCCCAGAAAACGCTGCAGAGCCTTAAGATCCTCTGGCTGATCCCATTCAAGCACTGCTCTCACCTTTTCAGGGTCCATACGGAAACCGGAGGCTGACACCAAGAAACCCAAAAACTGAAGTTCCTGTACGGCGAATACACACTTTTCCAGTTTGGCGTATAGTTTATTGTCTCGCAAGATCTGCAACACCTGTCTCACATGCTCCTGGTGAGACACAAGATCTGGCGAGTAAATTAAAATGTCATCCAAATATACGACCACAAACAGCCCCACAAGGTGACGAAAAATGTCATTAACAAAATGTTGGAATACTGCTGGTGCAGTAGTCAGACCAAAAGGCATGACAAGGTTCTCATAATGTCCCTCCGGCGTGTTAAACGCCGTTTTCCACTCATCCCCCTCTTTTATCCTAATCAGATTATACGCCCCCCTGAGATCCAATTTAGAAAACCATTTGGCGCCAACAATTTGATTGAAGAGATCAGGAATCAGAGGGAGTGGATACGGATCTCAAACAGTAATCCGATTAAGTTCGCGGAAATCCAAGCAAGGGCGTAGGCCTCCATCTTTTTTCTTCACAAAGAAGAACCCCGCGGCCACTGGGGAAGATGAAGGTCTAATATGCCCTTTGGCCAGACTTTCCGAAATATAATCTTTCATAGCCTGCCTCTCAGGACCAGAAAGGTTATATAACCTAGCTTTAGGTAACTTAGCATCAGGAAGTAAATTAATAGAGCAGTCATACACGCGATGAGGAGGCAACTCCTGACACCCCTCCTCAGAGAACACATCCCCAAAATCCTCCAAAAAAGGAGGCAAAGTACTAGGCACGACCGCACTGATGACTGTGTTCATGCAGTTACTTTTGCAAAACTCCCCCATTGGCTTATATCTCTGGACTGCCAATTAATCACAGGGTTATGTTTAACCAACCAAGGAAGTCCCAACACAATAGGAGTAGGTAGACCCTCCAACACATAACAAGATAATAGTTCCCTATGTATTGCCCCTACCCGAAGGTCAATGTTATGAACCTCATGAACAAAGCTACCTTGGCCGAGAGGCCTGGCGTCAATGGAGAATATAGGGATCGGTTTGACCAATACACTCAGATGCATACCTTGAGCCTGAGCAAACTGAGCGTCAACCAGATTAGCCCCGGACCCACTATCAAGAAGAACAGAAAATCTCTCCACTCTCGTACCAACCACCACCTCCACTGGTACAAGGAACTGAGAAGAACTGGCGGATGAAATACATACTCCCAGGTTGTCGTCCACCACACAACCTGGGATTAACAGTTTTCCGGCGACTTTTTGCTCAACAAGGCACGGGATGGACATCCCCCAACAAAATGTCCCTCTTTCCCGCAGAAGAAACACCTTCTAGTCCTGCGGCGTACCGCCAATCCCCTCCTACGAAATGATGTCCCTCCCAACTGCATAGGCTCCTCCGAACAGACAAGGGGAACCTCAACATAAGGGACTTTAGTAGTAGGTGGAGTAACAACAGGGGCGGAGTTACCTCGCACCTCTCCCGGAGCCGTCTATCAGTACGGATAGCCAGGGCCATAGCAGCCTCCAGTGATGGAGGAGAATCATACTGAGCCAAAACGTCCTTTAATTTGTCAGAAAGCCCATGACAAAACTGGCTCCTAAGAGCTGGGTCATTCCACTGAGTATCTGTGGCCCATCTACGGAACTCAGAAGCAAATTCCTCCGCCGGACGATCTCCCTGCTGTATCTTACGTAATTTTGTCTCAGCAAGAGAGACCCGATCTGGGTCATCATATACCAAACCCAGGGCAGTAAAAAATCGATCTACTGACTGTAGAGCCGGGGATCCCGGAGGAAGGGAGAAGGCCCAGGATTGAGGGTCCCTTGTAGGAGCGAGATAACAATTCCCACTCTCTGCTCTTCACTCCCTGATGATCGAGGCCGAAGCCGAAAATACAATTTACATGCTTCCCTGAAGGTAAAAAATTTGTCTCGCCCACCAGTGAACCTGTCCGGGAGAGCTACTTTAGGTTCAAATCTGGTTTGCTCCGAGGGAGACAAAACTTTGGACTTAATGTCCGTCAGCTCCATGGATAATCCCTGCAACTGCAGAGCCAGCTGGGCTACTGGATCCATGGCAACTGGGAATAATTTTATGGGCCAGTGAAAATGTCACGCGGTCTTATGATATGTGTACGATGTCAGTAAACTATTCTTAAAAGAACAACACTCTATACAACATATAGATTAGCAACATCAGCATGTAAATATAGAATAGATTTACCTGACACGATATCCGTTGAACTCAGGATTAATCTTGAGGACTTGATACACTGTCACAGGAAAGAAGAGGACCGGGGGTCTAACCTGACCCTAAACTGGTGTCCTAACTAATCCCTCACCTTGGAGGTACTGATAATGGTTCAGAGGTCCAAGTCTCCAGCCTAACCCTGTCTCCTATCAGTCCCTGAACCCTGTAATCAGTCCTAAGAAGGATTCTGATTACCACCAAAGGGATATGGGCTGATCTCTGCTAAATACACAGATTAGACATATAAGACAGACTGGAGAAAACACAGACTTGCATACACACTCAAACACAGAAGGAACATAAATGATCTGGGATATTAAACTCTAAGCAAGGTGAGCTTAAAACAACTAAGGAGCTCTTTAACTTAAGTCTATACAGATACAATCCTATCTGTGGTCTGCATGAAGAATTTCACTGGCAACTCCCAACACAGACAACCAGAGATTTAAAGGAAACCAATCAACAAATAATTAATTGCAGCCGGGAGAAAACTGCACCCAGTCCCAGAACTGAGCACAGACAGAATTAACTCCCTAACTGCCAAACACAAAGAAACAGCAACTCAGCTGTGAGAAGTCAGAATGTGCAACCGCGACGATCTTCGTGGCGATGCACACATGACAGCGACGTAGGTCGAGATGAGTATGCAGGGGGCGACTCCAGTGCACGGTCTGGTGCTGTGGGAGCTCAGGACTGGGACGCTTCAGTATTGTGTACGGTACCGGCGTCGGGGACGGGGTCACTGATAACAGAGACGTTTAGGGCATACCATCCCTTTAAACCCCAGTGTCGCGTGTAGCTTACTATGTCCCCATTTATCAGGTCCCTCCCAGGATGACCGATGGGCAAGTGGGACTCTACGTCCCGGCAGCTCACAAAGATCCCCGGATAGAGGCCCGGCTCGCGGATAAAGCCCCAGCCCTTGCGGAGTTGAAATTCGGTGACGCACCCCTGACGCCGCGGTTCCCTTCGGGTACCTTTATCTCGGCGGACGGTTTCTTTGTCAGCGAAGAACTTTTCATGCCATTCCTGTCGGTCTCGCTGTATCTTTCTCTCTTCCTCCTGCTGTTGTCTCACTTTCTCGCAGTGCTGCCAGGCATTTCCGGTTTGGAGGTCGTAAGTCACATCATCCAGACGCTCCATCTCGTCCCAGTCGATTTCCGGCAATGATGGCTGGGACCCCTCCGGTGTTCCTACCGGGGAACCGTAATCTGCTGCGGCCTCCTGGCCTGGCTGGCACTCCGGACCGGGCAAGACCTCCTCAGCCTCCTTCTCCTCCACCTCCGCATCGGTGGGATCAGGTACAGCACTTTTGGGGGCAGCCTCCGGTTTCTCTTCAGCCTTCCTCAGCAGGGAACTTGGAAAATCAGGTGACGGCGTTATGCTTGTGGGAGAGAGCACTGCGTCCCACAGCAGCCGCTGTGTCTGGGCACGCCAGCGTCTCTCTGTCTCCTGCAAGTCTGCATGACGCTGGATTAATCTTCTGAGCACCGCATTCTCTTTCTGCAGCTCCAGCATAGCGGGGTCAGTGTCCCGATCTGGGGACAGCTCCGGCACAGGCAGTAAATCCTCCGGTGAGCAGGGTTTGTACGCCTCCGCTCCTCCGCACAGATTCTCCTGTCCTTCCGCCATCTCACTCCAGGCCAGACTGTAGTTTCCATCAGGAACTGTCTGGTCTCTTCCGTGGAGGCGGGATTTGCGTCTCCTCCTCTTTGCATAGAAGATGAAGAGGAGGCGGATTTCCTTAGCAGTGGGGCAGGATCGCACATTATAGTAGCATTTTGAGAGGGCGGCCATAACTTTCGCGCCACAGGGGGGGGTACACGCCCACGAATGCACGCCCACCTTCTTCACCAGCGCCTCAGGGCGCGAATATGGCGGTAAAATGGCGGTATTTGGCGCCAAAAGTGACAAACAGCAAACAGTCTTTTGCAATAAACAGTTCAATAGGCACACAGGACTCACAATTTTGCAAGTTTCGCATCCTGTTCGTGACGCCAAATTAAATTGACTCGCATCACACTGAGGTGGATACCAGGGCTATGGGGTACTCGGAGCCGAGTCCATTGATTTCTATGGGAGATGTCACTGGCAGCGGGACTCGGTCCGTGGCCCTGGCGGTCATGCAATGGGGGATATTTACAGGGGATTTGTAGTTAGTTCGTGACGCCACCTGTGGTGTCTGATCAATTGGACCAGCGCTGCTATAAGGACTTTCACAGGGGATGTTATGGGGCAGCTGGGTGGTAAGTCTCCCACAGGTGAGACTGGTCCCTGGAAGTCTATGGTGATGATGCAGGGTGTAGTTAAGAATTCAGTCACACACAATGCAGCTTCTTTTCATACCTTTACTTGTAGGTGTTTCAGGCAGGTCCCGGGGAGCTGGTCGGGGTGGAGAATGCACATTGGGAAACGCTGAGCAGGTTAGAGGCCTCCTTTACTTATATGTATGTGAGTCCAAACTTGCATGAAGCGAAGTTAACTCTGCAATCTCCAGCTTTCTCAATAGCTGCAACGCCCGGCGACATTGTGGTGGAGCCTTCTATGTCTCTGATTTCCAGATGTTGAGAGAACTAAGTCCTTACTTTTGCAGGGCCCTGCTCAAAGTCCCCGTTCTCCCTGACTCCGTTTACGTATCAGCGCTTAGGGCTACCTTCTGCGACCTGTAGTCCAGAAAGCCTCCGGTTATCTTGTTACTAAGCATGAAGCACTAGCAACGCTTCGGACCCCGGTGTCCGGTGAATTAGTGCAGGTAATCTCGTACCTGAAGCACTTCTCTCTGTCTTCTCCACTGTGCCCTTCGCCCTGCTCTCGCTCTTAACATAAGCACTTGTAGCTTTGATGGAAATGTCAGCTTTCTCCAGAGCTCACTGAGCAGCTCTCAGTATCCTCCAAGTCCAGACTGGACTGACACTGAACTGCACTGTACTAAGACAGGAAGCTGACTGATCTGAACTCCTCTCCCTCCTCAACTGAACACTGACTGCTACGTGTCACTCTCTTTTATACCCCTGATGGGTGTGTCTGAAAGTGTGAGTGAAGTGAATGGATATCAAGCTTTTGCGGTTACCTTCCTGTGCATTTTCCTGGATTATGTGTGCCTGACATAGCTGGGCCACACACATACTTCTCCGCTCACGCAAACGTCTGTCAATTTGAATCGCTAATGACATAGAATCATTGAGACCAGAGGGGACAGGGAATCCCACCATAACATCCTTTACATTATCAGACAGACCCTTCCGGAAAAGGGCCGCCAAAGCATCATCATTCCATTTGGTCAGGACTGCCCACCTACGGAATCTCTGACAGTATAACTCAGCGTCATAAGCCCCTGATTTAATGCCAACAAGGCTTTTTCAGCTTGATCAGTGACATTAGGCTCATCGTACAATAACCCCAAAGCCTGAAAAAATGCATCAACATCACTCAAAACAGGATCCCCAGGTTCAGGGAAAAAGCCCAATCCTGAGGATCGCCGCGCAGGAGAGAGATGATAATTTGAACCTGCTGCGCTGCGTTTCCTGAGGACTTAGATTTTAAGGCAAAAACAATTTACAATTATTTTTGAAATTCTGAAACTTAGCTCGATCCCCTAAAAACAAATCTGGCATGGGGATCCTAGGTTCCACAACAGGCAACCTAGCAAGATATGCAGCAATACTCCGAACCTCAGTGGCAAGCTGATCCACACGGCCAGACAACTGTGCAAACTCCATTGGAGAAAAGATCCTCCCCAGCACCCAGAGATACAGAGGGAAAAAAAAAAAAAATGCAACAAACAGAAAAATATCTCTGACAACCTCTGACAATATTTTTTCCCTTCTGTGAGTACCATACAATTTTCAATTTTTGGCCGGTGATACTGTTATGTTTCGGTAGCTGAGGAGTGCAGGTAAAAAAGGCAATACACCAGAGCAGTTGGAATCTATGAGATTGCAGTACCCTGACTAACCACCGCAACTAGAGGCAGCCGTGGAGCGTTCCTACGTTGGTCCTAGACGCCTCGTCACAGCCTGAGAAACTAACTACACCTAAAGATAGAAATAGGAAAGCTATCTGCCCGGAGCAGAACCCCAAAGATAATAGAAAGCCCCCAAACATGTAATGGCGGTTAGACAAGATGAAATACTGACACAGAAAGAAAATAGTATGAGCAAACGCTGGGGCCCAAACTAACTAAATAGAAAAGGACAGGAAGGGCACTTACTGCAATCCCAAAAACCCTGAAAAGGGACCAACTCTACTAATTTCAAAAACACCTGAGATCACACGACCTCTACCACCTAAATTAGTTCTCTGGTGTAACAAAATCAAAACAGCAGCCACTGAAAAAACTGGAAAAAGCAAAAGTACAAACATCAGTGGCTGAACTAAATTGAGAGGGCAGAAGCCCCCGGAGGGGACCCAGAAGGCCCCCAAAGAAGTGCAGGACAAAATGCAAAAATATAGCACAAACACAAAAGAAGAAAGTGTCTTATCTGTTAGCAGGAGATGCAGACACGACACAGCAGGCTACAAGGGAAACAGGAATGAAGGATTCAGACCAGAACAATTGATCACCGGCAACCCTGATGGGAAGGTGACTCCCTTATATAAGACCAATCAGTAACACCTGATTCCCAGTCCTCACAATCTTCACTGGCACAGACTAGCACCGCTTATAACCACCAGAGGGAGCCTCTGCTCAGAACTCATCTCAAACCCATTCACAACATCATGGGTGAGTCCCTTAAACAACAGTCAGTGAGCACCCCAGCCCTTTGTACATAGAAAGACAAGTGAAGTCCCAGACCGGCGGTACAGTCAGTTACCTACAGCACACGTTCACTTCAGTTGCTGGGGATCAGATCTCAGGAAACACCACAAGCTACAGTTCTGTTTCAACAGGAAAACTTTACTGAATACAGTGTCTGTCCATGCTGCCCGTCAGCCTGGGGCAGCCTTTATCCCCACGACCGGAGAATTCTCTGTCCTTGCTATGGTGCATGTCCTGCCCTCGGCAAGCCTGCCCAGGCTCTGCTCTAAGAGCAGGAAGTCCTTTCTCTAAGTCCCTGAGGCTTTGCACCATCCCCCTTTTAACTCCTCCCAACTAATTAACCGTTAATACCTCATTCTGTCCCTGAGCTAAAGAATACATTCTTTTACATTACAATAGTAAACATCACATTACACAATACAAGAGCATAAAATGCTAAGGAGCCACACAACACAGGTGGACAGTGTTCAGGAGAGAGAAGGCAATAAAGGGTCCCCACCACCTCCTTACAATTGTGCACATAACTGTATATGATATAAGGGAGGGTGGAGGAGGATCTGTATATATGAGATATATAGGGGTGGATAATATATATATATCAGGATGATTCAAATATGGGTCTCTTACCGGGGTGATGACTGCACTGAATCCTTCCTGTGAATACTCCATCTCAAATGATTGTCCAGTGAGTGACTCTGTACCTGTGGGAACATAAGAGGTGATGGCTCACATATGACACATTGATGATGCAAGACAGTCAGAAGAATGATTGTCATCAGAGCTTGAGAGTCCTCCTGAGAGTCCTCCTGAGAGATCTCCTGAGAGTCCTTCTAAGATTGTCATCAGAGCTTGAGAGTCCTCCTGAGAGTCCTTCTAAGAGTCCTCCTGAGAGTCCTTCTATGAGTAAAAACAGAAAATCCTAAAAACCAATATAAATCTGGTATCGCTGTAATCGCACCGACCCAAAGAATAAATCCGTCTAATCACTACTACCGCATGGAGAACGACGCAAAAATAAAAATATTTATGGAGCTAAAAGTAAATTTTTGTGGGTAAAATGTGATTTTTTTGTAGCGCCGGCGCCAGCGTCCCTGTCCTCTGCCAGGCAGGGACGCTGTTCCCCTGCGCCAGCGTCCCTGTCCTCTGCCAGGCAGGGATGCTGTTCCCCTGCGCCAGCGTCCCTGTCCTCTGCCAGGCAGGGACGCTGTTCCCCTGCGCCAGCGTCCTCTGCCAGGCAGGGACGTCGTCCCCCTTACCCTCGCTCGGCGTCCTCCTTCCGCCCTGCTGGGGCTGCGCGCTCCTTCCCTGCCACTGGGCTTAGGGCGCGCGCGCGTGCACTCCCCCACTCTTAAAGGGGCCGCGCGCATCTTTCAAAAAAGGTCCCCGGCCAATGCCGGAGGATTCCACCTTATATAAAGCACCTCCTCCTTAATGGAGGTGCCCGAGCAATGTTGTTGCACTGTTCACTACTCTGTTTCAGCCCTCAGGTTCCGTTACCAGTTACCTGCCTGTTTCCTGCCAGTTTGCTGTCTGCTACCTGTCCGCTAGCCTACCTGGAGGCTCCACCGTCCGACAGTCTGCCCGCCATCACCTGCCAGTCTGTCTATGACCAGCCTGCCTGTTTATCTGCTGATGTTCACCGGTTACCAGTCTGCTAGCCTACCTGGAGGCGTCAACGTTCGACAGTCTGTCCACCATCACCTGTCAGTCTGTCTACGGACCAGTCAGCCCGTTAATCTGAGGACGCACATCTACCATCTGCCTGCTAGCCTACCGGGAGGCTCAACCATCACAGGTCGTTCCTGCCTGTCTATCCAGAGACTGCCCCGGTCACTTGCCGTGACTACCTGCCTGTCTATCCAGAGACTGCCCCGGTCACTTGCCGTGACTACCTGCCTGTCTATCCAGAGACTGCCCCGGTCACTTGCCGTGACCTCCTGCCTGTCTGTCCAGAGACTGCCCCGGTCACTTGCCGTGACTTCCTGTCCGTCTTCCCCGGGCGCCACCCGCTCCTTTACAAGGAAAGCCTCCTTGTATAATAGCTCAGAGGTTCCGCCTCCCAGACCCGTTACAGTTTGCTCGGGCCATTGAACCCGGTGGCACCCAAACTCCCTCGCTCTCTGACCTGTGTCATGAACTGTCTCGTCAGAGGTCTCAACAGGAGTCCATCCTGGGTCACCTGCGGAATGTTAATTCCCGCCTGGACACTTGACTGCTTCACCAGCAACCACCGCTGGCGCTATGACTCGCAATCCGGCAGTTCCGCTGCTCACCAATTCCGTGGTTTCCGTTCCCGGACCTCGACTTTCAGCTCCTCCTCGTTTTGGAGGCGACCCTGCTCTGGCTCGGGGATTCATTAACCAGTGCTCCCTGCACTTTGAACTCTTGTCCCACCAGTTTAACTCCGACCGGGCCAAAATTGCCTTCATCATGTCCCATCTCACCGGAGAGGCTCTGGCCTGGCTTAATCCTCTTTGGGAGAGAGAAGACCCCCTGGTGTCCGACCTGCCTGCCTTTCTCTCGGCCTTCCGGAAGGTATTCGACGAACCCGGACGGAAGACCTCCTCCGCATCATCTCTGCTACGCCTCCGTCAGGGAAGTCTCACCGTGGGTCAATATGCCATACGGTTCCGTACCCTTGCCTCGGAGCTGGCTTGGGATAATGACGCTCTTATATCTGTCTTCTGGGAGGGTCTGTCCGGTCGTATTAAAGATGAACTTGCCGGTCGGGACATTCCTACCTCTCTCGATGACCTAATAACTCTTGCCAATCGAATTGATCTACGGTTCCAGGAGCGCGCCAAAGAGGTCACCCGTGAGAGAAGGTTTCCTCGTCTAGCTCCTACTTTTCAGAAACCCGTAACTCCTTCCGTTTCTCCCCAGGTACACACTTCTGAGCCTATGCAGGTCGACCAGACCAAGATGGTCAAAGCCCGTCAGGACTTACGCCGTGCCGAGGGGAGTTGCTTCTACTGTGGCAGTAAGGAGCACCTGATCCGTACTTGTCCGGAGAGGTCGGGAAACGCCAGTGTCTAGGTTCGCTCAGAGAGAGGTCAACCTAGACAAGAATAAATCCTCTCCATCTCTGCTGCTGTCAGTCTCAATTCTTCTCGGTGAGAACCGTTTTTTCGAACTAGCCCAACTTGATTCTGGAGCAGCCGGGAATCTTGTTTCACAGGCTCTGGTAGAAAAATATTGCATTCCTACCAAACCTCTGGTTGTATCAGTATCTGTCGCTGCTGTGGATGGGGGTCTCCTACCACGTCCCATCCAACTTATCACCGAATCCATAACCCTGCAGGTGGGAATGTTGCATTCTGAGAGCATCTCGTTTCATGTTCTGCCTGGACTCTCTCACGCTTTCTTATTAGGTCTACCTTGGCTCCAAAAGCATGCACCCGTGCTCGACTGGCAGACTGGAGAGATCCTTCGCTGGGGACAGGACTGTCATAAAACGTGTTTGGTTCCTGTTCATCCCGTCCGTCCTTCTCCTACACCAACTAATCTACCTGGGCTCCCGATTCCATATTGGTCATTCGCTGATGTCTTTAATAAAAAGGAGGCAGAGACATTACCCCCTCACAGACCTTATGATTGCCCGACCGACCTGCTACCCGGTACTACGCCTCCCCGTGGGCGTATTTACCCATTGTCCGCTGCTGAGACCAGGTCGATGTCCGAATATATCGAGGAGAATTTGGCCAAGGGATTCATCCGGAAATCTACCTCCCCAGCGGGAGCAGGTTTCTTCTTCGTAAAAAAGAAAGACGGCTCTCTCCGTCCCTGTATTGACTACAGAGGTCTAAACCTGATCACGGTGAAGAATAAATACCCTCTTCCGCTCATTCCAGAATTGTTTGATCGTCTGAGGGGGGCTAGAATCTTCACCAAACTGGATCTTCGTGGGGCATATAACCTAGTCCATATCCGTCGGGGGGATGAATGGAAGACGGCATTCAACACCCGGGACGGCCACTACGAGTATTTGGTGATGCTCTTTGGTCTCTGTAATGCTCCGGCAGTCTTTCAAGAGTTGGTCAATGACATCTTCCGAGACCTTCTCTACTCCTGCGTTGTGGTGTACCTGGACGACATCTTGGTCTTCTCTCCGGATCTCCAGTCTCACCGGAGGGACGTTCGTCAGGTTCTGCTCAGGCTCAGGCAGAATCACCTCTTCGCTAAATATGAGAAGTGCCTCTTTGAGCAGACCTCGCTTCCGTTTTTGGGCTACATCATTTCTCAGACAGGCCTACGAATGGATCCGGAGAAACTGTCTGCCATCGAGAAATGGCCCCGACCGGAGGGATTGAAGGCCATTCAGCGGTTCCTGGGCTTCGCCAATTATTACCGTCTCTTCATACCGCACTTCTCTTCCCGGACTGCTCCAATCTCCGCGCTCACCCGCAAGGACGCTAACCCCAAACAGTGGACGCCCGAAGCAGAGGAGGCCTTTCTTTCCTTAAAACAGGCCTTCTCTTCTGCTCCAGTGCTGCATCGCCCGGACGGCAACAAGCAGTTCTTCCTGGAGGTTGACGCTTCCTCCTCTGGAGCCGGAGCGGTACTTACTCAAAAGTCTTCTTCCGGGAGGATTGGTATCTTGCGGCTTCTTCTCCAAACTCTTCTCCTCTTCTGAGCGCAATTACTCCATAGGAGACCGAGAGCTATTGGCCATCAAGTTGGCATTGGAGGAGTGGCGTTACCTACTCGAGGGGGCTCTTCATCCGGTAATCATTTACACTGACCACAAAAATTTGGCTTACCTCCAGCATGCCCAGAGACTTAACCCTCGCCAAGCCCGGTGGTCCTTGTTTTTTGCCCGCTTTGACTTTCTTTTACATTTCCGCCCGGCAGACAAGAACATCAAAGCGGATGCCTTGTCCCGGTCCTTCCTGGTGTCGGATCTCGAGGAGGAACCTAAACATATCATCGATCCCGCCAGAGTGATGCAGGTGGCTCCCGTGAGTCTAAATCGTCTCCCTCCTGGTAAGACGTTCGTATCGGTACCCGATCGGGAGAGGATCCTACACTGGGGTCATTCGTCTAAACTAGCTGGCCACGCTGGTCAGAAAAAGACCCTCCAGCTCATTACCGGCATTACTGGTGGCCTACCCTGCACAAGGACGTAATAGACTTTGTTTCTGCCTGTGCCTCCTGTGCCCGCAACAAAGTTCCGAGACACCTGCCTGCCGGCCGCCTTCTTCCGCTTCCTGTACCCGCTGCCCCCTGGCAGCATATAGCCATGGACTTCATAACTGATCTTCCCGTCTCTGCTGGTTGTACGGTCATTTGGGTGGTCGTAGACCGATTTTCCAAGATGGCTCACTTCATTCCCCTGCCAGGCCTTCCATCAGCACCAGAGTTGGCTAAAGACTTTATCCGCCACATTTTCCGTCTTCATGGTCTGCCTCGTCACATTGTGTCGGATCGTGGGGTACAGTTCACCTCACGTTTCTGGAGAGCCACTTGTAAGTTGCTAGACGTCTCCCTGGATTTCTCCTCCGCCTACCACCCACAGTCCAATGGTCAAGTGGAGCGGATCAATCAGATTCTGACCAGTTATCTCCGGCACTTCGTTAATGCCCACCATTCTGATTGGGTGGATCTCCTGCCATGGGCCGAATTTTCTTACAACAATCACGAGAGCGAATCTTCCTCCAAATCTCCGTTTTTTGTAGTCTTCGGTCAGCATCCTCGGATCCCTGTTCCCGTCTCCACCACTGTGGACAATCCAGCTGCGGAATCTCTTGTTAACGAATTTTCCTCCATATGGGAGAGTACCCGGTCCGCACTCATTCTGTCATCCGAGCGCATGAAGAAACATGCTGACAAAAAAGTCTGGATCCCCCTCAATTCCGTCCTGGAGATAAGGTCTGGCTCTCGTCCAAGTATGTCCGGCTCAAGATTCCTTCCTACAAGTTAGGTCCTCGGTTCATCGGTCCTCTGGAGGTCATCAGTCAGATCAACCCGGTGTCCTATAAATTGAGACTCCCGGCCAATTTGCGGATTCCTAACTCCTTCCATGTATCTCTCCTCAAACCCGTGGTTCTTAACTCTTTTGTCAAGCCTACAGGTACACCTCCTGCTCCAGTTTCTGCTGAAAACAAATTTGAGTTAGAGAACATTCTGGCCACCAAAAGGGTAAGGAGAAAGACCTATTTTCTGGTGGATTGGAAGGGGTTTGGTCCTGAGAGAGAACGTGGGAGCCTCGGGAGAACATCCATGCCCCTCTCATCCTAGCTAAATTTCTTTCTGGCCTAAAAAAGGGGGGGCCTAAAGGGGGGGGTACTGTAGCGCCGGCGCCAGCGTCCCTGTCCTCTGCCAGGCAGGGACGCTGTTCCCTGCGCCGTCCTCCGCAGCAGCCTGTCCCCTGCAGTGTCCTCTGCCAGGCAGGGACATCGCTCCCCTTACCCTCGCTCGGCGTCCTCCTTCCGCCCTGCTGGGGCTGCGCGCTCCTTCCCTGCCACTGGGCTTAGGGCGCGGCGCGTGCACTCCCCCGCTCTTAAAGGGGCCGCGCGCATCTTTCAAAAAAGGTCCCCGGCCAATGCCGGAGGATTCCACCTTATATAAAGCACCTCCTCCTCAATGGAGGTGCCCGAGCAATGTTGTTGCACTGTTCACTACTCTGCTTCAGCCCTCAGGTTCCGTTACCAGTTACCTGCCTGTTTCCTGCCAGTTTGCTGTCTGCTACCTGTCCGCTAGCCTACCTGGAGGCTCCACCGTCCGACAGTCTGCCTGCCATCACCTGCCAGTCTGTCTATGACCAGCCTGCCCGTTTATCTGCTGATGTTTACCGGTTACCAGTCTGCTAGCCTACCTGGAGGCGTCAACGTTCGACAGTCTGTCCACCATCACCTGTCAGTCTGTCTACGGACCAGTCAGCCCGTTAATCTGAGGACGCACATCTACCATCTGCCTGCTAGCCTACCGGGAGGCTCAACCATCACAGGTCGTTCCTGCCTGTCTATCCAGAGACTGCCCCGGTCACTTGCGGTGACTACCTGCCTGTCTATCCAGAGACTGCCCCGGTCACTTGCCGTGACTACCTACCTGTCTATCCAGAGACTGCCCCGGTCACTTGCCGTGACTACCTGCCTGTCTATCCAGAGACTGCCCTGGTCACTTGCCGTGACTTCCTGCCTGTCTATCCAGAGACTGCCCCGGTCACTTGCCGTGACTACCTGCCTGTCTATCCAGAGACTGCCCCGGTCACTTGCCGTGACTTCCTGTCCGTCTTCCCCGGGCGCCACCCGCTCCTTTACAAGGAAAGCCTCCTTGTATAATAGCTCAGAGGTTCCGCCTCCCAGACCCGTTACATTTTTTACTTTCACGGCCCTATGTTGTAAGCTTCTGTGAAGCACCTGGGGGTTCAAAGTTCTCACCACACATCTAGATAAGTTCCCTAAGGGGTCTAGTTTCCAAAATGATGTCACTTGTGGGAGATTTCCACTGCTGAGGCACATCAGGGGCTCTCCAAACGCAACATCAAAGTCTGCAACCCAAAACGTCACTCCTTCCCGTCCGAGCTCTGCCGTGCGCCTAAACAGTGGTTTTCCCCCACATGTGGGGTATTGGCGTACTCAGGAGAAATTGCACAACAACTTTAGTGGACTATTTTCTCCTTTTACTCTTGTGAAAATAAAATCGTTGCTAAAAGATCATTTTTGTGGAAAAAATATTTTTTTATTTCCACGGCTCGAAGTCATAAACTTCTGTGAAGCACCTGGGGGTTCAAGGTGCTCAATACATATCTAGATCAGTCCCTGATGGGTGTGGTTTCCAAAATGGATTTTCACTGTTTAGGCACATCCGGGGCTCTCCAAATGCGACATGGCGTCTGCTCTGGTTTCCAGACAATTTTGCATTCAAAAAGGCAAATGGCGCTCCTTCCCTTCCGAGCTCTGCCGTGCGCCCAAACAGTAGATTTCCCCCACATATGGGGTATCGGCATGCTCAGGAGAATCAGAAAACAAATCAAATTTTGGGGTCAAATTTCTCCAGTTACCTTTGTGAAAATAACAAATTTGGAACTAAAGTAAAATTTTGGTGGAAAAAAAACTTAAATGTTCATGTTTTTTCCACATTCCATCATTTCCTGTGAAGCACCTGAAGGGTTAATAAACTCCTTGAATGTGATTTTGAGCACCTTGAGGGGTGCAGTTTTTAGAATGATGTCACTTTTGGGTATTTTCTGTCATATTGGCACCCAAAGTGACTTCAAAAGGTGATGTGATCCCTAAAAAATTTTGCAAATTTTATGGAAAAAATAAGAAATCGCTGGTCAACTTTTAACCCTTATAATATCCTAACAAAAAAATATGTTTCCAAAATTGTGCTGATGTAAAGTAGATATGTGGGAAATGTTATTTATTAATTATTTTAGGTGATATGACTCTCTGATTTAAGGGCAGAAAAATTAAAAGTTTGAAAATTGCAACATTTGAATTTTTTTTGCCAAATGTATTTTTTTTTCATAAATAAATGCAAGTCATACCAAAGAAATTTTATCACTATCATAAAGTACAATATGTCAGAAAAAAACAAACATTCTCAGAATCACCGGAATCCATTGAAGCGTTACAGAGCTATAGCTTCATAAAGTGACAGTGGTCAGAATTGTAAAAATTGGCCTGGTCACTAAGGCCTTAAAGATAGTATAAAAAATTGATTTAGCACTATTTTTTATATTTTTTATACATTTTTTATACTATTTTGGAGTAGTATCCTATTCGTGCACCCGGAAACAGAGGAGTGCAGCCTTCTTTTGATAAGGGGTTAAAGAAGAATAATGCAATATGCATTCAAGCAGAGAAAATTCTCCTATACTTAACAGCACAGCCTCTGGATCAAAGCTATTGCTGCTGTCTCCAATGCTACGGGATGGTAGTTTAAATCCTGGGAAGACTAGACCTCAAAATAAAAGAAGAATGAGATAAATGAATGTAAGTGTGTGCAGAGGACGGAGGACAGAGACAATCCCGGCAGGAGGAAATGGTGAGCAATGAGCTCAGAGATACAAGGACTGGAACCTGCACAGCAGGAGGTGAGGGAGACTTCACCTGACAGAAATGCAGCTTGTGACTCTGTTAGAGGAAAAGGTGCAAACTCTTCAGGAGAGAAGAGCTGCACTGAAGCTCATCACAGAAGATGAGGATTTAATGAAAGAGTAGAAGAGTCTCTTCAGAATGTTCCAAGGGAAGAACTTCTCAGTGTTCCTGCAGAAGATAATTAGTAGAGATAACTATTCAGAATGTTGGAAGAGAAGCAGCTTTCAATGCACCTGCAGAAGAAGAGAAATGTAAGCATGAGACCAAAGAAGCCGGAGATGTGGAGGCCGACAACACCCAAACCGCTGAAGAACCGCTACCAGGCTCTCACGCAGGACAAAGAACAATCAGAAGCTTCTTGAAAGAAGAAAAAGAAACCCTATGGTGAAGAAGAAAAGGAGAGGAGTGGTCGTGGGGGAATCCCTACTGAGAGGAACAGAAGCCGCTATCTCCCAACCGGACATTACTTCACAAGAAGTGTGTTGTGCTTCTAGGTGTGTCTGATAGGGTATCAAGACTCTTCAGTGCTACAGACGACTACACATGTCTGCTAATACACGTAGGAACAAATTACACAGCAAAAAAGGACCTGGCATGTTGTCCCAATTTTCAAAAAAGAAAAGAAGACATAGCCAGGAAATTACAGGCCAGTGAGCCTTACTTATATACCAGGAAAGATCTGTGAACAAATTATTACACAGCATGTATGTAAGTACTTAGACAAGAATACAGTGATTAACCAGAGCCAGCATGGGTTTGTAGCAAACAAGTCATGCCAGAATAATCCAATTTCCTTCTATGATGTAATTACTGACTGGGTGGATCAAGGAAATGCGGTAGATATGAGCGCACAGCACCAGGGCTTAGGGGTACTCGGCACCGAGCCCATGGAAGTCTATGGGGGATGTCACGGGTAGCCAGCTCGGTCCGTGCCCTGGGCGCTCACCGTAATGTGGGATATTTACAGGGGATGATGGAATGTTTATATGGTTTGTCGTGACGCCACTTGTAGTATCTGGTCAGGGGGAACCAGCGCTGCTCTGTACATACTCTGGAAGGGATGGTGTTGGGCAGGTAGATGGTGGGTCTTCTACAAGTAAGACAGTGTCCTTCCAGGGTAGATAGGAATATGTGGATGCAGGACAAATGGGGATCCCTCCCTCAGGGACAATAAGGGAGACACACACAAAAGTCAGTTTGGTACCTTTACTGTAGAAATGGCAGGTACTCCCCGGAGCACGGCAGGGCGAAGGATGCACATCAGGATTCCTCCACTGGGAGATATATGGCCTCCTGTCCTCTGTCGTTGTATAATCAAGTCCTGACCTGCGTGTAGCTAGGCCTAACTTAGTCTCTGTCCTGTACCTGGCTGACTTGGTGGTGGACCTTCTATCTGGCAGAACAGGGTCTTGCTATGGCTGATCAGGCCGACTCCGTTCTCCCTGATCCTGTTACGTGTCAACACTGTGGTACTCCTGGAACTTGTAGTCCTCCAGGAACTCCGGTGTTCTCCTAATAGGTCATGGAGATCCTTATAGGCTCGGAACCCGGCATCCGGTACTCGTTGCTGAGGGGAGCTATTAATGCTCACTGATCCTTCTATTTCCACTTGCTTTCGATCTACCTGGGTCCTATTAAGATCACACACACTGGCAGTTGGTGTGCTGCCTCTTCGCCGCTCTCTAAGCGTCGGCACGCTTCCTCATGAGCTACAATTCAGATTCAGCTCTGGCTAGGCTAAAGTGATTTACTCTTCACTTGTACCAACCTCCACTTCAGGTTGAACTTGTCTGAACAGCTCTGCACTTCTCTCCTCTGGTGTCTTGAGGAAATCTGAGATCTGTCTCTGTCTGATCTCTTCTCTGGCTGCTCTCTCTCTGATCTGAGGCTGTCTTGTTCTCAGACCGTCTGCTCACTCTCTGTTCATCTCAGGCAATTCTGAGGCAAAGTGAAACTAAACTGAGTTTATATATGCCTGAACACAGCTCCCTCTAATGGTCTTTTTAGGTGAGCTGCAATGTGTGTGCGTATAGTGACCTCTAGTGGGATCGTCCTTTAGTGCATCCTTCTGGAAAATATGGATCCAGTCACAGCTGGGCTCCACAGATATATTATATCTTGACTTCAGCAAAGCATTTGATAAAGTATCTCATACTATCCTTATTGAAAAAATGACCACGTACGGGACTGACAAGGCTACGGTTAGGTGGATTCATAACTGACTCTGTGATTGTACTCAAAGAGTGGTAATAAATGGTTGGACATCCAAATGCAAGAGTGTTTCAAGTGGGGACCACAAGGCTCTGTCCTGGCCCCAGTGTTACAAGTGAGGACCACAAGGCTCTGTCCTGGTGCCAGTGTTACAAGTGAGGACCACAAGGCTCTGTCCTGGTGCCAGTGTTGGTCACCATTTTATAAATGATCTAGATAAGGGAACTGAAGGTAAACTAATCAAATATGCAGATGATGCAAAGCTAGGAGGGATAGCTAACACTAGAGAAGAGAGAGAGGATTCAGAAGGATCTAGAGAAGCTTGACCAATGGGCAGCAACTAATGGAATGGTATTTAACTGGGAGAAATGCAAGATTCTACATCTGTGCAAGAAAAATGAAAATTACATCTACAGAATGGGAGGAGTAGAACTAAGAAACAGCACGTGTGAAAAAGACTTGGATATTCGAATAGATCACAGACTGCACATGAGTGAAAAGGCTGATGCAGCAGCAAACAAGCCAAATGCAGTTCTAGAATGTATTAAGAGAAGCATAGAGTCTAGATCACATGAAGTAATTATCTCCCTCTAGTCCTCCTTGGAAAGGCTGCTTCTAGAATACTGTGCCCAAAAGACATTGAAAACCTGGATCAAGTTCAGAGATGAGCTACCAGAATAGTGAGCGGACTGCAAAGTATGTCCTACGAGGAATGGTTTAAAGGGTCAGGGAATGTTTAGCTTGCAAAAAAGAAGGCTAAGAGGAGACTTAATAGCTGCCTACAAATATTCTTAAATTAAAGATGTGTCTGACAGGATATCAGGACTCTTCAGGACTACCCATTCCTGCTAATACATGTGGGGACAAATGACACCGCAAGAAGTGACCAGGAAGCCATCTGCATTGACTTTGGAAACTTAGGTAAGAAAGTGAAAGAACTGGGAGCGCAGGTGGTCTTCTCTTCCATCCTCCCAGTGGATGGCCATGGAACAAGGAGGTGGAATAAGATTCTGCAGATGAACAACTGGCTACGTCGATGGTGCCGTCAGCAAGGATTTGGATTTTTGGATCACGGAGTGAATTACCTCTACGATGGACTACTTGCTAGAGATGGGGTGCACCTTACGAAGACTGAAAAACACGTATTTGGAAGTCGCCTTCCTACACTCATCAGGAGAGCTTTAAACTAGAACAATGTGGGAAGGGAAGCAAAACGCCAGAAAAAGCCATACACCTGACAAATACTATTGAGAATTCTGCTATTAGAAGTGGAAAGGAAGAACAAAGTCAAAAAAATCCAAATAATATTGGAAAAAGAGAAACCAATCACAAACTAAAATGTTTCTATACGAATGCACAAAGCATGGGCAACAAACAAGGAGAACTGGAACTACTAACACAGGAGAAGAAGTATGATGTCATTGGAATCACTGAGACTTGGTGGGACATACACATGATTGGAATACAAGGCTAGAAGGATACAACTTATCTGCAATAAACAGACTTGATAAACGAGGAGGAGGTGTCGCTTTTTATGTTAGAAAAGCATATATCTGCACAGAGATCCAAGCTTCAGAGACTGGGAGTTCTGTGGAAACTGTTTGGGTAAGAATACAAGGACAGAACAATGGAAAGGACACCATTGTAGGCATTTACTACAGGCCACCTATGCAAGCTGAAGATATGGATGAACTCTTTATGCATCAAATGGCCAAGTTCTCCAAAAAACATGACCGTGGTCACGGGAGGTTTCAACTATCCAGACATTTGTTGGGAATCTCTCTCAGGCAAAACTAACAGGTCAAGGAAATTCTTATCCTCTCTTGCTGACAACTATATCTCCCAAAAGGTAGAAGAGGGAACAAGGGGATCTGCTACCTTGGATCTAATCCTTATAAACAGGGAGGAAATGGTTGAGGAGGTAAGAGTGGCTGAGACTCTAGGATGTAGCGACCATGCTATTTTAGAATTTTGGATAACTAGAGGAGGAAGACCTGTGAAGACTCAGACTTCAAGGTTAGATTTCAGAAGGGCAGATTTTAAGGGACTCAGAAAGCGAATCGAATGGATCCAATGGCTGGATATCCTTAAGGACAAAAATGTCCAGGAAGGATGGGAAATCTTGAAAAATGAGATCCTCAAAGCACAATCATTAACAATTCCGAAAAGAGGGAAGAATAGGAAGCATTTAAGGATTTTTACAGGATGAAAATGATGAAATGGTAAGTCAGGATGTTGAGAAGGACAAACTTGTAAATTCCTATTTTGCATCTGTTTTCTCTCAGAAAGGAAATGTAACATCAACTGATCTTCACTGTCCTATTAAAGAAATAGGAGAATCCAGGATATCTATAAACAGAAAGATAGTCAGGAAACACTTAGCTAACCTAAATGAATTCAAGTCTCCAGGTCCAGATGAATTACACCCCAGAATACTGAAGGAGATAACTGAAGAAATTTTTGAACCATTCTTCATAATCTTTGAAAATTCTTGGAGAACAGGAGAAGTCCCCAAAGACTGGAGAACAGCAAATGTTGTTCCGATCTTCAAAAAGGGGAAGAAGGTGGACCCAGGGAACTACAGGCCAGTGAGTCTGACTTCTACACCAGAAAGATCTTTGCGCAAATTATTAAACAACATGTATGTAAGTACCTGGATAAGAATGAAGTGATTAAACAGAGTCAGCATGGGTTTGTAACTAATAAGTCATGTCAGACTAACTTAATTTCCTTCTATGACAGAATCACTGACTGGGTGGATCAGGGAAATGCTGTAGATATAGTATATCTTGACTTCAGCAAA
Source organism: Oophaga sylvatica (assembly GCA_033576555.1). Classification (NCBI taxonomy): domain Eukaryota; kingdom Metazoa; phylum Chordata; class Amphibia; order Anura; family Dendrobatidae; genus Oophaga; species Oophaga sylvatica. The sequence goes on along the minus strand of JARQOD010000007.1, from coordinate 95,896,423 downwards.
GCATTTGACAAAGTATCTCACACAATCCTTATTGAAAAAATGACTAAGTATGGAATGGACAAGGCAACTGTTAGGTGGATTCATAACTGGCTTAGTGATCGGAATCAAAGAATGGTCGTAAATGGCTGCACATCCAGTTGGAAGAATGTCTCAAGTGGGGTACCACAAGGCTCTGTCCTGGGCCCTGTATTGTTCAATATCTTTATCAATGATTTAGATGAAGTGATATTAAATTTGCTGATGACACAAAGCTAGGAGGGATAGCTAATACTAGAGAAGAGACAGAGGATTCAAAAATATATAAATAAACTGGAGCAGTGGGCAGCAACTAACAGAACGGTTTTTATCAGGGAAAAGTGCAAAGTACTACATCTGGGCAATAAAAATTAAAAAAGCATATACAAAATGGGAGGAATAGGGCTAAGTAACAGCACATGTGAAAAAGACTTGGGTATACTAATTGATCACAGACTGAACATGAGTCAACAGTGTGATGCAGCAGCAAAAAAGGCAAATGCAATTCTAGGATGTATCAACAGAAGCATACAGTCTAGATCACGTGAGGTCATTATTGCCCTCTACTCCTCTTTGGTCAGACCTCATCTGGATACTGTGTCCAGTTTTCATTCTGAGACCAGAATGGTGACCGGTCTGCAAACCATGTCCTATGAGGAACGGTTGCAGGATTTGGGAATGTTTAGCTGCAAAAAAGAAGACTGAGAGGAGACTTAATAGCTGTCTACAAATATCTCAAGGGCTGTCACATTGTAGAAGGATCATCTTTATTCTCATTTGCACAAGGAAAGACTAGAAGCAATGGGATGAAACTGAATGGGAGGAGACACAGATTAAATATGATAAAAAACTTTTTGACAGTTAGGGTGATCAAGGAGTGGAACAGGCTGCCACAAGAGGTGGTGAGTTCTCCTTCAATGGAAGTCTTCACACAGAGGATGGCCAGACATCTGTCTGGGATGATTTAATGAATCCTGCTTTGAGTAGGGTCAAAGGGAGCGCTAAGAACACACAGACAAAGTAAAAGTTTCTTTAGTGGAAACTGCCACCTGATGAAGACGGGTCACCGTTGAAACGCGTTGTGGGCTAAAGAAACTTTTGCATTGTCTGTGTGTTCTTAGCGCTCCCTTTGACCATGTATTGTCTCTCTTTTTTTGCTCGTTATTGTCCTCCATTGGAGGTCATGGCTGGAGCTGCTTTGAACCTTGCAATACTTTTAATACCGTTCTCCTGGCGCTCCCTGGTGATCGCTAATTTGTTTTGTAATTCTGCATTGAGTAGGGGCTTAGATACAAAGACTCTGGAGGTCCCTTCAAACTCTAACATTCTATGACTGAGGATATTATAGGATTTCCTTCCACAGGTTATAGAGTTAATGGTTGAGATGTCGGTGGTAAGTGGGGGAGAGCGATGATGACACTTGAAACCTACCTTCAATGGCAAAGATCTTCTCCTGCAGCTTCTTCTGGATTTCATTTAGCGCAGAGAAGTCATTGACTTGATAGATGCTATCATTGGACGAGGCGATGTTTTGCAACTCTTTAAAAGCTTTGGGAGTGGTGAAGGAGCCACCCACCTAGGAGGAGGCACAATTGGTGGCTGGTGAGCGATGATATATCTAATATTATGCTCAACATAATCACCATGAAATAAGTCCCAATAGTGGTTGCCTCACCTTGACCCGAGGGCGGGAGCGGTGACCCGACTCTGACCCGAGGGCGGGAGCGGTGACCCGACTCTGACCCGAGGGCGGGAGCGGTGACCCGACTAAGACCCGAGGGCGGGAGCGGTGACCCGACTAAGACCCGAGGGCGGGAGCGGTGACCCGACTAAGACCCGAGGGCGGGAGCGGTGACCCGACTAAGACCCGAGGCGGGCGGTGACCGACTAGACCGAGGGCGGGAGCGGTGACCCGACTAAGACCCGAGGGCGGGAGCGGTGACCCGACTAAGACCCGAGAGGCGGGAGCGGTGACCCGACTAAGACCCGAGGGCGGGAGCGGTGACCCGACTAAGACCCGAGGGCGGGAGCGGTGACCCGACTAAGACCCGAGGGCGGGAGCGGTGACCCGACTCTGTCCCGAGGGCGGGAGCGGTGACCCGACTCTGTCCCGAGGGGCGGAGCGGTGACCCGACTCTGTCCGAGGGCGGGAGCGGTGACCCACTCTGTCCGAAGGCGGAGCGGTGACCCGACTCTGTCCCGAGGGCGGGAGCGGTGACCCGACTCTGTCCCGAGGGCGGGAGCGGTGACCCGACTCTGTCCCGAGGGCGGGAGCGGTGACCCGACTCTGACCCGAGGGCGGGAGCGGTGACCCGACTCTGACCCTAGGGCGGGAGCGGTGACCCGACTCTGACCCTAGGGCGGGAGCGGTGACCCGACTCTGACCCGAGGGGGGAGCGGTGACCCAACTGACTCGAGGGCGAGACCAGTGAACCGACTCTGACCCAAGGGCAGAACCTGTGACCCGACTCTAGCCCGAGGGCGGGACTGGTGAACTGACTCTGACCCGAGGGCGGGAGCAGTGCCTTCACCCTAACCTAACAGGGGGACCAGTGGACTCACCCTGACCCAAGGAGTGGGACTGTAGGCCTGACTCTCACACGTGGATGGGACAGGTGGCCTGATTTTGACCTGAGGGGTGGGACAGGTAGCCTCACCCTACTTTTAGTATAATGATGCCGACAACACGTTATTTCTCTGGCTGACACTTCTCCTTCATTGTCAAGTTTTCTATGTCACAAAAGAAATACAGACTAATCTGGAAAATTTACCCCGATAGAAATGCGCTGGATCCCGAGCTCCTCGGCTTTTTTTGTTGTTTCTCTGAAACTAATAGTTTCACCATTTGATAGCCCATCTGTGATGACGATTAGAAGTTTCCGGGCGACTTTCCGTGAAAGAGGGATGAAAAGTTCATTACTGTAGGAAGAGGAAAGGTGTAAGATAATCAAGAGGCCTGAAAACCAAAACCTCCAAAAACCCTGGATCCAGCACGCGCCTCCTCATATGGCAGATCCTGCCAGTATGATGGTGACCCGTGCAGGATACATGGCACAGGTACGAGGACAAGGAAGCCATGGCCAAGCCAACCATCAATGTGACATTCTGCCATTTCCCTCCCCAGAAATATGGTATAAAGCAGACACCAGTCGGTGACGAGCACAGACCCTCCACGTACTACATACACGGCCTTCAGGATGGCGGTGCGAGTCCTTGTGTAACCTCCATTCTGATATCTAATGTTTGTCCCATTGGTCAAGTCCTTGTCAGTGGAAAATCTTCTGAATGTAAACTCCACCGTAACATTTGCAGAGTATTGTATCAATGCAAACTGCAGAAAGAAGAGAAGAAGCATTCACAGGACAGCCAATCACCCACCCTTAATAACTCATAATCCACCACATCATCACCCATAATTCACTACTAGCGATGGGCGAACCCAAACAGTAAAGTTCAGGGTCCGTACTGAACTCGTAGTGTCCGGGGACGGACCCTGAATAGGGACTTCTGCAGGAAGTCCGTGTTACTGTTTGGGTTCGGCAGTCCGAACATGAGGTGTTTCCCACAAAGTCACCTGCACGACAGTGCGAGAAGCATCGTCAGCTCTGATAGGCAGTAAGATCATTACCATGGAGCCGAGAGCTGCAGTTCCCACGCTGTCAGATGACAGCATGAGCCAGCAGGTGTGATCGGCGGTAAAAAGGTTAGTATTCATCAGCCGGCGCCTGTGCTAAAAATAAAAAAATGCTGTTGGGTCAGTTTCATAATTGCTGGTTATCAAGAATAAATTAAAAAAAAAAAAAAGATGTAGGATCCCCCATTTTTTACAACCAGCGAAACTAAAACAGACAACTGGGGGCTGGTATTCTCTGACTGATAAGGGGTTATGGATATTGGCCACCCCCAACCTAAAATAAGCAGCCAGCAGTCACCTCTGAAAAGGCACATCTATCACTGCCGAGTGAGCCGAACAACCACAATTGCCATGATGCGACCTTCCAGGCTGAAAACCAGGACATAACGAGGTGCTGTGAGTGCAGCTTCAGTGACGAGCGGTGACATAATAGAGGTTACCATCGGTCGCTGAGCTTCGTTCCCAGGCTCATTTCATTGCGAGCCGGGACTATGAACTGCGGTGACCTCAATGAGATCACCGTGACACTGTGAGGTCAGTGAGGTCACCACAGTTCATCAGCTTTCACAGTTTAAAAAAATGAAAAAAAGAGGAATAAATCTAATTAACTCACCGTACGCTCTTATATTTTTTGGTTAAAATATCACTTTTATTTCAATTAGTTAAAATCTATCAAATTACCAAAACGTGAACACAGCACCATCACCAAACCAATTAAAAGAAAATACCACAGGGAGGTGCCTGACCCTGTAATGAACTGAGCCTCCCGACCTACCAGCGGAGGCAGGCACCCTAAGACCTGCGCAACGGCGCCCCTGCTCATTGACGGCTGTACGGCCCTATTGGTGAATACGGAGTGAAAACATATTTAGTAGGTGGGACAGAAGGAAATTATGTACTGTAGTATGCCAATATTTTGATATGAAAAAAATTGATGTAATCAAAAAAATGTTCTACTTGTTCACACCTTAGCTCAAAGAAGCCGAGAACAAGTGCGGAAAGATCTGGAGGTGGATGTGGGGGGCACATATATTCCCCATATTAATGTCTATGGATGTAGATGAGGACAGTGAAGCCCCCGGAGGTGGATGTGGGGGGCACATACTTTCTCTATATTAATGTCTATGGATGTAGATGAGGACAGTGAAGCCCCCGGGAGGATGAGGAGCTGAGGGAGGGCACATACTTTCTCCATATTAATGTCTATGGATGTAGATGAGGACAGAGAAGCCCCCAGAGGAGGATGTGGGGGGCACATACTTTCCTCCATATTAATGTCTATGGTTGTAGATGAGGACAGAGAAGCCCCTGGAGGTGGATGTGGGGGCACATACTTTCTACATGTAGTGTACATACACACAAGTGTCCTCATATAACTGCTGTTACTCAGGGGGTAGGTGATGATGTGGAAGGGGTCGCTATGACAATATTGCCCACTCGTTCAGGAGGTGGTCTTCGGTTGCCCCTTATTGGTCCCCATTCCGCCTTGGGGCGCAGTTTATTACCTGTGTATCTGTTTCGTTCAGTGATGAGATAATGCCCCTCACAAAACTCAACATAGTTCTGAAGTTGCGTATTTCCACACTACCGGAACCATCAATGACGAAAACCACGTCCAGACCACACTCTGAGGAAACAATAAGGTGTGAATGAGGCTGATCTCGGGGTAGGTGGTCCGATGTTCACCACTCTGCATCAGTTGGGCCCCGTGCTGGATGGTGTAGGAGTTACCTGGTGGAGGTGCTGACAGGTTGCCCTGTACTCTTAGACTTTGATCTAACTGGTAGCAGCGCCCATTGACATAGATATTCTGTCCGCAGGATCTTTGTAGGGTCGGGCCGCACGCCTGTCAGGCATAGGAGTAATATTAGGGGTCTGCACGTATTAGAATTTTGACAACACATTTCATGCTTTTTAATAGTAAAACGGCCACAATCCTCTCAACCATGGTCACATTGTGCTGAGGTCGCTCCTGGAAGGGGATCTTCTACAAGAACCAGTGTCTTGGTTAGCTGAGTGGACTGTGGTGTAGGCGAAGATCCAAGAAGAAGATGACACAGGGGACACATTAGACATACCAGTAACTGACCAGGATTCTCCCGCGTTGCCAAAGAAAGTCCAAGTGAAATATCAATGTCATCATCAGACCCTGCAAACCAAACACATAAAGGACCATGAGAGAAGAGACCACGTGTGAGACCACCCTACCCGACAACACAGTGAAAAAAAAATTGTCATCATCTGATCTATAGAGTCACCACCAAATATGGAGGATACGGGCCAGAGTGAAGATGTATGAGACCATCCTACCTGATACCACAGTGAAAAGAATCTACAAAATATGTTATCATCCAATCTATAGAGTCACCACCAAACAGAGGACACGAGCAGAAGCGTCCACGCATGAGACCACCCTGTTGTGAATGGGTTTGAGATGAGTTCTGAGCAGAGGCTCCCTCTGGTGGTTACAAGCGGTGCTAGTGAAGATTGTGAGGACTGGGAATCAGGTGTTACTGACTGGTCTTATAAGGGAGTCATTTTCCCATCAGGGTTGCCGGTGATCAATTGTTCTGGTCTGAATCCTTCATTCCAGTTTCCCTTGTAGCCTGCTGTGTCGTGTCTGCATCTCCTGCTATCAGATAAGATTTTTTCTTCTTTTGTGTTTGTGCTATATTTTTGCATTTTGTCCTGTACTTCTGTGGGGGCCTTCTGGGTCCCTTCCGGGGGCTTCTGCCCTCTCAGTTTAGTTCAGCCACTGAGTTTTGTTCTTTTGCTTTTTCCAGTTTTTTCAGTGGCTGCTGTTTTGATTTTGTTACACCAGAGAACTAATTTAGGTGGTAGAGGTTGTGTGATCTCAGGTTATTTTGAAATTAGTAGAGTTGGTTCTTTCAGAGTGTTTTCCTGGGTTGGCAGTATAAGTGTCAGTATTTCCTCTTGACTAAAAGAAAATAGTATGAGCAAACGCTGGGGCCCAAACTATCTAAATAGAAAAGGACAGGAAGGGTACTTACTGCAATCTCAGAAAACCCTGAAAAGCACCAACTCTACTAATTTCAAAATAACCTGAGATCACACGACCTCTACCACCTAAATTAGTTCTCTGGTGTAACAAAATCAAAACAGCAGCCACTGAAAAAACTGGAAAAAGCAAAAGAACAAAACTCAGTGGCTGAACTAAACTGAGAGGGCAGAAGCCCCCGGAAGGGACCCAGAAGGCCCCCACAGAAGTACAGGACAAAATGCAAAAATATAGCACAAACACAAAAGAAGAAAAAATCTTATCTGATAGCAGGAGATGCAGACACGACACAGCAGGCTACAAGGGAAACTGGAATGAAGGATTCAGACCAGAACAATTGATCACCGGCAACCCTGATGGGAAAATGACTCCCTTATAAGACCAGTCAGTAACACCTGATTCCCAGTCCTCACAATCTTCACTAGCACCGCTTGTAACCACCAGAGGGAGCCTCTGCTCAGAACTCATCTCAAACCCATTCACAACACCACCCTACCTGACACCACAAAGAAAAAAAAAAGAGAAGAATCTACAAAATATGTCAACATCTGATCTATAGAGTCATCACCAAATAAGAAGGTCACTGAATGAACCTATAATTGGGCTCTGTCAGTGATCACCTGTGCAAGACACTCTGTTCACCAGATCACAGTGGTTGCCTTGGCCTTCACCCATTAACCCTACACAAGGATCTGAATTTCCTCATGGACCCGTGGGTTAGGGCCATGGAGATGGCTGCTTCTTGTTGGTGCAAGCTGACAGGAGGGTTCAGGAGCTCAGTCAGAACCAGGAGGTCAGTGATGGTACAAAAGCATAAAACATGAGAATCTTTCGTAAGCAGGTCAAGCCAAAATCAGGAGAGCAGATAGGGAATAAAATGAGAAGGCAGAAGGTTAGTTGGGGAATGGGTCAAAGTTAAAATGGGAATATCGCAGGCAGACGGCAGCTGGACAGAAGGTGTGAACCAGGGCTAGTCAACAATAACTGGCAGCTCCCTGCAATAAACTGGAGGCATTAGTAGGGTGTGGTGCTGCAAATTGACAAAGGCGGAGCATTTTCTGACTCCTTCTTCCCTGTCTCCTTACCTCCAGCACCAGAGCGGAGGAGGCATGGGAGGAGTAGTCAGGACACGCATGAGCGTGGTGGCAGATCTGACCGGACTGTGTGGTCACCATGATGCCCCTGTAGTTACACCACTGTCGGACGGTGAGCTGCCCGGCGTTACTCTTACCAGTGATGGGGATCGGAGAACAGCGGCTGGTCGCTGGATTGCAGTCATATAGTCGACCAGTTTTATTAGTCGCCTCTGGATAGCGGGGGGCGCTGACGATCACCCTGGAATGACACATTGAGTGTTACAGATACAAACCGACACCTCACAAATAGTGAATGTCTACCGGAAACATTGTCACCTCGGCATATTTCGTGCCGCATTGTGAGAACACAGACTTCAAGCAACTTTTATGACTTTCTGATGTTAAAGGAAACATTTCTAGAAAGTGATCGAAATTCACTGCCATTATCAGACAACAAATGGTTAAATGCATAAATCTGCACCCTGCTCATACTGCACCTTAGTTCTCTTTCACACTCCACTAGGTGTGGTGACAGTTTTCACGCGTGCCGAAGACACTGACACACATAGACACATAGCTCTCATCATTCCCACGCTCTGCCGGCTATCATAGGAGAATGATGACAGTTATATTCAAGTCAGAACAATTTCAGCAGGTGGGGGCTGATGGGACTATTACTCCCATCATCCGATATCTGCTGCCGCTAATAACAGTAAGAGCAGGAATGGCTGATTCTGGTATTCATCAGCCGCTTCTGCGCTATAAATAAATAATTAAATTAAAAACCCGGCGTGGGTTCCATTCTATTTTCTATAACCAGCCTGGCAAAACTCACAGCTGGGGGCTGCACCCCTAAGCTATCAGCTTCAGGGCAATTGGGAAAATTGTCAGAATTGGTGCATCTAATAGATGTGTCATTTCTGGACATCTGTGGGCTGCTAGTTTTAGGCTGGGGGGCTTATATCAATGGCCCCTTACCAGTCTGAGAATACCAGCCCCCAGCTGTGAGCTTTAGCAAGGCTGGTTGTCAAAAATGGGGGGACAGAACGCCGGTTTTTAAATTATTTATTTAAATAATTTAAAAAAAATAGCATGGGAACCCCTCTATTCTTGATAACCAGCCTTGCTTAAGCTGACAGCTGAGGCTTGCAGCCCCCAACTCTGAGTCTTGCCTGGCTGGTTATAGAAAATAGAGGGGAACCCATGCCTTTTTTAATTATTTATTTACAGCACAGGAGCCGGATGATGAATACTCCCATCAGCCCACTCCTGCTGCCGAGTGCAATGAAATGGTGAGACCCCCAAGTGCAATGAACTGTTAGTACAAAAAACAACTTTATTAGCACCTGCTGACAAAACATTAAAAAGTTAAAAAAGAATAAGAAAACCCCACACAACAGTGAAGTATAGAACACCCCTGGATACTGTATCAGATCCACAGCAGATATACAACAGTGCAGAGTCAGATAAGGCATGCTGTTATATTGTATAGGGTTATAAACCGAACCGCACACAAGAGTGGTCAGAGTCCCGAGTCTGTGACTACGTCCCCAAGACCTTATACAAAGAAAACCATAGGACCCAGATAGAGAATGGCATGGTGTGTAGGATGGACAAACCTCCGGACCAGTATGTCTGTGTGTGGGGTAACCTACAGCCCATGAGATCGGGCAGAGACATGAATCACATACGAGCAGAAAGAGAGCAAGATACATAGGACATAATGCAAGACGACTGGTGTGAAGAGGCTGCCTGCGGTGGAAAGGAATCCATGTAATGCACGGTGCTAGGAAAAGGGATCTGTGTCCAGCAAAGAATATTGCACATGGAATAAGGAGTCCATCTAGTGCAAGAAGCTGAGATATGGCGTCTGCCGAACGTGATGGAAAACGCATCTGAGATTCTAAATGCTGCTCTAGGTGGGATCGTTTAGCTTAGAAAGTGCACAAGTGCAAGGTTACCCAGCCAAGGGTGAGGAACAAACCCCACGCGTATCGCCGCTCATGCAGCTTCCTCAGGAGACGTGAGCCGGTGTGCAGGTATACCTGATTGATAATGATGTAGGGAATTGGCCGGTGTTTGTGATCCTCCCAGTATAAGGGAGAAGTAAAACTTCACGTGATCAGTCTGCCCGGTGCTGTATAGGTCTGCTATCCGGGACAGAGAAGGAGGATTGGGACAATGTAGAAAACGGTCAAAGGAGCACAAAGAACACAGGACAAAGTAGTAGTTTCTTAAGCCCACAACACGTTTCGACAGAAAAACAGTCTTCATCAGGTGGCAGTTTATTAATTAAAAGACAGGAAGGGGTATATATGCAACAGGTGACCAGAGAAGGAGGGTTGACACTCATCGGAGACTCAGCCGAGCCTCCGTGTGCTCAGCTATGCCTAGCCGAGCGCTCTCTGGGACAGAGAAGGAGGGTTGACACTCATCGGAGACTCGGCCGAGCCTCCGTGTGCTCAGCTATGCCTAGCCGAGCGCTCTCCGGACAGAGAAGGAGGGTTGACACTCATCGGAGCCTCAGCCCGGCTGAGCCTCCGTGTGCTTAGCTGAGTGCTCTCCGGGTGTAGGACAAACATCGGGCTGAATTATGTGAAGAAATCGCTAAATTGTGAAGGAACAGCCCATGCACAAATATGTAAAGGATAAGGAAAGTCAAAGGTAGGTATACTCGTATATAGATGGCTGAGGTCAGCGAGATACATGCCAGGTGACCATGGCTGGATCCAGACGTACCCAAAGTAGCACACAACATAAGATCCAAAAAATCTATATGGAAAAGAACAATAGTAACATAAAGGCACAGTCAACGCCAGGTATAAGTCAAGAAGGCTTCATTCGTTCTTCCAAGCTGAGAAATGGTAGATCGACAATAATGAGCACCTAGATGCACCAAAAGATGGTCTGCAGCCAGCGGGGATACTATGGTGCAGATAGGACATAACCCCACACTATATAAAGTGCTGGGACAGGTAATTACATCCAACAGATGCCGATGTGTCTGTGTCCTGGGGGCACAATGGACGCCTGGTTTGGGGTTTGGTGCTTCCAGTTTTTTCATCAGGGGCCACTGAGGTGAAACAAGAATAAGAGCCCCTTTAAGTGCTAAAAAAGGGGCCAAACCTAGTTATGGTCTACACCGAGTGACGATATTATGACTGTAGATCTGGACTGAAGCCCAATTATGGCGGTAATAGGCATAAAGGAAAAGAAAAAAAAATTATATGTTTGTATACGTAAGATGTATATTTGCCTAACATATCTAGTGTAACCAGTTCAGGGGGTATAGCTCTGGGATCTCCGTCTCAGGTAGACAGAGTGGCATAGAAAAAGTTCAAGCACAGACAGCAGTACTGGTGTAACCTGGCGGCAACCAGTTTTATTAAAGTCCACAGCAACAAACATAAACCAAATCATAAAACAAAGTCCTAAGCCTGGCAGGCTGCTAGCTAGACACAGTTAGTTCCCTCACTACCGTGGTCTAGGCTCTAACAGCCTGGCCAAAACAACACATATTTTGTAGTTACCAGAGCTTGGCTTCCAGGAGATTCCAGCAGCATCTGAAGTCAGATTCAGACTGAGAGCCCAGTCTGTGTAACTCTACCACCTAATTCTGGCTGCTTAATTAGACAGCTAAGTGGACTCAGGGTTGAGCTGCAAGCCTGTACTGGATGGGGAGTGGAGTGAACGTTGTACTGCCATCCTACCTTCACTCCTACATTCCTTATGCCACCCAGCTAAGAAACCTGGGCGAGATGTACACCCCGTCCAGTACGCACCCCTTCACTGTCTCACACTAGCATCAGGTGTATATATACCAAAAGACCCCTTGGGAAACCAATCATGAATGGAACACATTCGTAGGCAAGAAGATGGTCTCAGATAGCCGAATATCATTCGGAGTCTAGCCGTTCCGGTCAGAGTTACCCCATGATATATAGAAATAGGTGTAAAAATCTGCAAACTATGGTAAGGTTGTGGAAGTGGTCAGGGAACGTTCTTGTACAATGGCCCAAGTCCCATGTTAGAGAGCTAAATAACTCCCAATGTACAGACCAGGTGAGAAAAATGCATGACACTCTCCAATTTTTCTGGCTGAGAATCTCAGCTGCTTTTATTCTCAGATGGGAGCGTTTCCTAAAGAAGACACTTATCAGAATGTGCACCATGAACTGACACTGAACAAGCAGGGCTCGCTCTCGATGTGTCTGGAGGACCACACATGGTGAAGCTAAGGTGTCAGAAAACATTTTACATTGGGGAGGTGGTACCTAGAGGCGGAGATCACATTACCCCTTGGATATTTTCATGGATCATTTCTGAATGCAGCTGATAATCCTCTCACCTTTTCTCCAGTTGTACAACCTGATGTCCAAAGCTGCGATCACGGTCCTGGAAGATGATCGGCCGCTGTGTGTCCAGGATAGAGGCTCTCGTCGAGGTCAGGGCTGGAAGGAATATGAGGTTAATGCCACCCATGCCATCGCATCAATCACAATTCTTCCAGGAGATCTCCACCCTGCTTATATGCTAAATAGCTGCAAGTCACATTTATGTATGAGATAGAAAAGAGGATTGTCTATAAAATGATGGTGGTCTCACGTTCGACGCAGAAATGAATAAAGAGATATGGAGCCTGAGTCAAAAGTTCAGAATATTATTACCCATTTACTCTTCACTGTAGAGAGGAGTCGCTCTATGTACATAACTGATTCTGGTTATAGGATGTAATATGGACAGGTGTTGTGAATGGGTTTGAGATGAGTTCTGAGCAGAGGCTCCCTCTGGTGGTTACAAGCGGTGCTAGTGAAGATTGTGAGGACTGGGAATCAGGTGTTACTGACTGGTCTTATATAAGGGAGTCATTTTCCCATCAGGGTTGCCGGTGATCAATTGTTCTGGTCTGAATCCTTCATTCCAGTTTCCCTTGTAGCCTGCTGTGTCGTGTCTGCATCTCCTGCTTACAGATAAGACTTTTGCTTCTTTTGTGTTTGTGCTTTATTTTTGCATTTTGTACTGCACTTCTTTGGGGGCCTTCAGGGTCCCCTCCGGGGGCTTCTGCCCTCTCAGTTTAGTTCAGCCACTGAGTTTTGTTCTTTTGCTTTTTCCAGTTTTTTCAGTGGCTGCTGTTTTGATTTTGTTACACCAGAGAACTAATTTAGGTGGTAGAGGTCGTGTGATCTCAGGTGTTTTTGAAATTAGTAGAGTTGGTGCTTTTCAGGGTTTTCTGGGATTGCAGTAAGTACCCTTCCTATCCTTTTCTATTTAGATAGTTTGGGCCCCAGCGTTTGCTCATACTATTTTCTTTCTGTGTCAGTATTTCCTCTTGTCTAACCGCCATTACATGTTTGGGGGCTTTCTATTATCTTTGGGGTTCTGCTCCGGGGCAGATAGCTTTCCTGTTTCTGTCTTTAGGTGTAGTTAGTTTCTCAGGCTGTGACGAGGCGTCTAGGACCAACGTAGGAACGCTCCACGGCTGCCTCTAGTTGTGGTGGTTAGTCAGGGTACTGCAATCTCATAGATTCCAACTGCTCTGGTGTATTGCCTTTTTGCCTGCTCTCCTCAGCTACCGAAACATAACAGACAGGTGAAGACTGGAAGTAAGAAGGACTGGGTAGGGCAGGAGAAGACGAAGTAGGATGGACTGGGCAGGAGAAGACTGGAAGTAGGAAGGACTGAGCAGGAGAAGACTGGAAGTAAGAAGGACTGGGCAGGAGAAGACTGGAAGTAGGATTGACTGGGCAGGAGAAGACTGGAAGTAGGAAGGACTGAGCAGTAGAAGACTGGAAGTAGGAAGGACTGAGCAGGAGAAGACTGGAAGTAGGATTGACTGGGCAGGAGAAGACTGGAAGTAGGATTGACTGGGCAGGAGAAGACTGGAAGTAGGAAGGACTGAGCAGGAGAAGACTGGAAGTAGGAAGGACTGAGCAGGAGAAGACTGGAAGTAAGAAGGACTGGGCAGGAGAAGACTGGAAGTAGGATTGACTGGGCAGGAGAAGACTGGAAGTAGGAAGGACTGAGCAGGAGAAGACTGGAAGTAGGAAGGACTGAGCAGGAGAAGACTGGAAGTAAGAAGGACTGGGCAGGGCAGGAGAAGACTGGAAGTAGGATGGACTGGGCAGGAGAAGACTGAAAGTAAGAAGGACTGGGCAGGGCAGGAGAAGACTGGAAGTAGGATTGACTGGGCAGGAGAAGACTGGAAGTAGGATGGACTGGGCAGAAGAAGACTGGAAGTAGGATGGACTGGGCAGGAGAAGACTTGAAGTAAGAAGGACTGGGCAGGTGAAGACTGGAAGTAGGATGGACTGGACAGCAGATCAGGACTGAAAGTAGGACAGACTGGGCAGGGCAGAAGAAGACTTTACATGAGAGGAGGGGAAATCGGATAGACTGGGCAGGAGAGAAGGACTGGAAAGCAGGATGGACAGGGCAGGAGAGGGGGACTGGTCTGGATATAGGATGGACAGGGCAGGAGAGGAGAACTGAATATAGGATGGACTGGGCAGGATAGTACTGGATATAGGATGGACATGGCAGGAGAGGAGGACTGGATATAGGATGGACTGGGCAGGAGAGGAAGACTGGATATAGGATGGACTGGGCAAGAGAGGAGGACTGGATATAGGATGGACAGGGCAGGAGAGGAGGACTGGATATAGGATGGACAGGGCAGGAGAGGAGGACTGGATATAGGATGGACAGGGCAGGAGAGGAGGACTGGATACGGGATGGACAGGGCAGGAGAGGACAGGATATAGGATGGACTGGGCAGGATAGTACTGGAGGTAGGATGGACTGGGCAGGAGAGGAGGACTGGATATAGGATGGACAGGGCAGGAGAGGAGGACTGGATATAGGATGGACAGGGCAGGAGAGGAGGACTGGATATAGGATGGACAGGGCAGGAGAGGAGGACTGGATATAGGATGGACAGGGCAGGAGAGGAGGACTGGATATAGGATGGACAGGGCAGGAGAGGACTGGATATAGGATGGACTGGGCAGGATAGTACTGGAGGTAGGATGGACTGGGCAGTATGGGATGACTGGATGTAGTGTAATGATTAAGACCGGGTTGCGGGTATTGAGCCGGGTCCAGAACTGTTGAGGCTGCATCCCATCTTGCCCGAGGGAAGGAATAGGGGACCAGACAGGCCCCATGACCCGGAAGAGGGGGCATGTCTAGGCTGGGCAGAGAGCCGAAAGCGTGCGACGCAGCAGTGAGTTTCCTGCCGGCAGCGCGAGCAGAAGCAGGCGTGCGGCACTCTCCGCAGGGTGACAGCGCAGAGACGAGCTGTGGCAGAGATAAAGCGAGCGCTCCAGACAGACAGTGAGTGTAAAGAGCGCCGTGCGCCCAGTGACAGTTGATACCGCGCATGTGCAGAGAAGCGAGGGTCGGTTACAGGACAGTAGTTTGCAGTCCTCCTTGCCAGAGAGCACACATCAGCCCACGCTTGATCCTGGTATTGGTGCAGCTCCCGGTACTTGTTTGGAAAGACATGTGCATCTCTGCATGGAAGCCGGAGGCGGCCATGCACGCATAGTGGAGATGGGATTTCATGAAATTCCATCCACTATGCTGTAACATCTGGACGCTGCGGGTTGAACACTGCGGATGTATGCAGAGTCCAACCCGCAGCATTTACTGACTGTAGGAACATACCCTAATACACACCACTGACCCTAACTCCTACTACATACACCACTGACCCTAACTCCTCATACACACACCACTGACGCTAACTCCTCATACACACCACTGACGCTAATGCCTCATACATTCACCACTGACACTAACTCCTCATACACACCACTGACCCTAACTCCTCATACACCACTGACTCTAACTCCTCATACATTCACCACTGACACTAACTCCTCATACACACCATTGACCCTAACTCCTCATACACACCACTGACTAACTCCTCACACACCACTGACCCTAACTCCTCATACACACCACTGACACTAACTCCTCATACATTCACCACTGACCCTAACTCCTCACACACCACTAACCCTAACTCCTCATACACTCACCACTGACACTAACTCCTCATACATTCACCACTGACACCAACTCCTCATACACTCACCACTGACCCTAACTCCTCATACACTCACCACTGACACTAACTCCTCATACACACACCACTGACACTAACTCCTCATACACTCACCACTGACCCTAACTCCTCATACACTTACCACTGACACTAACTCCTCATACACTCACCACTGACAATAACTCCTCATACACACACCCCTGACACTAACTCCTCATACACACACCACTGACACTAACTCCTCATACACACACCACTGACACTAACTCCTCATACACACCCCTGACACTAACTCCTCATACACACACCACTGACACTATCTCCTCATACACACACCACTGACACTAACTCCTCATACACTCACCACTGACACTAACTCCTCATACACACACTACTGACACTAACTCCTCATACACACCACTGACACTAACTCCTCATACACACCATTGACCCTAACTCCTCATACACACCACTGACTAACTCCTCACACACCAGTGACCCTAACTCCTCATACACACCACTGACACTAACTCCTCATACATTCACCACTGACCCTAACTCCTCACACACCACTAACCCTAACTCCTCATACACTTACCACTGACACTAACTCCTCATACACTCACCACTGACACTAAATCCTCATACACACCACTGACCCTAACTCCTCATACACTTACCATTGATCCTATCTTCTCATACACACCACTGATCCCATCTTCTCATACACACCACAGACCCATTCTTCTCATACACACCACTGATCCCATCTTCTCATACAAACCACAGACCCATTCTTCTCATGCACACCACTGACCCTTTCTTCTCATACACACCACTGACCCTTTCTTCTCATACACACCACTAACCCCATCTTCTCATACACACCACTGATCCCATCTTCTCATACACACCGCTGACCCCATCTTCTCATACACACCACTGACCCCATCTTCTCATACACACCACTGATCCCATCTTCTCATACACACCACTGACCCCATCTTCTCATACACACCACTGACCCCATCTTCTCATACACACCACTGATCCCATCTTCTCATACACACCACTGACCCCATCTTCTCATACACACCACTGACCCCATCTTCTCATACACACCACTGATCCCATCTTCTCATACACACCACTGCTCCCATCTTCTCATATACACACCACTGATCCCATCTTCTCATACACACCACTGACCCTTTCTTCTCATACACACCACTGACCCTTTCTTCTCATACACACCACTGCTCCCATCTTCTCATACACACCACTGACCCTTTCTTCTCATACACACCACTGACCCCATCTTCTCATACACACCACTGACCCTTTCTTCTCATACACACCACTGACCCTTTCTTCTCATACAAACCACTGACCCCATCTTCTCATACACACCACTGACTCTTTCTTCTCATACACACCACTGACCCTTTCTTCTCATACACACCACTGACCCTTTCTTCTCATACACACCACTGACCCTTTCTTCTCATACACACCACTGACCCTTTGGTCTCATACACCACACTAACTCATCTTCTCATTCACACCACTGACCCTATCTTCTCATACACACCACTGACCCCATCTTCTCATACACACCACTGTCCCTATCTTCTCATACTGTCACACTCACGCCCAGACTGCTGGGCATGAGCCAGGGGGTTGTGGCCCCACTGTGCCACAAACCAGACTACCCTGGAAGGGGCATGACTAGGACAGCTGCCTCGGTTTTTACTGGAGCATCTGATGGTGAGGTCAGGCTCGTGCGTCAGGCAGCTGCCAGGTGCCACTCCAGGGCGGTGTCTGGCTGTGGCTGCTGATCCCACTTGGGGAGACGGTAGCATGGCTGAGACACTGGCAGGCACGGATGAGACACAGGGCTGGCAGGCACGGCAGAGACACAGGGCTGGCAGGCACGGCAGAGACACAGGACTGGCAGGCACGGATGAGACACTGGCAGGCAGGCACGGATGAGACACAGGGCAGGCAGGCACGGATGAGACACAGGGCCGGCAGGCACGGATGAGACACAGGGCCGGCAGGCACGGATGAGACACAGGGCTGGCAGGCACGGATGAGACACATGGCTGGCAGGCACGGATGAGACACAGGGCTGGCAGGCACGGCTGAGAGACAGGGCAGGCAGGCACGGAGGAGACACAGGGCTGGCAGGCACGGCTGAGAGACAGGGCAGGCAGGTACGGAGGAGACACAGGGCTGGCAGGCACGGCTGGGACACAGGGCTGGCAGGCACGGAGGAGACACAGGGCTGGCAGGCACGGCTGAGAGACAGGGCAGGCAGGCACGGAGGAGACACAGGGCTGACAGACACGGAGGAGACAGGGCTGGCAGGCACAGATGAGACACAGGGCTGGCAGGCACGGAGGAGACACAGGGCTGGCAGGCACGAAGGAGACACAGGGCTGGCAGGCACGGAGGAGACAGGGCTGGCAGGCACGAAGGAGACACAGGGCTGGCAGGCACGGATGGGACACAGGGCTGGCAGGCACGGATGGGACACAGGGCTGGCAGGCACGGATGGGACACAGGGCTGGCAGGCACGGATGGGACACAGGGCTGGCAGGCACGGATGGGACACAGGGCTGACAGGCACGGATGGGACACAGGGCTGGCAGGCACGGATGGGACACAGGGCTGGCAGGCACGGATGGGACACAGGGCTGGCAGGCACGGATGGGACACAGGGCTGGCAGGCACGGATGGGACACAGGGCTGGCAGGCACGGATGGGACACAGGGCTGGCAGGCACGGCTGGGACACAGGGCTGGCAGGCACGGCTGGGACACAGGGCTGGCAGGCACGGCTGGGACACAGGGCTGGCAGGCACGGATGGGACACAGGGCTGGCAGGCACGGATGGGACACAGGGCTGGCAGGCACGGATGGGACACAGGGCTGGCAGGCACGGATGGGACACAGGGCTGGCAGGCACGGCTGAGACACAGGGCTGGCAGGCACGGCTGGGACACAGGGCTGGCAGGCACGGCTGGGACACAGGGCAGGCAGGCACGGCTGGGACACAGGGCTGGCAGGCACGGCTGGGACACAGGGCTGGCAGGCACGGCTGGGACACAGGGCTGGCAGGCACGGCTGGGACACAGGGCAGGCAGGCACGGCTGGGACACAGGGCTGGCAGGCACGGCTGGGACACAGGGCTGGCAGGCACGGATGAGACACAGGGCTGGCAGGCACGGCTGGGACACAGGGCTGGCAGGCACGGATGAGACACAGGGCTGGCAGGCACGGCTGGGACACAGGGCTGGCATGCACGGATGAGACACAGGGCTGGCAGGCACAGATGAGACACAGGGCTGGCAGGCACGGATGAGACACAGGGCTGGCAGGCACAGATGAGACACAGGGCTGGCAGGCACGGCTGGGACACAGGGCTGGCAGGCACGGCTGGGACACAGGGCTGGCAGGCACGGCTGGGACACAGGGCTGGCAGGCACAGATGAGACACAGGGCTGGCAGGCACGGATGGGACACAGGGCTGGCAGGCACGGCTGAGACACAGGGCTGGCAGGCACGGCTGGGACACAGGGCTGGCAGCACGGCTGGGACACAGGGCTGGCAGGCACGGCTGGGACACAGGGCTGGCAGGCACGGCTGGGACACAGGGCTGGCAGGCACGGCTGGGACACAGGGCTGGCAGGCACGGCTGGGACACAGGGCTGGCAGGCACGGCTGGGACACAGGGCTGGCAGGCACGGCTGGGACACAGGGCTGGCAGGCACGGCTGGGACACAGGGCTGGCAGGTACGGCTGGGACACAGGGCTGGCAGGCACGGCTGGGACACAGGGCTGGCAGGCACGGCTGGGACACAGGGCTGGCAGGCACGGATGAGACACAGGGCTGGCAGGCACGGCTGAGACACAGGACTGGAAGGCACGGATGAGACACAGGGCTGGCAGGCACGGATGAGACACAGGGCTGGCAGGCACGGCTGGGACACAAGGCTGGCAGGCACGGCTGGGACACAGGGTAGGTAGGCAATGCTGAGACACGGTGTAGGGCCCTGTTCACACAGCAAGTACAGGTATTGACTGGAAGGAATGGTATATGGAGAAACAGGTAGAGACCTGTACACACAGGAGGAGAACCGCAAGGCTGCAGAGAAGAGCCGTAGAGCAGCAAGAGGTTCTGCAGTGGCAGGAGAAAAGCAAGGCAGAACCGCCAGGTATGCGGAGAAAAGCTACAGCAAGAGGTTCTGCAGCTGCAGGAGTGAAGCAAAGTGGAACCGCAAGATTTGTGGAGAGGAGCTGCAGAAAGTGATCACTGCAGCAGCAGGAGCAAAGCAGAGTGGAATGGAGCAGAACCGCAGGAGTGGGGACAAGAGACAGAAAGTGATTCAGAAAGAACACAAGGCAAGACAGGGAAGGAAAACACAGACAAGGAGACTAAGAGACAGAGGTAGGACTGAGTTCAGACAAGGTAAGGACACGAGACAAGGTACAGAGACAAAGACACAAGGACCAGGATATTCTGCCTCCTGGAGGGCGGACAAACAGGTACAAAGCAAAGCTAGGAGTGAAGCCTCCAAAGATGGAGGAACACAGAGCAAGACCTGGCAGCTCAGTAGCAAGACACTAACTGAGTTAACACATTGCACAGGCCAGATCCACAGGGTGGAGCTGCCCTAAATACTAGAGGGCTAATGATAATTGGTCAGGGACATATTAAACAGGTGCACCCAGACTCCATAAGAACCAGAGAGTTCTGGCGCTGCCCCCTATGTACATAGCCAGGAAACATGCACAGAACAGATAGAAAGCAAGAGGTACAGAGCCTGGAGCTGGCAGCAGACTGAAATCATAGCATGACCTGAAGCAGTGAGCAAGTTGGCATGTGGGGAATGGGAAGCCATGCCGTGATGCCAGCAGGGTTGTTATACATACACACCACTGACCCTATCTTCTCATACACACCACTGACCCCATCTTCTCATACACACCACTGACCCCATCTTCTCATACACACCACTGATCCCATCTTCTCATACACACCACTGACCCCATCTTCTCATACACACCACTGACCCCATCTTCTCATACACACCACTGACCCCATCTTCTCATACACACCACTGATCCCATCTTCTCATACACACCACTGACCCCATCTTCTCATACACACCACTGACCCCATCTTCTCATACACACCACTGACCCCATCTTCTCATACACACCACTGACCCCATCATCTCATACACACCACTGACCCCATCTTCTCATACACACCACTGATCCCATCTTCTCATACACACCACTGACCCCATCTTCTCATACACACTGTGATGATACTGCAAGCTTCATTTCTTGTGCTGTTTCCAGAACTTTCCCCATAGTACTACAACCCCCACCGTTTGCAAGCACAGGGCAAAGTTCCCCCTCCCAACCTGCAGTCAAGCTCAGTGTAACCTGAGCTACCAGTGCTGGAAGTTTTGCCGCTTCACCGCAGGGGTCCCTATTGTCAGCAACATGTGCTGTCCCTACCCTAGCAGCCATTTTGGAGACTTCATTCTGTTTTGGTTATAACACGGTGGGATTTGCGTCAGAAACACACGAAAGTTACTGTGTTGAAGCCTGTGTCCATGGGCATCGTTCCCGTGGTACTGGTGAACCCGTAACTCCAACAGAACCCGAGAAATGGAATTCTCGGATTCCCCATGAACTAGCTCAGCCAAGTTTGGACTCATTTGAACTGTCATTTTAAAGTAAGATCATTGATAGGTCTGCCATTATTCTGCTAGAGTTCCCCGCTGAGTTATGGTCCTTATGACTTTCCAGAGCTTCAAACCAGACTTCCATCCCTGGGGAGGTGGCCAGAAACCCAGCCCCTTTTCGTGAGGTCAGCAGCCCCAGGTATAAGTCTGGCAGTGAGCCCCCCCAGGCATTCCTTGCTGTGATGTCCTGACTAAAGGGTATGCCACACTAAACAATATCGCTAACGGGATCGCTAAAAAACGTCACTATTTAGCGATCCCGTTAGCGATGTTGTTCAGTGCGGCAGCTTCCAGCGACGAGCTTCCTGCTGTGATCTCGCTCGTCCCTGGAATCGTTCCGGACCCTATTTTCTCGTCGGCGCTCCCGCTGGGTAAGTATCTTATCGCTGTGTGGCACCTTTTCTTAGCGATTTAGCGGTACTTTTGTACCGCTAAAGTCGTTAAGAAGATCGCTAACGGCGATAGCGTCGTTAACTATATCGCTAAATGTGGCCGCATTTAGCGATATAGAAACAATCCCGCTAGCGATCGCATTAGTATGCGTCGTTATCGTGATCGCTAGTGGGATTGTTTAGTGTGGCAGTACCTTAAGAGATCTGCAAATGAACTATGACGTGTGGCTCCTTCCCCCAGCCTGGCTTGCCTGTAAATGATCTAACAACCATGTGAGTGATTTTCATCTTTAATCCTATTTTATTTTATAACTGCCTTTGTACATAACGATATTGTCTCAGTTTGTTCCATCTTTTTATATGTATAAGCACTGCCTGTCTTTTTAAGGAATAAACCTATAAATTTATTAGTTTGTTTCTCCTGCTCTATAAACGAATTTGCACGTGCCTGAAGCACTACGCTACTGTTTTGGGGTTGCTACGGACCCTCTTGACAAATTGTTCCAAGTAAACCGTGGCTGGTGGCAGCTATAAAGAAGGGGTGTAAAGTGTTGACCTATGGGTGGCGTTGGCGGTGACGGAGCGGGTTTTATAAGTGTATTACCCGGCTGCGGCTTGGAGTTATAATTCCCTCACTGCAGCGTGCCCAATAGCCAGCACACATCCAAGTGACCCGTCTGGCGACTAATTATCCTAGGTGCAGTTCCCTGACTGACCTGAGGGTAAGGGGGGCGCCAGAGAGCTGCAAGTTCCTAAGTGGAAGTGGGATAATTATAAATCCCTGCAGTTTACTGGGTCGGACGGCAGCAGGCGTCGTGTGTGTGCACCGTTTCATCACACACACCACTGATCCCATCTTCTCATACACACCACTGACCCCATCTTCTCATACACACCACTGCTCCCATCTTCTCATACACACCACTGACCCCATCTTCTCATACACACCACTGACCCCATCTTCTCATACACACCACTGACCCCATCGTCTCATACACACCACTGACCCCATCTTCTCATACACACCGCTGATCCCATCTTCTCATACACACCGCTGACCCCATCTTCTCATACACACCGCTGATCCCATCTTCTCATACACACCGCTGACCCCATCTTCTCATACACACCGCTGACCCCATCTTCTCATACACACCGCTGACCCCATCTTCTCATACACACCGCTGACCCCAACTTCTCATACACACCAATGACCCCTTCTTCTCATACACACCACTGATCCCATCTTCTCATACACACCACTGATCCCATCTTCTCATACACACCACTGATCCCATCTTCTCATACACACCACTGATCCCATCTTCTCATACACACCACTGATCCCATCTTCTCATACACACCACTGACCCTTTCTTCTCATACACACCACTGCTCCCATCTTCTCATACACACCACTGACCCTTTCTTCTCATACACACCACTGACCCCATCTTCTCATACACACCACTGACCCTTTCTTCTCATACACACCACTGACCCTTTCTTCTCATACAAACCACTGACCCCATCTTCTCATACACACCACTGACCCTTTCTTCTCATACACACCACTGACCCTTTCTTCTCATACACACCACTGACCCTTTCTTCTCATACACACCACTGACCCTTTGGTCTCATACACACCACTGACCCTATCTTCTCATTCACACCACTGACCCCATCTTCTCATACACACCACTATCCCTATCTTCTCATACTGTCACACTCACGCCCAGACTGCTGGGCATGAGCCAGGGGGTTGTGGCCCCAATGTGCCACAAACCAGACTACCCTGGAAGGGGCATGACTAGGACAGCTGCCTCGGTTTTTACTGGAGCATCTGATGGTTAGGTCAGGCTCGTGCGTCAGGCAGCTGCCAGGTGCCACTCCAGGGCGGTGTCTGGCTGTGGCTGCTGATCCCACTTGGGGAGACGGTAGCATGGCTGAGACACTGGCAGGCATGGCTGAGACACAGGGTTGGCAGGCACGGCAGAGACACAAGGCTGGCAGGCACGGATGAGACACAGGACTAGCAGGCATGGCAGAGACACAGGGCTGGCAGGCACGGCAGAGACACAGGACTGGCAGGCACGGATGAGACACTGGCAGGCAGGCACGGAAGAGGCACAGGACTGGCAGGCACGGATGAGACACAGGGCTGGCAGGCACGGCTGAGAGACAGGGCAGGCAGGCACGGAGGAGACACAGGGCTGGCAGGCACGGCTGGGACACAGGGCTGGCAGGCACGGCTGGGACACAGGGCTGGCAGGCACGGCTGGGACACAGGGCTGGCAGGCACGGCTGGGACACAGGGCTGGCAGGCACGGCTGGGACACAGGGCTGGCAGGCACGGCTGGGACACAGGGCTGGCAGGCACGGCTGGGACACAGGGCTGGCAGGCACGGTGAGACACAGGGCTGGCAGGCACGGTGGGACACAGGGCTGGCAGGCACGGATGAGACACAGGGCTGGCAGGCACGGATGAGACACAGGGCTGGCAGGCACGGTGGAGACACAGGGCTGGCAGGCACGGAGAGACAGGGCTGGCAGGCACGAGAGACACAGGGCTGGCAGGCACGGAGGAGAACAGGGCTGGCAGGCACAGAGAGACACAGGGCTGGCAGGCACGGAGGAGACACAGGGCTGGCAGGCACAGAGGAGACACATGCTGGCAGGCACGGAGGAGACCAGGGCTGGCAGACGAGGACACATGCGCAGGCACGGAACACAGGGCTGGCAGGCACGGATGGGACACAGGGCTGGCAGGCACGGATGGGACACAGGGCTGGCAGGCACGGATGGGACACAGGGCTGGCAGGCACGAGGACACAGGCTGGCAGGCAGGTGGACACAGCTGGCAGGCACGGATGGGACACAGGGCTGGCAGGCACGGATGGGACACAGGGCTGGCAGGCACGGATGGGACACAGGGCTGGCAGGCACGGATGAGACACAGGGTTGGCAGGCACGGATGGGACACAGGGCTGGCAGGCACGGATGGGACACAGGGCTGGCAGGCACGGATGGGACACAGGGCTGGCAGGCACGGATGGGACACAGGGCTGGCAGGCACGGATGGGACACAGGGCTGGCAGGCACGGATGGGACACAGGGCTGGCAGGCACGGATGGGACACAGGGCTGGCAGGCACGGATGGGACACAGGGCTGTCAGGCACGGATGGAACACAGGGCTGGCAGGCACGGATGAGACACAGGGCTGGCAGGCACGGATGGGACACAGGGCTGGAAGGCACGGCTGAGACACAGGGCTGGCAGGCACGGCTGGGACACAGGGCTGGCAGGCACGACTGGGACACAGGGCTGGCAGGCACGGATGAGACACAGGGCTGGCAGGCACGGCTGGGACACAGGGCTGGCAGGCACGGATGAGACACAGGGCTGGCAGGCACGACTGGGACACAGGGCTGGCAGGCACGGCTGGGACACAGGGCAGGCAGGCACGGCTGGGACACAGGGCTGGCAGGCACGGCTGAGACACAGGGCTGGCAGGCACGGCTAAGACACAGGGCTGGCAGGCACGGATGGGACACAGGGCTGGCAGGCACGGATGGGACACAGGGCTGGCAGGCACGGATGGAACACAGGGCTGGCAGGCACGGCTGGGACACAGGGCTGGCAGGCACGGATGGGACACAGGGCTGGCAGGCACGGCTGAGACACAGGGCTGACAGGCACGGCTGGGACACAGGGCTGGCAGGCACGACTGGGACACAGGGCTGGCAGGCACGGCTGGGATGTGTAGCCCTGGTGGTAGGCACACGCAGTACCCTGGAGAGTGTATGGCGAGACGGCAGTTTAATGCTAAATATCCATTCACTCGACACACACTAGACACACCCCTAGGGTAGTGGAGTATACTCTAGAGGGAGTGGTCAAGGTAGTAGGTGTTAGAGTGATGAGTCTAGTTCCTGTCTTCGGGCAGTGAGGACGTGTGGAGTAGAGTCTAGACATCTGTGAGAAGACGTTTGGAGGGAGGAAAGAGTCTAGCCTGCTTCATCACCAGTTCATAACGTGGAGTCTGGTATAGGTGTTGGAATACACCTTAGTCTGGTCAGAGCTGTATCACCTTATCAACACACACTGAGGAAAGAAGAAGTACTAGCACGGAAAGTCTTCAGCATCCCTGTCTAGAGGACGGTATCAGGTACAGTGACGTGCTCCTGCCTGTGATAACTGAGCATCCGTGGCTAACTTCATTGGAAGGAAAAGGAAAGAAGTGACTGCTCGACCCTTGGCTAGTTTTGAGTGCTTATGTTACCAGCGTGGACAAGGCGAAAGGCAAGTGGATTTATAAGATTAGTGCTACAGGATTGCAGAAGTCCAGCACATTGCTACCGGTCACTGGGGACCGAAGGGTCACTGTTGTTTCAGGCACGGTGATAGGAAAACCAGGAATCTACCGGACCCTAGGTCGCGGCAGACAAGCCCCTTATAGTCAGTACGTAACTGGGGTCAGGGGGAGTGAAGACTTTGGAGTTCTGCAGGACCACGTAAGAATTCAGCTCCTTCACAGGAAGGCCCCTAACACTAAGCTGACTGGGCAGGTACAGCTAAAGATTAGCTGGAGATTTGAGGGAACTACGCTTCAAGCTAGTTGTACTCGTTTATTGGAGTTAAAGGAGGCCCCTAACTTGTCCAGCTGCCGTCTCAAGATACACTCTCCTTGGATCAGCCTCCCTGGGACCTGCCTTATCATCTTGCAAGTAAAGGTATGGAAAGACGCTGACCGTGTGAGACTGTGTTCTTTATCTGCACTCGACTTCACTACTCACATAGACTTTGAGGGACCAGTCCCACCTGTGGGGGACCCGACATCTAGCTGCCTCACCATCCCCTCAGAGATCTACAGCAGCGCTGGTACTAATTACCAGAACACTACAGGTGGCGTCACGAACTGTACATAAATCAATCCCCTGTAAATATATCCCCAACATACGCCAGACCGCCCGGGCCACAGACCGAGCCACAGCTACCTGTGACAAAAACCCCATAGACTTCCATGGGCTCGGCTCTGAGTACCCCATTGCCCTGGTAACCCACAATTGTGGTGGCGGGTCGACACAACTTTGGCGTCACGAACAGGATGCGAAACTCGCGAAATTGCGAGCCCTGTGTGCCTAAGGACTTGTTTTTGGAAAAGGACTGTTTGCACTTTTGGCGCCAAAATCGCCATTTTTGTCGCCATATTCGCGCCCTCAGGCGCTGGAGAAGAAGGTGGGCGTGCCTTCGTGGGCGTCTACCCCCC
>JARQOD010000007.1:95769671-95869079 GCA_033576555.1 Oophaga sylvatica | reverse complement strand
GGAGCAGAGCCGTGTGTGTACGGGGTGTAGAGATGTGGAGCCGCGTGTGTATGGAGCGGAACCGCATGTGTACGAGGTGTACGGAGCGGAACCGCATGTGTACGAGGTGTATGGTGCAAAGCCGCATGTGTACAAGGTTTATGGAGCGTAGCTGCGTATGTACGATGTTTACGGAGTGAAGCCGTGTGTGTACGGAGTGGAGCTGTGTGTGCGCGAGGTGTACGGAGTGGAGCCGTGTGTGCACGAGGTGTACGGAGTGGAGCCATGTGTGCGCAAGGTGTACGGAGCGGAGCCGTGTGTGCGCGAGGTGTACAGAGGGGAACCGTGTGTGTATGAGGTGTGCGGAGCCGTGCGTGTACAAGGTGTATGGTGGGGAGCATTCATACCTCCCAACTGCCACAGATCCAGCGGGACAGTCCCGATTTTGAGGGATCAGGAGGGATTTACAGTGTGGATGTAGCAGAGCCGTGTGTGTGAGGTGTACGGAGTGGAGCCGTGTGCGCGCGAGGTGTACGGAGCGGAGCCGTGTGTGCGCGAGGTGTACGGAGCCGTGCGTGTACAAGGTGTATGGTGGGGAGCATTCATACCTCCCAACTGTCCCAGATCCAGCGGGACAGTCCCGATTTTGAGAGAGATTCTGCCCCTCTGTCCCGGCTGGGAGCTTACTTTTGCCGTGGACACAGGAGTACACGGCGGAGCCCCGAGGAGCACTTTAAAACTCTGCTCTTTCTTTTCCTCAGTACCAGTCAGTGTGCCCACAGTACCAGCCACTGATCCCATAATGCCAGCCACTGTGCCCTCAGTACCAGTCAGTGTGATCACAAGTGCTAAATGAGTGTGGTCGGGGCGTGGACATGGGTGTGATTAGTTGTGAAATGGGTGTGGTCAGGGGCGTGGCCTAAAATTTGCGCGCCGCAACCTCCATCCCTCTTTCACGTCTTCAAAAGTTGGGAGGTATGCAGTAAGCCCAGGACTGGGATCACTACAGTAGGCCCAGGACTGGGATCACTACAGCAGGTCCAGGACTGGGATCACTACAGCAGGCCCAGGACTGGGATCACTACAGCGGGTCCAGGACTGGGATCACTACAGCAGGTCCAGGACTGGGATCACTACAGCAGACCCAGGCCTGGAATCACTATAGCAGGTCCAGGACTGGGATCACTACAGCGGGTCCATGACTGGGGTCACTATAGTAGACCCAGGACTGGAATCACTACAGCCGGTCCAGGACAGAGATCACTACAGCAGACCCAGGACTGGAATCACTACAGCAGGCCCAGGACTGGGATCACTACAGCAGGCCCAGGCCTGGCATCCCTACAACAGGCCCAGGACTGGAATCACTACAGCAGGCCCACGCCTGGGATCACTACAGCGGGTCCAGGACTGGGATCACTACAGTAGACCCAGGACTGCGATCATTACAGCAGGTCCAGGACTGGGATCACTACAGCAGGCCCAGGACTGGTCTCGCTACAGCAGGCCCAGGACTGGGATCACTACAGCAGGCCCAGGACTGGGATCACTACAGCGGGTCCAGAACTGGGATCACTACAGCGGGTCCAGGACTGGGATCACTATAGCAGGTCCAGGACTGGGATCAGTACAGCGGGTCCAGGACTGGGATCACTACAGCAGGTCCAGGACTAGAATTACTACAGCAGGTCCAGGACTGGGATCACTACAGCAGGACATTGCGCCTAGCAACCAGGAAAACGACTACTGTAGAAAGGAGGTAAATAGGAGTACAGCAAAGATCAGACAGATGTTGATGGTAAGGGACTCTATTATTAGGAGGACAGACTGGGTCATCTGCCGCCGAGACCGTGAATGCTGAACAGTGTGTTGTCTGCCGGTGCTCGGTTCGGCATATTGCAGTTTGGATAGACAGAATGCTGGGTGGGGCTGGTGAAAACCCAGCGGTCATGGTACACATCGGTACCAATGAAAAAGTTAGACGGAGGTGGAAGGTCCTTAAGAATGGTTACAAGAAATCTGGAGAGAAGCTGAAGGGCAGAACCTCCAAGGTGGTGTTTTCAGAAATACCGCCAGTGTGACGAGTGTCACTTCTCCCTTATGCCTCAAAACTACTGGAACAGCATGTCCATCTTGAACTGTCCTCCCACCTCTCCTCCTGCTCCCTCTTTGACCGCTTGAAATCAGGCTTCCGACTGCATCACTCAACTGAAACTGCCCTAACTAAAGTCACCAATGACTTACTAACAGCCAAGAGCAAGCGACACTACTCTGTCCTCCTTCTCCTGGACCTGTCTTCTGCCTTCGACACTGTGGACCATTCCCTCCTGCTACAGATTTTCTCATCTCTGGGCATCACAGACTTGGCCCTATCCTGGATCTCATCATATCTAACAGATCGAACATTCAGTTTCTCCCTCTCCCACACCACCTCCTCACCTCACCCCCTGTCTGTCGGTGTTCCTCAAGGCTCTGTTCTTGGACCCCTACTCTTCTCCATCTACACCTTCGGCCTGGGACAGCTCATAAAATCCCATGGTTTGCAGTATCATCTCTATGCCGATGACACGCAGATCTACCTATCTGGACCTGACCTCACCTCCTTACTGACCAAAATCCCACAGTGTCTGTCTGCTATTTCTGCTTTCTTCTCTGCTCGCTTTCTAAAACTGAACATGGACAAAACAGAATTCATCATCTTCCCCCCATCTCACTCTACCCCCCACCAGCCCTATACATCAATGTCAATGGCTGCTCACTTTCCCCGGTCCCGCATACTCGGTGCCTCGGGGTGATCCTCGACTCTGCCCTTTCTTTCAAGCTACATATCTAAATCCTTGCCTCCTCCTGCCATCTCAAACTCAAAAATATTTCCCGGATCCATGCATTCCTTGACCACGATACCACAAAAACACTAGTGCACACTCTCATCATCTCCCGCCTTGACTACTGCAACCTCCTGCTCTCTGGCCTCCCCTCTAGCACTCTGGCACCACTCCAATCCATCCTACATTCTGCTGCCCGACTAATCCACCTGTCTCCCCGTTATTTCCCAGCCTCTCCTCTCTGCCAAGCCCTTCATTGGCTTCCTATCGTCCAGAGGCACCAGTTCAAAACCCTAACTATGACATACAAAGCCATCAACAATCTGTCTCCTCCATACATCTGTGACATGGTCTCCCGATACATACCCTCGCGCAACCTTCGATCCTCTCAAGATCTCCTTCTCTACTCCCCTCTTATCTCTTCTTCCCACAACCGCATACAAGACTTCTCCCATGCCTCCTCCATACTCTGGAACTCTCTACCCCAAACATCAGACTCGCGCCTACCGTGGAAACCTTCAAAAAGAACCTGAAGACCCACCTCTTCCGACAAGCCTACAACCAGCAGGATCCTCAGTCTACTGAAACGCTGCACGACCAGCTCTACCCTCTCCTAGTGTATCCTCACCCATCCCTGTAGACTGTGAGCCCTCGCAGGCAGGGTCCTCTCTCCTTCTGTACTTATGTGTGTCCTGTATTGCTCATATTTATTGTACTTGTCTATATTCGCCCCTTTTCACATGTAAAGCGCCATGGAATAAATGGCGCTATAAAACTGAATAATAATAATAATAATATTAGGTATCGGGAGCTTAGGGAGATAAATAAGTGGCTTAGAAATTGGTGCAGGAAGTAAGGGTTTGGGTTCATGGAGAACTGGGTCGGCTCTATAGTAGGGACGGGCTGCACCTCAATGGGGAGGGTGCAGTTGAGCTTGGGGAAAAATGCTCAGATGGATGGAGGCCTCTCCTATATTATACGGGATGGATGGTCTCCTATATTACACAGGATGGAGGCCTCTCCTATATTACACAGGATGGAGACCTCTCCTATATTACATGGGATGGAGTATTATGCCTTCCCCACACAGGGACGTGTTGAGCCTTTTTAGCAAGAGAGCAGTGGTTGCCATCATTGGTGCACATTTCAAAACGCCGTTAAAGTCAAGTTTATAGAAAACCAATCACCATCTAAGATTATTTTTTTAAGTGTTTGGTAAAAACCTATGGAAATGCATGAAGAATATAAAGATTCTACATAAATGTAAACATTGGAGATCAACCCTGAAAGGTAGCAGAGGCAACCAGTGGTCTACCATGAATCCAAAAGACATGGATCAGGCATGTAGGAGCTGTACATAAAAGAGCGTCTGCTGAGCAGTCACATTCTGAGGAGCAGATACCTGGAAGAGAAGGGGGCAGAGTTCTCAACACCTGCAGACTGCCATCCAGCAGGTAACAGCGGCCATTCACATACATATTATTTCCACAGGTTCTTCTCAGAGTTGGTCCACAAGCCTCATAGAAAATAACAGAAGAGTTACGGTATATTGTAGGAACGACATAGGATGAAGAACAAGGAATGTAGAAGTAAACAGAGAAGAAGACCAAGGTCAAATAATAAATAAATATCCAATAGCAAAGCATATAAACAATGACATAGAATAAAGAAGAAGAATCCTACAACATAACACATAAAACAAGGGACAAAGAATAAAGAAGAAGAATCCTACAACATAACACATAAAACATGGGACAAAAAGTAAAGAAGAAGAATCCTACAACATGGCACATAAAACATGGGCTAAAGAATAAAGAAGAAGAATCCTACAACATGTCACATAAAACATAGGACAAAGAATAAAGAAGAAGAATCCTACAACAAGTCACATGCAACATGGGACAAAGAATAAAGAAGAAGAATCCTACAACATAACACATAAAACATGGGAGAAAGAATAAAGAAGAATAATCCTACAACATAACACATAAAACAAGGGACAAAGAATAAAGAAGAAGAATCCTACAACATGGCACATAAAACATGGGCTAAAGAATAAAGAAGAAGAATCCTACAACATGTCACATAAAACATAGGACAAAGAATAAAGAAGAAGAATCCTACAACAAGTCACATGCAACATGGGACAAAGAATAAAGAAGAAGAATCCTACAACATAACACGTAAAAGATAGGACAAAGAATAAAGAAGAAGAATCCTACAACATAACACATAAAACACGGGACAAAGAATAAAGAAGAAGAATCCTACAACATAACACATAAAACACGGGACAAAGAATAAAGAAGAAGAATCCTACAACATAACACATAAAACATGGAACAAAGAATAATGAGGAAACCTACAACATGGTTCATAAAACAGGACAAATAAAGAAGAAGAATCCTACAAGATGACATGTAAAATATGAAGATAAGACATATAAAAAGATGGAGCCAATAATATGGCACCTGGACAGAAGACATAAATTACAGATCACAAAGCTGTAAAATACTTGAGTCACCGACCAGTAACTGAAGAGGTTTCTCCTGAAGGGACAGAGACAGCCCAAGAGAGATGTGATCATCGTCTGGAGATCCTGCAGCAGATCACGTACAGGTCTGAGAATAGGATCATTCTGGACACGTATGTATTCTATTACATTATTCATGGATTGTGCCATCTATCAGATCTTTATTTTTACATCTCAATTATCAGATCTCTGACATCTCTGACTTGCTGAAATGTGACCACATTATTACCAGTGATGATGATTGGAAAGCAGCTCGTGGACTCTGGATCGCAGCGATATAACTGCCCAGTTTTATCTGTTGCCTCTGGATAGCAGGGGGCACTAACGATCACCCTGTAATGAGACCCAGACATGTCATGAGATGCCCTCTCCCCAGGATGGATTGTTATTTCTGGACCATCTAGTATAGATGAAGCAGCAGATAATTCTCTTACCATTTTTTCAGCTGTATGACCTGGTGTCCAAAGCTGGGGTCACTGTTCTGGAAGACAATTGGCTGTTCTATGTCCACAAGATGGTGCTGGCCAAAGATAGGACTGAAATCAATGAAAAACACCCAATATGTAAGTATAATACCGTAAATAAATGCATGAGGGACAATGTACACTCCCTGGTCATCCACTGGAGTAATGTCCACTCCCTGGACATCAACTGGAGTAATGTCCACTCCCTGGTCATCCACTGGAGTAATGTCCATTCTCTGGTCATCTACTGGAGTAATGTCCACTCCCTGGTCATCCACTGGAGTAATGTCCACTCCCTGGTCATCCACTGGAATAACGTCCACTGCCTGGTCATCCACTGGAGTTGTCACAGGTTTACCGTGCCAGAGAGGAGCCAGAAGACCACACAGTGTCTGATTTCTCCTACTTCTGAACTGATTAGAAACACTTCACCTTCATATTAAAGGTTCAGGTTTTTAGCAGTGCAAGGGTTACTCTGTTCAATTGAAGCTCCTGGAACTTTCCTGCTTTGATGGTCTCAGCTGAAAGCTTCACGCTACCTGGTTCAGCAGCTGGAGGAGTTGGTTGTTTGAGGAGGCATTTGGTGTATTTATCTAAAGACTGATGCATGGTGATTTGACTGTGTGTGTATCCTCATCCTCTCCTATTTGTTTTTTCCTTCCTTCACTCCCCAGTGTTCTCCTCTGTTGTTTGTGAGTGCATATTTGATTCAGGAGCTCAGCAAGGTATGTGGCCCCAGCATCCTCAACATCCGAAGTAATCCAGGGAGCAACGTTAGCTAGGGCGCCCCTAGCGTTAGGGACAGGGAAGTATCACCTGCTCTGCTCTGACAGGGCAACTGCAGCAGCAGCTCAGCCTGTTGGTGGCAGACCTAATCACGTTTTACAGCACCCAAGCACGTCTGGTTTAGGGACCGCAACTCCCAGGCAGCCGTTAGTGGAGCCAAAGATTGCTTTACCTGACAGGTTCTCTGGGGGCGTGATAAGTTTGTTGCTTTCAGGGAGGCCTGTAAGCTTTACTTTATGTCCTCACTGCTCAGGAACCAAGGACCACCAGGTGGGGATTGTATTTTCCTCCTTCAGGGTGACCCCCAAGCATGGGCATTCTCTCTCCTGTCTGACTCTCAGTAGCTACTGATGGTTGAGGAATTTGCTCAGGCCTAGGTCATATATACGACGACCCTGACCGTGTCACCCAGGCTGAGTCCACACTACGTCAGCTTCAGCAGGGAGACCAGCCAGCAGAGGAGTTTTGCTCTGCGTTTCGGAGATGGTCCACAGATACTAAGTGGAATGACCCGGCGCTCCGCTGCCAGCTTTGTCAAGGGCTATTAGTAAGGGTAAAAGTTGCCTTTGCTTTGTATGAGACTCTGGTTTAACTTGACTCTGGTTGTCTGGATGGATCGTTGTGTTCGCCATAGACTTAAAGAGACACTCCAATTTGCGGGTGGTCTGGGGTCCAGGGAACCTTGGTCTGAGTCAACTGAGGAACGCATGCTGTTGGATGGGGCAACTTGTTCTGTTATGGAAATTATGGGGATGATAGCACATCGCAGGGGCCGTCTCTGCTCAGCACAGTAGGGAGCCTGAACACTGAGCCCATTATCACTGCCCCACCGACATCCAGTATCTGGGGCACATACCCTGCTCGCAGGAACATGACAAGGGGTAGGCAGGGAAGACATTCACCCGGAGAAAGCACGGGGCGCAACAACAGATTAAGAAAGAAAACAATGTTCTGCTTTACTGGGATGGGGCAAAGGGGTAATTATGTCTAATGGTCCTTCCGACATGTATCCTCCGCAGCTTCAGGGGCTGCACCATGAGAACCGTGCATTGTCCGCCCCCGGAGTTTGTCTTGGCTGCTCATCTCTAGGCTTCACGCTGGTGGTGACCAGCAGGATATAGAGCAGGAGGACTGGGGGGATCAATAATTAGGATTGGGGTAGAAGATTGCGTGTACCTGAATTGCTCTTTCTCTACTTAGCAGTAGGTGGTCCTACAGTCAGAGATAGTTGTCAGTCACCATGTAAGGTCACCCACTGGTCTCCTAAAGCTAGAAAAAGCAATGTAGGTCATCTCAATCTTCTTACATGTTGTCCTGCTCCTCCTAGTCTCTAAACAGCTGCTGGGACAGCGTAGCAGGTTCCCCTTAAGGTCTTGGAGACCACTGTATACGGCCATGAGGTGCTGTGGAGGCTCCGGTCATCAGATGTGCACTGATGTAAAAGCTCTGACAAGGGGATCATGAGGGTGAATATAAAGTAAAGGGGAACTAAGGTTTAGATGACGACGTTTATAAATATCACTTCCTTATATTAGAAGGATTATAAGCATTTTATAATGTTACATGGGGGGCATTTTTATATCAGCCCTAATGGGTGTAGACATAGTGCTCAGTTGTGGGCCCCCGACAACTCTTCCTGCTTCTCTGAAAAGGATGCTGCGTTCTTGTGCAACTTCTGACACTGGAGAACATTAGAGGGGTTCACATACATCTGGGAGGGGGTCAGCAGACTCCAAATTAGGAGCTGAGAGGGCATAGGGCGACAGACAGCACAGGGGCCACACCATCTGATGACCATTAGAGATTCTGCTGACAAGTGTAGAGATTGAAAATTATGTCCCAATAATAGTCACAACAGAAAAGTCCTGACCAATCCGAGAATCCAGAGGACAACAGAAGATATCTCCAGAGACGAATATCTTGAACACAGGCTGTGATGATTGCGGGGGAAATTTTATACTATTACTTGTCTACCAAGATAGATTATCCAGTGCTTGATATAAGCCAGGGGCAGGTCATCATTTGTCATCTCTGGGAGAATGGGAGAAGTCTTGGAGACAGGAGGAGTATGCTGTGTTTCTGGGATGATCAGGTCCAGGTAGAACATTGTGAAGTACAGGTGCAGCATGGAAGAAGTCTTGGAGGCAGGAGAAGTTCACTGTGTTCCTGGGATGATCAGGTCCAGGTAGAATATGCTGAAGTACAGGTGCAGCATAGGAGGAGTCTTGGAGACAAGAGGAGTATGCTGTGTTCCTGGGGATGATTAGGTTCAGGTAGAACATTGTGAAGTACAGGTGCAGCATAGGAGGAGTCTTGGAGACAAGAGGAGTATGCTGTGTTCCTGGGGATGATTAGGTCCAGGTAGAACATTGTGAAGTACAGGTGCAGCATGGGAGAAGTCTTGGAGACAAGAGGAGTATGCTGTGTTCCTGGGGATGATCAGGTCCAGGTAGAATATGCTGAAGCACAGGTGCAGCATGGGAGAAGTCTTGGAGACAGGAGAAGTACGCTGTGTTCCTGGGGATGATCAGATCCAGGTAGAACATTGTGAAGTACAGGTGCAGCATAGGAGGAGTCTTGGAGACAGGAGGAGTATGCTGTGTTCCTGGGGATTATTAGGTCCAGGTAGAACATTGTGAAGTACAGGTGCAGCATGGGAGAAGTCTTGGAGACACGAGGAGTACGCTGTGTACCTGGGGATGATCAGGTCCAGGTAGAACATTGTGAAGTACAGGTGCAGCATGGGAGAAGTCTTGGAGACAGGAGGAGTACGCTGTGTTCCTGTTGATGATCAGGTCCAGGTAGAACATTGTGAAGTACAGGTGCAGCATGGGAGAAGTCTTGGAGACAGGAGGAGTACGCTGTATTCTTGGGGATGATCAGGTCCAGGTAGAACATTGTGAAGTACAGGTGCAGCATGGGAGAAGTCTTGGAGACAGGAGGAGTACGCTGTGTTCCTGGGGATGATCAGGTCCAGGTAGAACATTGTGAAGTAGAGGTACAGCATAGGAGAAGTCTTGGAGACAGGAGGAGTATGCTGTGTTCCTGGGGATGATCAGGACCAGGTAGAACATTGTGAAGTACAGGTGCAGCATGCGAGAAGTCT
Source organism: Oophaga sylvatica (assembly GCA_033576555.1). Lineage (NCBI taxonomy): Eukaryota > Metazoa > Chordata > Amphibia > Anura > Dendrobatidae > Oophaga > Oophaga sylvatica. The sequence goes on along the minus strand of JARQOD010000007.1, from coordinate 95,859,386 downwards.
TGGAGACAGGAGGAGTACGCTGTATTCTTGGGGATGATCAGGTCCAGGTAGAACATTGTGAAGTACAGGTGCAGCATGGGAGAAGTCTTGGAGACAGGAGGAGTACGCTGTGTTCCTGGGGATGATCAGGTCCAGGTAGAACATTGTGAAGTAGAGGTACAGCATAGGAGAAGTCTTGGAGACAGGAGGAGTATGCTGTGTTCCTGGGGATGATCAGGACCAGGTAGAACATTGTGAAGTAGAGGTGCAGCATGGGAGAAGTCTTGGAGACAGGAGGAGTACGCTGTGTTCCTGGGGATGATCAGGTCCAGGTAGAACATTGTGAAGTAGAGGTACAGCATAGGAGAAGTCTTGGAGACAGGAGGAGTATGCTGTGTTCCTGGGGATGATCAGGACCAGGTAGAACATTGTGAAGTACAGGTGCAGCATCGGAGAAGTCTTGGAGTCAGGAGGAGTACGCTGTGTTCCTGGGGATGATCAGGTCCAGGTAGAACATGCTGAAGTACAGGTGCAGCATCGGAGAAGTCTTGGAGACAGGAGAAGTACGCTGTGTTCCTGGGGATGATCAGGACCAGGTAGAACATTGTGAAGTAGAGGTGCAGCATGGGAGAAGTCTTGGAGACAGGAGGAGTACGCAGTGTTCCTGGGGATGATCAGGTCCAGGTAGAACATTGTGAAGTAGAGGTACAGCATGGGAGACGTCTTGGAGACAGGAGAAGTACGCTGTGTTCCTGGGGATGATCAGGTCCAGGTAGAACATTGTGAAGTACAGGTGCAGCATGGGAGACGTCTTGGAGACAGGAGAAGTACGCTGTGTTCCTGGGGATGATCAGGTCCAGGTAGAACATGCTGAAGTACAGGTGCAGTAATGGAGACGTATTAGAGATGAGGTATGAGGTGGAAATGAGGCTGGAGATTGGTTACTGGGAGGGTGTATGCAGGATGGCCAGGTGTGCAGCTCTACCTGGCAGGTCAGAGGATGGAGTATCCTTCATCATTACTGTACAACCTGCAGTGGATGTTACGGGCGGTCATCACACTCTATGGAGTATCCTGAGCACATCGCTCCCTGCCCCGTCCAGAGCTGATTGCACAGAGTACAGACAGAACACAGCAGATTGTAGGCAGCGGTCACTTACCCTGGGACAGCAGCAGTGTGTGGAGCAGGGAGCTCTCCATGCCTGGGTGCACAGGGTGTGGGGGTCTCAGCTGGGTGCACGCTCTTCTGTTAGCTACGTCTTGCTGCTGTGAAGCTTCATTAGTGAAATGTGTGAAATTTCTGCAGAACTGAGAGTATTTATGGAGACAGTGATCTGAGTGTCGCTGCCTCCCGCCTCAGTGTCAGCAGACTCTGGAGGTATAAGCTGTGGGGTCCAGTGATGTTGCAGATTCACAATGATGTGGCAGCATATGGGGCCACCACGTCCATCACGACAAAGATGTCGGTCCATCGGTATCTATCAGGGTCATCTGTGGGGTCAGAGGAAAAAAGGAGGTAATCCAATGAAAAAGCAGCAGAGAACAAGAAAAGTAAAAATTCTCTGACCTTCAGGTGATTGGTGGTGGAGAATCTTTCACTGCTTTTACAGTAAGAAGCCTGGACACCACACAGAAAGCGGGCCTCACAGAATCAGGAGGAGAAGGCACAGCATTGTGAGGGGCAGAAGGAGGTTCTCACAGATTCAGGGGCAGATAAAGGCGCAGAAGGAGGGACTCACAGTTTCAGGAGCAGATAAAGGCACAGTACAAGGGGCAGAAGGAGGGACCCACAGATTCAGGAGCAGACTAAGGCACAGTATTGTGAGGGGCAGAAGGAGGATCTTACAGATTCAGGGGCAGATAAAGGCGCAGAAGGAGGGGCTCACAGTTTCAGGAGCAGATAAAGGCACAGTACAAGGGGCAGAAGGAGGGACCCACAGATTCAGGAGCAGACTAAGGTGCAGTATTGTGAGGGGCAGAAGGAGGATCTCACAGATTAAGGGGCAGATAAAGGTGCAGAAGGAGGAACTCACAGTTTCAGGAGCAGATAAAGGCACAGTACAAGGGGCAGAAGGAGGAACTCACATATTCAAGATTAGATAAAGATGTAGTACGAGGGGCAGAAGGACAAACTCACAGAATCAGGAGCATATTGAAGCATATTATTGTGAGGGGCAGAAGGAGGGACTCAGATTTGGGAACAGATTAATGTGCAATATGAAGGGCAGAAGGATGGAAATCAAAATCAGGAGCAGATTAAGGCACTGTATGGGGGCAGAAGGAGGGACTCACAGGATCAGGAGCAGATAAAGGCGCAGTACGAGGGACTCACAGAATCAGGAGCAGATAAAGGCGCAGTATGGGCGGTAGATTAAAATGCATAACGAGGGACTCAGAGAGTGAGGAGGTGCACAAGGTGCTGTAGGGTGGGCACTTATATGTTATTAGATGGGTGGGCCTCAGAGCCTTATGAATATTTGTGATCTGTCATCTACCAGCTGGGCCTGACACCCATATTAGTATTTCCACTTCCCAGGAGTTATGTTACTTAATGTTCAGCTGAGCACCTGGATATGAAACGTTAGCGTCTCCAGGCTTCACCGCTGCACGCCATGGATGAGGGCATCTCTCTGGGCTCAGGACATATGACCATCTCTCCTCCACAGCCCAGATTTGGTAGCATCAGCATTTTATCCACATGCCAATTTGGGGTGTTCATTTTCCTACTTGCAGCCACCTCTGGGCACATGTCGTAGATATTTAGCTTTTGTTTTTGAATGAGAATTTATTGTAAGAAAAGGAAACCTTGCGGTGAGAACCGTGAGTTGCCCGCGCATCCTGTGGTTTCACACAAGGTCCTGGGAACGGGTTATACGACTTCTCCTCCGTCGTTACACCAGTGACTCACCACACCGAGCTGTGTACGTGCTTAGACTAATCGCAGCCTTCCTTGTAAACCAGCCAGGTGAGGACGCGACACCACTGCATGGTCTTAAATCAATGGTGGAGACGCTGCTCCATGTCTACTAGACTTTCAGAAGTATTCAGCCGGCTCTTCTCATGTCTGTGCAATCTCCAAAAATTATTTAAAAAGTAATTAATGTCCATTACAGAAAATTCTTCCACCCACCGCTGCTGCGACTCGTCAGGTCATGATCTAGAGCAGTGTTTCTCAACTTGTGTGGCCCAGCTGCGCTTGGTACACATGCTCCAGGAGTGTGCACTAAAAGGTAACTGCAAAATCTGATATTCATTCACAACACTCACACTTCCCTAGATTACCACTAGAGGGAACCTTAGACTATTTAAGGGTGTGACTTAGGTAGCAGTAGCCATTCAAGTCTTGGGTGATTCAGGAGTGAGTCAGCTAGTTCCTGTCAGAGCTCAGTCTGAGCTGGAGACAGACGTGTGTGGATTTCCTGTCAGAGACAGAAGAGAGAGAGATTGCAAGCTGATAACTCAGAACAGACAGACTGCTAGAACCCTAGTAAGTGGAAAGTGACTCTCGGAGCTGGCTTGTAATCAGTCTGACGAAACGTCCTGAAAGCTGCTTTGGACAGAGTCTTTGAAGGAAAGAAGGAAGGGGACTACAGTTTGCAGAACATCGAGTTAACTGAGGGTCAGTCAGCGAGCTTTGGAAAGAAGGAAGAAAGCTAATGACAAAACCTACTGCTGCCCTGTGCTTATGTTAAGGAGGAGAGTAGGGAGACGGGCGAGTGGTTACCCTAGGAAGGAGTGACTTCGGTGACAGATCACCTTCACTCAACTAACCGGACACCAGGTCCGAAGTATTGCTGGTACCTTCACGGCTAGCGACAGAAAACCGGAATCCCGCTGGGCTTTAAGTCGCAGAGGGTAGCCCTAAGTGTTGATACGTAACAGGAGTCAGGGAGAACAGGAGTCCGGCCTGATCAGCCACAAGGGCTTAGTTCTTTCCAATTTCTGGTCACCAGAACAAGCAAAAGGCTCCACCACAATGTCGACCGGGCGTAGCTGTTGCATCAAGAGTTAAACTTGACTTCACGCAAGTGTAACGGGTCTGGTAGGTGAAACCACTGAGCCTTTTATACAAGACAGTATACTTGTAAGAGAGCAGGTGGCGCCCGGGGAATACGGACAGGAATTCACGGGAAGTGAGACAAGGTTCACCAGTACCTCCTGGGTAGGCAGGTTGTCACGGCAAGTGACCAGGGCAGTCTCTGGGTAGGCAGGTTGTCACGGCAAGTGACCAGGGCAGTCTCTGGGTAGGCAGGTTGTCACGGCAAGTGACCAGGGCAGTCTCTGGGCAGGCAGGTTGTCACAGCAAGTGACTAGGGCAGTCTCTGGGCAGGCAGGTTGTCACAGCAAGTGACCAGGGCAGTCTCTGGGCAGGCAGGTTGTCACAGAAAGTGACCAGGGCAGTCTCTGGACAGGCAGGTTGTCACAGCAAGTGACCAGGACAGTTACTGAATATACAGGCTTATACGACCTGAGATGTTGGAGCCTCCTGGTAGGCTGCAGTCCGATGGCAGATGATCGCTCCCAAGCGAGCAGGCAAGAGTCTCTGGAGTAGCCGGTGATCACTGCTGGAGATGTCCGAACCTTCGGATAAAGCTGCAGTCGGATGGCAGATGATCGCTCCCAAGTGAGCAGGCAAGAGTCTCTGGAGTAGCCGGTGATCACTGCTGATGAAGTCCGAACCTTCGGATAGAGCTGCAGTCGGATGGCAGATGATCGCTCCCAAGTGAGCAGGCAAGAGTCTCTGTAATAGCCGGGGATCACTGCAGGTGATGTCCGAACCTCCGGGGAGGACTGCAGTCAGATGGCAGACAGCAAGCAGACAGGTAACAGGCAGCAACTGGAAACAGGAGCTGAGGGCTGAAGCAGAGTTATACAGTGCAACAACAACATTGCTCGGGCACCTCCATTAAGGAGGAAGCCCTTAATATAGGGTGGAGTCCTCCGGCATTGGCCGGAGACTAATTTGGAAAATGCGCGCGGCTCCTTTAAGAGCGGGGAGGGCGCGGGCGCGCGCCCTAAGTCCAGCAGCAGGGAAGGAGCGCGCGGGCCAAGCAGGGCGGAATGAGGACGCCGAGGATGCTGGGGATGCTGAGGACGCTGGGGGCGCTGAGGATGCTGGGGGCGCTGAGGACGCAGAGCGCTGGTAAGGGGAACGGCGTCCCTGCCTGGCAGAGGGCCGGGACGCCGATGCTACAGTACCCCCCCCTCTAGGCCCCCCCTTTTTAGGCCAGAAAAAAATTTAGCTAGGATAAGAGGGGCATGGATGTTCTCCCGAGGTTCCCAGGTTCTCTCCTCAGGACCAAACCCCTTCCAATCCACCAAAAAATAAGTCTTTTTTCCTACCCTTTTTGTGGCCAGAATGTTCTCTACCTCAAATTCATCATCAGCAGACACTGGAGCAGGAGGTGTACCTGTAGACTTAAAAAAGAGTTAAGAACCACAGGTTTGAGGAGAGATACATGAAAAGAATTAGGAATTCGCAAATTGCCGGGAGTTTCAATTTATAGGACACTGGGTTGATCTGACTGATGACCTCAAAAGGACCGATAAACCGAGGACCTAACTTGTAGGAGGAATTTTGAGCGAACATATTTGGACGAAAGCCAGACTTTGTCCCCAGGACGGAATTGAGGAGGATCCAGACGTTTCTTGTCAGCATGTCTTTTCATGCGCTCGGATGACTGAATGAGTGCGGACCGGGTACTCTCCCAGATGGAGGAGAATTCTCTAACCAGAGATTCCGCAGCTGGATTGTCCACAGAGATGGAAATGGGGACAGGAATCCGAGGGTGCTGACCGAAGACTATAAAAAACGGAGACTTGGTGGAAGATTCGCTCTCTGATTATTATAAGAGAATTCGGCCCAAGGCAGGAGCTCCACCCAATCAGAATGATGAGCATTAACGAAGTGTCGGAGATAGCTGGTCAGATTCTGATTTATTCGCTCAACTTGTCCATTGGACTGTGGATGGTAAGCGGAGGAGAAATCCAAGGTGACGTCTAGTAACTTACAAGTAGCTCTCCAGAAACGTGAGGTGAACTGAACCCCACGATCCGACACAATGTGACGAGGCAGACCATGAAGACGGAAGATGTGGCGGATAAAGTCTTTAGCCAACTCGGGTGCAGACGGAAGACCTGGCAGAGGAATGAAGTGAGCCATCTTGGAAAAGCGGTCAGCGACCACCCAAATGACCGTACAACCGGCAGAGACGGGCAGATCCGTAATGAAGTCCATGGCTATATGTTGCCAGGGAGCAGCGGGTACAGGAAGCGGAAGAAGACAGCCGGCAGGCAGGTGTCTCGGAACTTTGTTGCGGGCACAGGAGACACAGGCAGAAACAAAGTCTATCACGTCTTTGTGCAGGGTAGGCCACCAATAATGCCGGGTAATGAGTTGGAGGGTCTTTTTCTGACCAGCGTGGCCAGCAAGTTTAGACGAATGACCCCAATGTAGGATTCTCTTCCGATCGGTTTCTGATACGAACGTCTTACCAGGAGGGAGACGATTTAGACTCACGGGAGCCACTTGCATCACTCTGGCGGGATCAATGATATGTTTAGGCTCATCTTCGAGATCCGACACCAGGAAGGACCGGGACAAGGCATCCGCCTTGATGTTTTTGTCAGCCGGGCGAAAATGCAAAAGAAAATCAAAGCGGGCAAAAAACAAGGACCACCGGGCTTGGCGAGGGTTAAGTCTCTGAGCATGCTGAAGGTAAGACAGATTTTTGTGGTCCGTGTAGATGATTACCGGATGAAGAGCCCCCTCGAGTAGGTAACGCCACTCCTCCAATGCCAACTTAATGGCCAATAACTCTCGATCTCCTATGGAGTAGTTGCGCTCGGAGGAGGAGAAGAGTTTGGAGAAGAAACCACAGGAAACCATCTTCCTGGATGAAGATTTTTGAGTAAGTACCGCTCCGGCTCCAGCAGAGGAAGCGTCCACCTCCAGGAAGAACTGCTTGTTGCCGTCCGGGCGATGCAGCACTGGAGCGGAAGAGAAGGCTTGTTTCAAGGAAAGAAAGGCCTCCTCTGCTTCGGGTGTCCACTGTTTGGGGTTAGCATCCTTGCAGGTAAGCGCTGAGATAGGAGCAGTCCTGGAAGAGAAGTGCGGTATGAAGAGACGGTAATAGTTAGCGAATCCCAGGAACCGCTGAATGGCCTTCAACCCCTCTGGTCGGGGCCACTTCTCGATGGCAGACAGTTTCTCCGGATCCATTCGTAGGCCAGTCTGAGAGATAATGTAGCCCAGAAACGGAAGCGAGGTCTGCTCAAAGAGGCACTTCTCATATTTGGCGAAGAGGTGATTCTGCCTGAGCCTGAGCAGAACCTGACGAACATCCCTCCGGTGAGACTGGAGATCCGGAGAGAAGACCAAGATGTCGTCAAGGTACACCACAACGCAGGAGTAGAGGAGGTCCGGAAGATGTCATTGACCAACTCCTGAAAGACTGCTGGAGCATTACACAGACCAAAGGGCATAACCAGATACTCGTAGTGGCCGTCCCGGGTGTTGAATGCCGTCTTCCATTCATCTCCTCGACGGATACGAACCAGGTTGTATGCTCCACGAAGATCCAGTTTAGTGAAGATTCTAGCCACTCTAAGACGATCAAACAACTCCGGAATGAGCGGAAGAGGGTACTTATTCTTCACCGTGATCAAATTTAGGCCTCTGTAGTCAATACAGGGACGGAGAGATCCGTCTTTCTTTTTTACAAAAAAGAAACCTGCTCCCGCGGGGGAGGTAGATTTCCGGATGAATCCTTTCGCTAAATTCTCCTCGATATATTCTGACATTGACCTGGTCTCTGCAGCGGACAATGGGTAAATACGCCCATGGGGAGGCGTAGTACCGGGTAGCAGGTCGATCGGGCAATCATATGGTCTATGCGGGGGTAATGTCTCTGCTTCCTTTTTATTAAAGACATCAGCGAATGACCAATATGGAATCGGAAGTCCAGGTAGATTAGCAGGTGTAGGAGAAGAACGGACGGGATGGACAGGCACCAGACACGTTTTATGACAGTCCTGTCCCCAGCGAAGAATCTCTCCATTCTGCCAGTCGAGCACGGGTGCATGTTTTTGGAGCCAAGGCAGACCTAGTAAGAAAGCATGAGAGAGTCCAGGTAAAACATGAAACGAGATGCTCTCAGAATGCAACATTCCCACCTGCAGGGTTATGGCTTCGGTGATAAGTTGGATGGGACGAGGTAGGAGACCCCCATCCACAGCAGCAACAGATACTGGTTCAACCAGAGGTTTTGTAGGAATGCGATACTTCTCTACTAGAGCCTGTGAAACAAGATTCCCAGCTGCTCCAGAATCAAGTTGGGCCAGTTCGAAGTAACGGTTCTTACCGATGAGAATAGAGACAGACAGCAGCAGAGATGAAGAGGATTTATTCTGGTCTAGGTGGACCTCTCCGAGCGAACCTAGACACAGGCGTTTCCCGACCTCTCCGGACAGGTACGGATCCAGTGCTCCTTACTGCCACAGTAGAAGCAACTCCTCTCGGCACGGCGTGAGTCCTGACGGGCTTTGACCATCTTGGTCTGGTCGACCTGCATAGGCTCAGCAGTGTGCATCTGGGGAGAAACGGAAGGGGTTATAGGTCTCTGAAACGAGGGTGCACGACGAGGAAACCCTCTCTCACGGGTGACCTCTTTGGCACGTTCCTGGAACCGTAGATCAATTCGATTGGCAAGATTTATTAAATCATCAAGGGAGGTTGGAATGTCCCGACCGGCAAGTTCATCTTTAATACGGCCGGACAGACCCTCCCAGAAGACCGAAATCAGGGCGTTATTGTCCCAAGCCAACTCAGAGGCTAGAGTACGGAACCGTATGGCATATTGACCAACGGTGAGACTCTCCTGACGGAGACGCAACAGAGATGATGCAGAGGAGGTCTTCCGTCCAGGTTCGTCGAATACCTTCCGGAAGGCTGAGAGAAAAGCAGGCAGGTCAGATACCAGAGGATCTTCTCTCTCCCAGAGAGGATTAAGCCAGGCCAGAGCCTCTCCGGTGAGATGGGACATGATGAAGGCAATTTTGGCCCGGTCAGAGTTAAACTGGTGTGCCAGGAGTTCGAAATGCAGGGTGCACTGGTTAATGAAACCACGAGCCAGAACAGGGTCGCCTCCAAACCTAGGAGGAGCTGAAAGACGAGGTCCGGGAATGGAAATCACGGAATTGGGAAGCAGCGAGACTGCCGGATTGTGAGTCATGGCTCCAGCGGTAGTTGCTGGTGATGGATTCAGTGTCCAAGCGGGAATTGACGTTCCGCAGGTGACCCAGGATAGCCTCCTGTTGAGACCTCTGGCGAGACAGCTCATGACACAGTTCTGGAAGTGAAGGGGTTTGGGTGCCACCGGGTTCCATGGCCCGAGCAAACTGTAACGGGTCTGGTAGGTGAAACCACTGAGCTTTATTATACAAGACAGTATACTTGTAAGAGAGCAGGTGGCGCCCGGGGAATACGGACAGGAATTCACGGGAAGTGACCAGGGCAGTCTCTGGGTAGGCAGGTTGTCACGGAAAGTGACCAGGGCAGTCTCTGGGTAGGCAGGTTGTCACGGCAAGTGACCAGGGCAGTCTCTGGGTAGGCAGGTTGTCACGGCAAGTGACCAGGGCAGTCTCTGGGTAGGCAGGTTGTCACGGCAAGTGACCAGGGCAGTCTCTGGGCAGGCAGGTTGTCACAGCAAGTGACTAGGGCAGTCTCTGGGCAGGCAGGTTGTCACAGCAAGTGACCAGGGCAGTCTCTGGGCAGGCAGGTTGTCACAGAAAGTGACCAGGGCAGTCTCTGGACAGGCAGGTTGTCACAGCAAGTGACCAGGACAGTTACTGAATATACAGGCTTATACGACCTGAGATGTTGGAGCCTCCTGGTAGGCTGCAGTCCGATGGCAGATGATCGCTCCCAAGCGAGCAGGCAAGAGTCTCTGGAGTAGCCGGTGATCACTGCTGGAGATGTCCGAACCTTCGGATAAAGCTGCAGTCGGATGGCAGATGATCGCTCCCAAGTGAGCAGGCAAGAGTCTCTGGAGTAGCCGGTGATCACTGCTGATGAAGTCCGAACCTTCGGATAGAGCTGCAGTCGGATGGCAGATGATCGCTCCCAAGTGAGCAGGCAAGAGTCTCTGTAATAGCCGGGGATCACTGCAGGTGATGTCCGAACCTCCGGGGAGGGCTGCAGTCAGATGGCAGACAGCAAGCAGACAGGTAACAGGCAGGCAACTGGAAACAGGAGCTGAGGGCTGAAGCAGAGTTATACAGTGCAACAACAACATTGCTCGGGCACCTCCATTAAGGAGGAAGCCCTTAATATAGGGTGGAGTCCTTCGGCATTGGCCGGAGACTAATTTGGAAAATGCGCGCGGCTCCTTTAAGAGCGGGGGAGGGTGCGGGCGCGCGCCCTAAGTCCAGCAGCAGGGAAGGAGCGCGCGGGACCAACAGGGTGGAAGGAGGACGCCGAGGACGCTGGGGGCGCTGAGGACGCAGAGCGCTGGTAAGGGTGTTTTGACCCGCACCACAATTGTGGTTTACCAGAGCAATGGGGTACTCAGAGCCGAGCCCATGGAAGTCTATGGGGTTGTCACAGGTAGCGGTGGCTCGGTCTGTGGCCCTGGCGGTCAGGCGTATGTTGGGGGGTATATTTACAGGGGATAGGTATATATACAGTTCGTGACGCCACCTGTAGTTCTCTGATCACTAAGACCAGCGCTGCTGTAGATCTCTGAGGGGATGGTGTGGCAGCTAGATGTCGGGTCCCCTACAGGTGGGACTGGTCCCTCAAAGTCTATGGAAGTAATGATGTCGGGTGCAGATAAATAAATCAGTCTCACACCATCCAGCGTCTTTCCATACCTTTTACTTGTCAGATGATAAGGCAGGTCCCAGGGAGGCTGGTCGGGTGGAGGATGTGCTTCGAGACAACAGCTGAACAGGTTGGGGGCCTCCTTTACTTTCAATATTATGATGAGTCCAACTAGCATAAAGCTTAGTTCCCTCCAAGAACTCCAGCTAACTCCTTAGCTGTACTGCCCGGTCAGTTTTGTGGTCGGAGCCTTCCTTTGAGAGAGCTGGGTTTCTACTATTGTCCTGCAGTGACTCCAGGTTCCCACTCTCCCTGACCCCAGTTACGTACCGACACTCCAAGGGCTGCTTTCTGCGACCTAAGGTCCAGTAAGACTCTGGTTTTTCTATCACTATGCCTAAAGCTATAGTGACACTTCGGTCCCCAGTGACCGGTGAAATCGTGCAGGATAGTCCAATTCTTAAGGCACTGCTATCACTTCTTCCACTGTGCCCTTCGCCCTGTTCGCGCTTGTAGCATAAGCACTCCACACTTCCTAGGGTAAAATACAAGCTAATCCCTTCTTTCTTCTTCCCAGAGCTCGCTAACAGAGGCTCAGTAATCTTCTAGTTCAGGAGCACGTCACTGAACTCCACTGTCCTTGGGACAGGCGACTGAAGGTTCTGCTGCTGACTCCTCTTTCTTCCTGCACAGACTGCACACAGGTGGGATGACTCACTCAGGAGCCACCCGGGCTAGACTAGACTGACTGGCTAGATCTCACTAGCTCTTATAACCTATGGGTGTGTCTAAGTGTGTGATGGAGTGAATGTTTATTGAGCATTAAACTGTTACCTCTCCGCACATCCTCCAGGGTACTGCGTGTGCCTTCACACCAGGGCTACACATTCCCCCATGGTAAAATACAGCACTCCCGGGCTGTGAAATACAAGAAGACATTTTGTTTTTCATTAACAGTAAACATTAAACTCTTCCCATCCGGGAGGTAAGGATTTCTTAAACGTTGCATTATGTACAGTAGGAAAATACAAAAAGTATTAAAGCATCAAGGCATTCAATATATACACAGTATTCTTGTGAAGGACCCGCACCAAACCTTCAACGTGGGTCCTGGGTGGGCTGCAGGACATCTGGCTGCAGACCTCGCTCAGTGCCACACCACACGGGTTTTATATTCAGAGGTAGTTGTGGTTTCATGTAAAACCAATATAATGCACCTTAGTGCAACTATTTACAGGATACAGTTTTTGGGCTGGCTCAGTCCTCAACCTCTCAGTCCATGACATAATAAAAGACACATATATATTTTCACTTCAATATTTACATTATATATCTATATATATACTTGTTTTAACTTTAATTTCACTTTACCCAACCAGGGTATTTGATGCAAAACTATGCACTCAACTTTTTCAAATCTTCATTCTGGTACCCAGCCGGGTATTCTACTCATTATAGAAAACATAGATACATTTGGCAATAAAGTGCAAATCTGGCAAAAATTCTCAAACTTTCTACAACGTTACATGCGGTAGACCCCTGTCTGGATCCTACCGGTCTTTACTGTTTAATTACTTCAACTACATTTTCCACCCCGGGGGCTGGATTAATGCGATGCTCCTTAGAGCACATGACAAACAGGTCGTGACCTGCTATCAGGGTTTGGGTCGCTACAGTCCTTGTGCGAACCGCTAGGGGCGCAACGGGTGCTTCTTCCTTGTGAGACGCCGATTGCGTCGCAGTTTGCGTAGCAGAGGGCGATTCAACTGTAACCGCAGTTTGCGATGTAGATTGGGTCGCCGATTGCGATGTAGAGGTGTACGCAGGGGGCGATGCCGATGCACAATGCTGGTGTGATGCAGAGCAGGAAGCAGGTGTGCGCAATGGCTCAGTTGGGGACGCACTAACCTGCTGCTGTCGCTGCTCCATCACAGACGGCTGGGTTTCCTCCGGTGTCCCTACCGGGGATCTGTAATCTGCTGCGGCCTCCTTGCCGGGCTGGCACTCCGGAACGGGCAGGACCTCCTCAGCCTCCTTCGCTTCCACCTCTCCTCCGATGGGATCAGGTACAGCACTTTTGGGGGCGACCTCCGGTTTTCCTTCAGCTTTCTTCAGCAGGGAACGTGGGAAATCAGGAGACGGCATTATGCTTGTGGGAGAGAGCACTGCGTCCCACAGCAGCCGCTGTATCTGGGCACGCCAGCGTCTCTCTGTCTCCTCCACGCCAGGTCGTTGCAGGATCATTTTCTTTAACCTTGCGTTTTCTTCTCCAATCTCCAGCAAGGCTTGCTGCAGGTGCAGGACCACGGATGACTCCGGTGCTGGTGGCAGCTTGGCTGGGGCACGGGGCCTGCCTTCCTCCGCTTCCCTGCTCGGCTGCACACGTCCTGCCTCCATGATGTTCCAGAAGATTCTCTCATCTTCCTCCAGAGACGTCCGGTCTCTTCCGTGGAGGCGGGGTTTGCGTCTCCTCTCTTCGCAGGGAAGGTGAAGAGGAGGCGGACCTCCTTTGCTGTAGGGCAGGATCGCATATTGTAATAGCACTTTGAGAGGGCAGGCATTCTCTTCGCGCCACAGGGGGGGCACACGCCCACGAATCCACGCCCACCTTCTTCTCCAGCGCCTGAGGGCGCGAATTTGGCGGCAAAATGGTGGATTTTAGCGCCAAAAATAGCAAACAGTCCTTTTTCACAAAAACACCTCCACAGGCACACAGGGCTCGCAATTTTGCGAGTTTCGCATCCTGTTCGTGACGCCAAGTTGTTTTGACCCGCACCACAATTGTGGTTTACCAGAGCAATGGGGTACTCAGAGCCGAGCCCATGGAAGTCTATGGGGTTGTCACAGGTAGCGGTGGCTCGGTCTGTGGCCCTGGCGGTCAGGCGTATGTTGGGGGGTATATTTACAGGGGATAGGTATATATACAGTTCGTGACGCCACCTGTAGTTCTCTGATCACTAAGACCAGCGCTGCTGTAGATCTCTGAGGGGATGGTGTGGCAGCTAGATGTCGGGTCCCCTACAGGTGGGACTGGTCCCTCAAAGTCTATGGAATTAATGATGTCGGGTGCAGATAAATAAATCAGTCTCACACCATCCAGCATCTTTCCATACCTTTTACTTGTCAGATGATAAGGCAGGTCCCAGGGAGGCTGTTGGGGTGGAGGATGTGCTTCGAGACAACAGCTGAACAGGTTGGGGGCCTCCTTTACTTTCAATATTATGATGAGTCCAACTAGCATAAAGCTTAGTTCCCTCCAAGAACTCCAGCTAACTCCTTAGCTGTACTGCCCGGTCAGTTTTGTGGTCGGAGCCTTCCTTTGAGAGATCTGGGTTTCTACTATTGTCCTGCAGTGACTCCAGGTTCCCACTCTCCCTGACCCCAGTTACGTACCGACACTCCAAGGGCTGCTTTCTGCGACCTAAGGTCCAGTAAGACTCTGGTTTTTCTATCACTATGCCTAAAGCTATAGTGACACTTCGGTCCCCAGTGACCGGTGAAATCGTGCAGGATAGTCCAATCCTTAAGGCACTGCTATCACTTCTTCCACTGTGCCCTTCGCCCTGTTCGCGCTTGTAGCATAAGCACTCCACACTTCCTAGGGTAAAATACAAGCTAATCCCTTCTTTCTTCTTCCCAGAGCTTGCTAACAGATTCTCAGTAATCTTCTAGTTCAGGAGCACGTCGACTGAACTCCACTGTCCTTGGGACAGGCGACTGAAGGTTCTGCTGCTGACTCCTCTTTCTTCCTGCACAGACTGCACACAGGTGAGACTTTTCCCTCGAAGTCTATGATGGTGCAGGGTGCAGATAATAAGTCAGTCACACACAAGCTGGTCTCTTTGGACTATCCTGCACTCCACACTTCCTAGGGTAAAATACAAGCTAATCCCTTCTTTCTTCTTCCCAGAGCTTGCTAACAGATTCTCAGTAATCTTCTAGTTCAGGAGCACGTCGACTGAACTCCACTGTCCTTGGGACAGGCGACTGAAGGTTCTGCTGCTGACTCCTCTTTCTTCCTGCACAGACTGCACACAGGTGGGATGACTCACTCAGGAGCCACCCGGGCTAGACTCACTGACTGGCTAGATCTCACTAGCTCTTATAACCTATGGGTGTGTCTAAGTGTGTGATGGAGTGAATGTTTATTGAGCATTAAACTGTTACCTCTCCGCACATCCTCCAGGGTACTGCGTGTGCCTTCACACCAGGGCTACACAAGGGGAACGGCGTCCCTGCCTGGCAGAGGGCCGGGACGCCGACGCTACAGCAAGTTAGGACTCATACACTTTAAAGGGAAAGGAGGCCTTTAACCTACTCAGCAATTACCTGGATGTGCATCCTCCACCCTGAGCAGCTTCCCGGGACATACCTGCAACCTTCATCAGTAAAGGTATGGAAAGAGACCAGCTTGTGTGTGACTGACTTATTATCTGCACCCTGCACCATCATAGACTTCGAGGGAAAAGTCTCACCTGTGGGAGACTTAACATCCAGCTGCCCCATAACATCCCCTCAGAGGATTCACTCTGCAGCGCTGGTCAAAGTGATCAGAAACCACAGGTGGCGTCACGAACTATTCCTAAAATCCCCTGTAAATATCCCCCTTTGAATGACCGCCCAGGGCAACGGACCGAGCTGTGCTGCTTGTGACATTCCCCATAGACTTCAACGGGCTCGGTGCCGAGTGCCCCATAACCCTGGTGTTGTGCGACTCATCTTTGGCGTCACGAACAGGATCCGAAGCTTACTGAATGTGAGTCCTGTGTGCCTAAATTGGACTGTTTTTGTGAAAAAGACTGTGTGCAGTTTTTATAATTTTTCGCGCCATTTTCCGCCATTTTGCCATATTCGTGCCCTGAGGTGCTGGTGAAGAAGGTGGGCGTGCATTCGTGGGCGTACCCCCCCCTGTGGCGCGAAAGAAATGTTCGCCTACCCTAAATGTGACTGCCTTAACGGACACGCCCATCAGCAAGGGAAGTCCGCCTCCTGATCCCAAAGGGAGTGAAGAGGAGGAAAAGGAAAAAGATGGCTGCCGGTTGTAAGCTGTCACGGGAGGGAATAAAGGAGCCAAGCTGTCTGACTCTAAAGCTGCGACTGCAGCAGAGCCAACCGCTCCCTGCCCAGAGCGCGCGACTGACACCCGCGCCATCACCTGAGCTAGTGGCTGAAATCTGGCCGGAGGCTGATCCTGGAAGAGCTGTACCTGACCCCGCCGAGGACGCGGCGAGGGGAGAGGAGGCTGCGGAGGCCTTGCCCGGACCGGAACGCCAGCTAGGCCCGGAACCAGACACCGTACCTGGAGCAGAGGAGGATCCCGACATCGGAGCTGCCACCACAGCGGAGGCACCCGGCTCCACGAAGGAGCCCACAGAGGAACGTCTTCTCACGCCTCCTGCACAAGATCCGTGCCTGCCATCAGCATCGCCGGAGGAAGACAGACCCTGCGGCCTGGAGAACTGGGACGAGCCGGCTCCCGAACCTGTATGTGCTGAGCGCCGCCTGTCCCAGCAGCGGATGCGGCAGATGAGAGGTACTGTGCAGGGGCAGCGGCGACTGGGGGCTAGACATGATCCGATGGTGGAGTCGATGATCCTGGTGCTAGGCACTGGGCCAGTGAATAGGAACGGTCCTGTGCTGGCACCGCCACCAGGTGTCACTGTTATCTGCAAAGAGAAGAAGACCAGTAGGACCCAGACAGGGTTTACTGCCTTTGTATAAAGTTAAAGAAGAAGTTGCACTTTATTGAAATATTGATGATGTTTGCATAATTAGTATAATTTTGCATAGAATAGAATACCCCAGTTGGGTAACGTGAAGCATTTAACATAGTATTAATGTGATTTTACTACTTTGAAATGTTCATGTAAGGACTGCGTGGCTGTGGACTTTGCCCGCCCAAAAACTTTAAATGTAAATAGTTCGCACTTCGGTGCCCCATCTTGGTTTTACATAAAGCCTTACTACCTCAGAAGAAAAACCCGTATGGTGTGGCCTAGAGTGAGGTCTGCAGCAATGAAGTCCTGCAGCCCACCCAGGACCCACGTGGGAGGTTTTTGGTGCGGGTCCTCCACAAGAATCTTATATTGTATTTAGTGATGTGAAAAGTATTTTGATATTTTTCTACTTGCCAGTGTATACATTGTAACGTTAAAGAGTTATGTAAAAATTGTTTTTTTCTATTTCAGCCCGGGAGTGCTGATGATAACTAGGGGGGGATGTGTGACCCAGCTGCGCTTGGTACACATGCTCCAGGAGTATGCACTAAAAGGTAACTGCAAAATCTGATATTCATTAACAACACTCACACTTCCCTAGATTACCACTAGAGGGAACCTTAGACTATTTAAGGGTGTGACTTAGGTAGCAGTAGCCATTCAAGTCTTGGGTGATTCAGGAGTGAGTCAGCTAGTTCCTGTCAGAGCTCAGTCTGAACTGGAGACAGACGTGTGTGAGATTTCCTGTCAGAGACAGAAGAGAGAGAGATTGCAAGCTGATAACTCAGAACAGACAGACTGCTAGAACCCTATGCAAGTGTTAAGTGACTCTCGGAGCTGGCTTGTAATCAGTCTGACGAAACGTCCTGAAAGCTGCTCTGGACAGAGTCTTTGAAGGAAAGAAGGAAGGGGACTACAGTTTGCAGAACATCGAGTTAACTGAGAGTCAGTCAGCGAGCTTTGGAAAGAAGGAAGAAAGCTAATGACAATACCTACTGCTGCCCTGTGCTTATGTTAAGGAGGAGAGTAGGACGACAGGCGAGTGGTTACCCTAGGAAGGAGTGACTTCGGTGACAGATCACCTTCACTCAACTAACCGGACACCGGGTCCGAAGTATTGCTGGTACCTTCACGGCTAGCGACAGAAAACCGGAATCCCTGCTGGGCTTTAAGTCGCAGAGGGTAGCCTAAGTGTTGATACGTAACAGGAGTCAGGGAGAACAGGAGTCCGGCCTGATCAGCCACAAGGGCTTAGTTCTTTCCAATTTCTGGTCACCAGAACAAGCAAAAGGCTCCACCACAATGTTGGCCGGGCGTAGCTGTTGCATCAAGAGTTAAACTTGACTTCACGCAGGTTAGGACTCACACACTTTAAAGGGAAAGGAGGCCTTTAACCTACTCAGCAATTACCTGGATGTGCATACTCCACCCTGAACAGCTTCCCGGGACATACCTGCAACCTTCATCAGTAAAGGTATGGAAAGAGAACAACTTGTGTGTGACTGACTTATTATCTGCACCCTGCACCATCATAGACTTTGAGGGAAAAGTCTCACCTGTGGGAGACTTAACATCTTGCTGCCCCATAACATCCCTCAGAAGATTCACCTTGCAGCGCTGGTCAAAGTGATCAGAAACCACAGGTGGCGTCACAAACTATTCCTAAAATCCCCTGTAAATACCCCCCTTTGAATGAGCGCCCAGGGCAACGGACCGAGCTGTGCTGCTTGTGACATTCCCCATAGACTTCAATGGGCTCGGTGCCGAGTACCCATAAGCCCTGGAACCCAGTGTTGTGCGACTCAAACTCCAGTCCTCAGGACCCACCAACAGGTCATGTTTTCAGGATTTCCTTAGTATTGCAAAGGTGATGGAATTAATGCTTGAGCAGGTGATAAAATTACTAAGGAAATCCTGAAAACATGACCTGTTGGTGGAGAGCCTGGACACATTGTAAGCAGCTTTTTGGAGCCTGGGCTTTAGGAGCAGCTTCCTCCGTGGACGCCCCCATGCTTTCCTCTACAGTGTGCCCCAGATTGTGAGTCTCCGGTTGGACTTTCTACTTCTTTACATAACTGCTATGTTCTTCCTCGTTGATTTTCTTGCCCCTTGTCAGCAGAAGACGCTCCTGTTTCAGCAAAAAATAATCGTAGAACAGCATACCAATCTGGGTGAAGCTTTTCAAGCTTGAAAAAGACCTATGATGGTTGAAACGTTGCATCTGGCAAAATAAAGGAATCTGTTTAATCTTCACCCGGATTGGTATGCTGCTCTTCTCCTTTTTTTTGGTATGTATCTGTCCATCTGGGTCCGGTGGAATAGAGCGTGCATCCATATGCTGTAGTGCTGTCAGCCAATTTCATTTTTTGTGCTCCTGTTTCTGCAGTCACTTCCATGGTCCCCTGCAAGGCTCTGAGATGCTGCAGTTCCATCCTTGTTAGATTTTTCTATCACTTTTGCTCCAGTATTTGACCGATTAGTAAAGCTTTGCGGATCTTTGCGTAGCCTTCACCTTTCCTGTGCGCAGAAATGATTTTCTTTCTCAGGTCTTGTAACATTTCTCTTCCATGTGGTGCTATTGCTGACAGCATGAAATGGGCAGGGGTTTTCTTTGCTAGGTAACGCTCTTTTATAGTCGCCCATTTGCTGGACACCGGTGTAATGAAGAATTTGACTGATTTGCAGGAGAGATCTTGGTCGTTAGAATTTGGTAGTCTACTTTAGCTTTGATCATAAGACTTTCATTGCTGTGCACTTACTCCGTTTTGCAACTGAAGTTGTCAGGTAAATTACTTTTTTTCGGTGCAAAATAAGAAATCTTGTTTGCAATCAGTGGCCCACATTTGTGGGAGCATTTTGTAGTAAGGTGTCACATAGAAGTTTATTGACAAATATGTTGGGTGTACTCATTTACACTGAGCGCTCTATATATAATGTCTGAATTGGTGTCAGTACAGTGTATGGGTGTTTAGTGTGTATAGTGTCCATGAGGCTGGAGATGCATTGTGTGAATACAAACCTTCTACATTCTCACCACTCCAGCATCTCTTCTCCACCATGTGCCACCAGTGCTGACATCGATGAGCAGCCATGTCCGGAGGATAAAGGACCTGGAAGTGGGATTCGGCCATTCTCTGATCCATTTGTCAAATTGACAGCCATGCAGAGAATGTGTAAACACCTGCGGCCGGAATTCAATTGTTCTCACATCTTCCAGGCATGAGTACAATTGAAGCTGTTACCACCAGCACCTTCAGATCAGGGCAACCTCAGAACCACATAGGAGGTTGTCAGCGGCAAGGTAAGTGCTCAAATAGAGATGAAGACACAGGAATTTTATTTAGGAGAGTTTGAGAAAACAACATTATGGAGGAGGGGCAAAATGTGTGAGGAGACACTATGGAGGAGGGTGAAAATGTGTGAGGAGACAGTACAGGGGGAATATGTGAGGCAACACTATAAGGAGGGAACTGTGTGAGGGGGCAGTGTGGAGGGAGAACTATGTGGAGGGAGAGTATGGGGGAAGCATGAGGAGACAGTCTAGTGGGAGAAAAATGTGAGGGGGCACAGTATAGAGATTGAGAAGTGTGGGAGCATTATAGAGAGGTGGAAGTATAGACAGGGGGCAGTATGAAGGGGACAATATGCAAAGGGGTGGGAATGTGAAGAGGGGGCACATTATAGAGCCTGGGCAGCACAGGGGACACCCTGCGTGGGGACAGTGTGAAGAGGGGCCACAGTAAGGTAGGGAGAGGGCAGTGTGGACACCATGTATCATAAGAGGGACAGTGTGAGGAACATATTTTGTTCAGGGAGCACAATGAGAGTCTATTATTTATTCAGAGGCACAACATAGGGCAAATATTTTTATCTGACACACTATAATAACACTTTTATTTTTAAGGGCATCATGTCGGGATATGCTGCAGAAGACCGATGGGAAGGGGAGAGGGAAGTCTGCAGAGACCAGAGGTGAATGTGAAAAGTCATCATGGCGTCTGGTCAAGATGGAGAAGAAAAGAAAGACAACGACTCAGAGAAGATGTCATCTAAAAGGGACCTGGATGTAAATGTTTACTTGTGATAGTGACTATGTCTCATCAATACTGTGGTTCCTGGGTGGTCCGCAGTCTGATAATGACTAATATCAACTACTTCCAGCATCTCCTTACTATTATTAGAGACATACTGAAAGTTGTAGCATCATGCGATACAAGTGGACATGGGGCAAACCTGACATTACAATTGCTCGCTGTACTAGGTTTTATGACGTATTCTTCAACTGATGGATGCGCTGATGATATATTCATATTCTGATGATGGTTCTGGTGATATGATGTATTCATGTACTGATGGTGATTCTGGTGGTATATTCATGTACTGGTGATGGTTCTGGTGATGTAATCATGTACTGGTGATGGTTCTGGTGATGTAATCATGTACTGATGATTGTTCTGGTGATGTAATCATGTACTGATGGTGATTCTGGTGGTATATTCAAGTACTGGTGATGGTTCTGGTGATGTAATCATGTACTGATGATAGTTTTGGTGATATTATGTATTCATATACTGATGGTGGTTTTAGTAATGTATTCATGTACTGATGATTGTTCTGGTGATATATTCATGTACTGATGATGTTTTGGTGATATATTCATGTACTGATGATGGTTCTGGTGATATGATGTATTCATGTACTGATGGTGGTTTTATTAATGTATTCATGTACTGATGATGGTTCTGGTGATGTATTCATGTACTGTTATTAGTCCTGACCCTGTACATATGCAACAATCTGTAACTTGTCAGATTATGTGATACATGGCTATGTTAATAAAGTGTCATGGCACGTCTGACATGTTAAGGGTTAGTATACTGTCTTTATGTTAGGAGTATTAATTCTTAAATTCAGCACTACATGTCACTAAGTAAGCCCTGACTCACTGTCAGGATTGGCCTCTGCTTGTCGGTTCCAGTGGTCATCACATGACCACTCACATGCCATTTTCATACTTCCGGTTACGTGCAGACTAGCTTCTCTTAATGAAGCAGGGTCTATTGTTGTATCTGACCACTGGGAAAATAAGGAAGAGGGGCTCGTCAGCAACTGACTGTAAGACTGCAAACCATAAGTGAGCATTCACATGATGACTACTCAACATGCTAAAGCTGTGTATCGGAGGAGGCGCCAGACTGAATTTTTTCCCGGTGTGGGGAAACCTAGATTCACATTTGCCGATCCTGACATCATCTGTTGTGGGAATATCAGGGGCAATCAGCATGGTCAATTGACTCCATTCCAACATGCAAGGTGCCCTATATCTCCTGAGATATCCAGGTATGATTCTATATAGACTGGCTGTATCTGTGGATGTGGTGGGGCAGAACACAGGACACATATATAATATACAGTCATCTCATCATGTGACGACCTATAGAGGCTGAAGCTGAGCCACAGAGGGGGGCACATTCATTATACCGGGACACTTTATGTACATGTCTGTAGCATTGACACATTCATATACACCATGCGAGCATGGCAGAGACATTATACAGACGTTCTGAATGGAGGTCTTCATATATACTGTAGGGGGTCACATACATGATGCACCATGTGGGGGGCAATATACTGACACTCTGGTTTGGGTTTTCATATATTACAGGTTACAGGTGATTTTCCATTTCACAAACTCACACAAGTTGGTGACAATGATTGGAGTAGATTGATCATGGGGTCCTCTGCTGTCCTGTGGCACTCGCTGTTGTTCTGGTGGCACTTTATCGTTGTGTGCTTCCTCGCCCAGTTTTACTCTGGTCACAGCCACTGTTTTTATGTATTTTTGTTATGGTAGGTTTTCATGAGTCTTGTGTAGGTGATTGGTGGAGGCTCTATGGCCGCCATGCTGTGAGAATGAGGGTGTCATTGGTATACGCTGAGTAGATAATTGATGGAGGTAATCTGGAGAGGGTCCTTATACAGAACAGTCAGCCTCATATTACAGAATGCGTCCTCCTCATTCCGACCATCGTTGGTTGGGGATCCGTGGTTGCATTCTCTCCTGCGGTTTCACCGTCCGGTCCTCCAGCATTTGTTTGTATTGACGCTTAAAGAAGCCGAGCTACAAAGGAAATAACAGTGATATAATGTAACAGGACAGAGCCAAAGGCCGAGAAGAGACGGCAGCAATAAATGGCACAGACTGCGCCACTGGCCAAATACATGGACCAAGGAAGATATGCAACATCTAGACTACGACCAGCTGGAGTCTTCCTCATTATAACAAAGTCCACGGAGACGAATCCATGACCAGACGTACCTTGTAGAGACCAGCAGTAATCAGGGCCAGGAGGACCAGTCCCCCGATGCTGCTGCCAATTATTCATAGGGAGGTAATTGTACTGAACGATCACCTCCACACTGACTGGGCCTGCAGGAGAAAACCAAGCCGACAATTGAAGACAGAGCAATGAAAGAAGTAGTCCCTGAACAAGACATACTACTGACAAAGTGACCGTGAGATAACAAGGGAGCATATTAAAGATAACACCAAGATTGACACCAATCTCTCCTTCACCTCCCATAACAATCTCTTGCCCGCTCTTGCCGTCTACACTAAAGAACATCTCTAGAATCCGCCCTTTTCTCACATGGAAACAACAAAAACCCTCACTGTACATTGATCCACTCCCCCTGGACTACTGCAACGCTCTATTACTTGGCCTCCCGTACTCGACTATCCCCTCTCCAGTCCATCCTAATGCAGCAGCCAGGGTCATCCATCTGGCTAATCGGTACTCGACCGTCAGCTCTTCGCCAGTCCTTACACTGGCTGCCCATTCATTATAGGATCCAATTCAAAGTACTTGTTCTCACCCACAAATCTCTCCACAGGCAGCACCCCCCTACATCTCCTCCCTCATTTCTTTCTATCACCTGCCCGTCCTCTCCACAGTGCAGCACCCCCTACATCTCCTCCCTCATTTCTATCTATCGGCCTAACCGACTGCTGCGCTCTGCAAACGACTTTCGACTAACCTCTGCACTAATCTGTACCTCCCACTCCCGACTCCAAGACTTCTCCCGCGCTGCGCCAATCCTCTGGAATGCTCTACCCCAAGAAATTAGGACTATCCACAATTTGCATGGTTTCAGGAGCTCCCTCAAAACACATTTGTTCAGAGCGGCCTATCACATTCACTAACCAAAGTCGTTCTATGTTTAAGTGTGTGTGTGTAGCCCATTCACTATCTCCATCCATCCCTCACTCCCTCAAGATGGCTGGACCATCATTGTAAATGCACCATTGTATATAAACACCTGTACTTTGTATCTCCCCCTCCTCATTGTAGATTGTAAGCTCTCACGAGCAGGGGCGGCTGATTTTGCTTTAATTATTGTATTGTTAACGTTGTTACTTATGACTTGTGTTTTGAAACTGTTAAACTGTAAAGCGCTGCGGAATATGTTGGCGCTATATAAATAAAGATTATTATTATTATTAATTATTATAATGGGGAGTATATCCAAAAAATGGGAGTATTGCCCACATAACAGGGAGCCTAGGCAAGATAACGAAGAGTGTAACCCTGATAATGAAGAGCATAGCCCAGATAACAGGGAGCATAGCCCAGATAACAGGGAGCATAGCCCAGATAACAGGGAGCATAGCCCACATAACAGGGATCCTAGGCAAGATAACGAAGAGTGTAACCCTGATAATGAAGAGTGTAGCCCAGATAACAGGGAGCCTAGGCAAGATAATGAAGAGTGTAACCCTGATAATGAAGTGTAGTCCAGATAATGAAGAGTGTAGCCCAGATAACAGGGAGCATAGCCCAGATAACAGGGAGCATAGCCCAGATAATGAAGAGTGTAACCCTGATAATGAAGAGTGTAGCCCAGATAACAGGGAGCATAGCCCAGATAATGAAAAGTGTAACCCTGATAATGAAGAGTGTAGCCCAGATAAAAGAGAGCATAGCCCAGATAACAGGAAGCGTAGGCAAGATAACCAAGAGTGTAACCCTGATAATGAAGAGTGGAAGAGTGTAGCCCAGATAACAGGGAGCATAGCCCAGATAACAGGGAGCATAGCCCAGATAACATGGAGCATAGCCCAGATAACATGGAGCATAGCCCAGATAATGAAAAGTGTAACCCTGATAATGAAGAGTGTAGCCCAGATAACAGGAAGTGTAGGCAAGATAACCAAGAGTGTAACCCTGATAATGAAGAGTGGAAGAGTGTAGCCCAGATAAAAGAGAGCATAGCCCAGATAACAGGGAGCATAGCCAAAACAACAGATAGCATAGCCCGATAACAGGGAGCATAGCCCAAACAACAGAGAGCATAGCCCAAATAACATGGAGCGTAGCCCAGATAATGAAAAGTGTAACCCTGATAATGAAGAGTGTAGCCCAGATAAAAGAGAACATAGCCCAGATAACAGGAAGCGTAGGCAAGATAACGAAGAGTGTAGCTGATAATAAAGAGTGTAGCCCAGACAACAGAGAGCATAGCCCAGATAACAGGGAGCGTAGGCAAGATAATGAACAGTGTAGCCCTGATGATGAAGAGTGAAACAGGAGAAGCCGGAAACAGAAAACGTGCCAGGAGATGGGGAGGTCACCGCGTGGCCGGGGTGGTATGTTGGAGTCTCTGCATGGCGGAGGAAGGGGAAACATGTAGGGGCGCTGACATTGGAGGTACAGTACACCCCACCTTACGCCCCCTCTTCTTCAAGCCCGCGAGGACTCTCTACAGAAGAAGTGAAGCCTGATTCTTTTCCTTGGATTCCCTCGACTTCTCTTCGGGACCATGTTCTTTCCAGTCCAATAGAAGAAAGGTTACACCTCCCACCTTCTTCTTGGCTAGAATGCTTCTCATCCTAAAGACATACTAGGAGCAGACCACAGCGGGCATGGATATAGGATCCTTGAATCGTTGAGTCTCTCTACACCCGTTGAGATCAGCTATCACCTTGGAAGAATCAAAGACAAACTAGAGTTCTTCCTCCTGGTCGGTGAATAGAGACATGGTAGATGCCTCCGCCTTGACATTCTGGTTATTATGCCACTTGAGAACTAAAGATACCCTCTCAGGGTCCATCTTCAAACTGGTGCCCAAGAACATACGTCCTGGAGGCAGGGAGGTTCCCGGGAGCAGGTCTCTGGAACAATCGCCGATACTGTGTGGCAATATAGTCTTCGCTACCCTTCTTTTGGAGACATCAGCACACAACAAGTCAGTGACTAGCTGACCTAGTGGAGAAGATGGCGACACAGGTTGAGAAACTGGATGTTCAGGGACTAGACACCTTTCGTGACACAACTGTCCCCAAAGAAGCACTTCACCGGATCTCCAGTCTAGGGGTTCATGAGTTCTTAGCCACCGAAGAAGAATAAGTGAATGAAATAAACAAGACAGCACATGGAAGGCCATCTTCTCCTTATGCAATGCCCCTATTTGGAGCTCTACTTGCTTAGTCATGACTTGAACAACATGGGATAGGGCTTTTTCTTCGATGGACGAATCCCTGCTGCAAGAAATTTTTCCGTCGAACCAGAGTCAAGGTAAGCTGTTTTGACAAACAGGGTACCTCCACATGATATGTTCATAGTCAGCAGTAAAGAAGTTTTACTCTCACCTAGGGAAGCTTTACCTTCTGGCCCTCTGCTTTGGAATTTTTCAAACCTCTCAGGACAGCAGCGAATTGAAATGTTTTGTGCTATCGTAGCCATAACACACTCCCTTGGCACAACAAAGTTCCAGTTGCTGCTCTGCAAGCTTAACTCGACCTGCATGGATTCATTACAGATGGCTGTCTCAGGAGACTTGGTAACAAGTGATCTCTGAAAGGATGGAGCCAAACGCGATGTTTTCGTATCACTCACGAAACATCTCTCTGGTCCACTGCTGGAACCTGCGGTCGATCCAGATTGCCAGGGAAATCAATACGTCTAGAGTGGCAGTGATATCACGACCAGTCAATTCATCTTTAATTCTTCCGGACATTTCATCCCCAAAAGTGGCTACCAACGCTTCGTCATTCCAACCTGGTTCAAAAGACAGGCTATCGTTCTGGATGGCATTCTAACACTTGCAGGCAGATCTCTGTGACGGAGAAGATGGAGTAGAACAGTGTTCCCCAACTCCAGTCTTTAGGAGCCACCAACAGGTCATGTTTTCAGGATTTCTCTAGTATGTATGGCCCAGGTGATAATTACAGTACCTGCAAAGGCAATAATTCCATCACCTGGGCAATACTAAGAAAATCAGGAAAATATGACCTGTTGATGGCTTTTGAAGACTGTAGTAGGGGAACACTGCAGTATCAGATACACTACAAGCCTTTTTGAAAACCTTTCGGAAGGCCACCAGGAGGGCCTGTAGATCTGATGTCACAGGGTCTCCTCTCTCCCACAAGGGACTCTCCTGCTAGGTGTGACATTAGGAATCCCACTGTAGCCCAATCAGAATGTAACTGATGGGTCAATAGTTCATAGTGCAAGGTGCACCTGGTTCAGGAATCCATGGCACTACTTAGGGTCTCTTCTGAATCGTGGTGGAGCTGATAAATGAAAATTAACTCCAGGATCATAGGTTGTAGGCTGAGTAGACTCAACTGCAGCTGCTGTGATTTGGGCTGGAGCAGATCAAGCAGCCGTGGTCGGGGCATCCAACAGCGTAGTTTCACAGTCCACAGATAGGGCAACATTTTTCTTGCTGATCTCGCTGTTGGATCAACTCTTGGTACAGCTCCGATACCTGAGGAGTCTTGGGATTAGCGGTGTCCATGGCTTGAGCATACTGTCATGCATGCAGGTTATAGACGTGGATCATGGACCCACTGTGCTACAGGGCCAGGCCTGAATAGGAGGGGCATAGCTAAGCAGCTATCTGGTTTTCACTGGAGCTCCTCATGGTAGAGTCAGGCTTGAGGTGTAGGTAGCCGCCAGGTTCCACTCCTAGGCAGTCACCAAGGCTGCATTCGGAACCTGTTAAAACAGGTGCAGCTTCAGGGTTCAGATACCGTTGAAGCAACTTCTGGTTCAGGGTCCGCTAAAGTGGCTACATAGTTCATGTACCGCCAGATCGGCTTAGGATTCAGGTACCACCTAGACAAATTCATGGTAATGTACACACTATGCAGGAATACGGGAACAGAATCAGGATAATGAACTAACTTCAATGGATTAGGATGAAGGACCTGGCAACATACAGTTGCACACACTAAAGTTAAAGGGAAACTTCAGGGGTTGCTCAGGCACCTCCTTACTGGGGAGGGTGCCTTTTATACAAGATGCCTTCCCAGCTATTGTGTGGGGGCATCTTCAAGGTGTGTGCGCTGACCCTTTAAGAACAGGGGAGAGCACGCGCACACTGGGAAGCCTATGCAGCATGCACAGGAAGCAGGAGATAGGAGATGTGCTAGGAAACAGGGAGATTGCCGCGCATCCAGGGTGGTGAGTATGCCAGTGTCCCTGCATGGAGGAGGAAGGGGAACCATGCAGGAGTGACTGATTTGGTGATACAGTAGTAATGGGTAGCATCACCCAGATAATGAAGAGAGAGGACCAGATAACAGAGAGCGTAGCCCAGATAATAGATAGTGTAGCTGAGATAACAGGGCAGCCCAGATAATGAAGAGCATAGCCTGGATAATGGAAAGCATAGCCCAAATATACAGGTAACACAGAGAGTAGTCCAAAATAACGAAGAGCAAAGCCCAGATAATGAAGAGAGAGGACCAGATAACAGAGAGCATAGCCCAGATAATGAAGAGAGAGGACCAGATAACAGAGAGCAAAGCCCAGATAATGAAGAGAGAGGACCAGATAACAGAGAGCAAAGCCCAGATAATGAAGAGAGAGGACCAGATAACAGAGAGCAAAGCCCAGATAATGAAGAGAGAGGACCAGATAACAGAGAGCATAGCCCAGATAATAGATAGTGTAGCTGAGATAACAGGGCAGCCCAGATAATGAAGAGCATAGCCTGGATAATGGAAAGCGTAGCCCAAATATACAGGTAACACAGAGAGTAGTCCAAAATAACGAAGAGCAAAGCCCAGATAATGAAGAGAGAGGACCAGATAACAGAGAGCATAGCCCAGATAATGAAGGGAGAGGACCAGATAACAGAGAGCAAAGCCCAGATAATGAAGAGAGAGGACCAGATAACAGAGAGCATAGCCCAGATAATGAAGAGAGAGGACCAGATAACAGAGAGCAAAGCCCAGATAATGAAGAGAGAGGACCAGATAACAGAGAGCAAAGCCCAGATAATGAAAGAGAGAGGACCAGATAACAGAGAGCAAAGCCCAGATAATGAAGAGAGAGGACCAGATAACAGAGAGCAAAGCCCAGATAATGAAGAGAGAGGACCAGATAACAGAGAGCATAGCCCAGATAATAGATAGTGTAGCTGAGATAACAGGGCAGCCCAGATAATGAAGAGCATAGCCTGGATAATGGAAAGCGTAGCCCAAATATACAGGTAACACAGAGAGTAGTCCAAAATAACGAAGAGCAAAGCCCAGATAATGAAGAGAGGACCAGATAACAGAGAGCATAGCCCAGATAATGAAGGGAGAGGACCAGATAACAGAGAGCAAAGCCCAGATAATGAAGAGAGAGGACCAGATAACAGAGAGCATAGCCCAGATAATAGATAGTGTAGCTGAGATAACAGGCAGCCCAGATAATGAAGAGCATAGCCTGGATAATGGAAAGCGTAGCCCAAATATACAGGTAACACAGAGAGTAGTCCAAAATAACGAAGAGCAAAGCCCAGATAATGAAGAGAGAGGACCAGATAACAGAGAGCATAGCCCAGATAATGAAGAGAGAGGACCAGATAACAGAGAGCATAGCCCAGATAATAGATAGTGTAGCTGAGATAACAGGGCAGCCCAGATAATGAAGAGCATAGCCTGGATAATGGAAAGCGTAGCCCAAATATACAGGTAACACAGAGAGTAGTCCAAAATAACGAAGAGCAAAGCCCAGATAATAGATAGTGTAGCTGAGATAACAGGGCAGCACAGATAATGAAGGGAGAGTCCCAGATTATGGAGAGTGTAGCCCAGATAATGAAGAGCGCAGATATGAAAATCTGCTATTCTGTGCAGAGATAGTAATAATTTTAGTTTTATAGCACCAACATATTCCATAGCACTTTACAATTTATAAGTCCTGAACCCCCAGGATGTCACCATCCTCAATAGATGCCCCACCACATGTATAGACCATTATAGAAAGTAGACCTGACTCCATCATCTCCCTTGACATATAACATGGAGTACACGACTGTACATGGCGCTGGTTGGTACCTGGGCTTTGGTGAAGTTCAGCTCCATGAAATACATCCCGAGGTCATATTGAATTTCTGCTGAGCTCTGGAGCAATATTTTTTTCTGTTCAGTCTGAAACAAAAAAAATATGATACCAAATATTTCTGTCCACTACCAAAATATCACATCTTGCCACAGACTGTACACAGGTCCCCTCGGATTGGGGTTGACACACTGCAGAGGAAAATTAACTGCCACCCTGGGACAAAACTGGGTTTAACTCTATGATTCCACATATAAGACTTACTGACAAAGCCTCAGTAATGGTGTCCTCATGATGGACATCTCCCCTGTGGAGGTCTTCCTGACTTCACCTCACCCATGGTCGATATCTCCCATTTGTAGGACTTCATAACTAGACCTTAATCACAATGCCCTCATGGCGGATAGCTCCTACATCGAGAATTTCCTGACCAGGCCTTACCCATGATGTCCTCATAGTGGACAGCTCCTACGTTTAGAATTTTCTGACCCATGTTGCCTTCATGGTGGATACCTACCATGTTGAGAATTCACTGACTATGCCTCACTCGTGATGTTCTCATAGTGGCTAGCGTCTGTGTTGAGAATTTCCTGTCTAGGACTTGCTGATGGTGTCCTCATCGTGGACATCTCTCACATGGAGAAATTATTGATTAGGTCTCACCCATGGTCTCCTCCTGGTGGATACCTCCCATGTTCTGGACTTCCTGAGATGGCCTCACGCATGGTAAGGTCATAGTGAATACCTCTCACAAGGAAGACTTCCTGCCTAGGCCTCACCAATCTGCCATCTCTAGCACTAAGGACCCAATTCAATATAGTTCCCATAATGTCTGATGATTGATAGTAATAAAGGGGATGTGGGACCACCCATCTATATCCCATTTACATCTGAACCATATAGATCTTCTCTACACAGTAACTGTGTCAGTACCTGCATCTCCCAGTCTTTGGTCACCAGCCCGCTGATGGTGAAGGTCACCGACTCATCCTTCTCCAGATTGCTGATGTTACAGTCAGTTCTGAGACAAGTACCAACAGAGCAGTTCTGTGGAAGGAGGCAAGGAAGAAGATGAAGAGTAATGGAGATGTCACTGCTATTGTATGCAGAACGGAGAGAAAATATAACTCAATGGCTCCTCTTACAACTTAGTAGAAGCTTAGTCACATATTCAGAGGACTTGGTTCCTGGAGTCAGATACATCAGGCTTGGGAAGGAGCTGATTGTGAGTCCACAACTGGTCCTCTATTGTGCTGCATGGCATGGACCGGAGCACCGTGCTATTATGTTATGTGGCCTACTCACAGATAAATCTGCTTTTCTAAATCTCGTGTATTATTGAACATTTAGTACAGGTTCTTATGGTCACACACTTTCCTTCTGTGATAGGAAATCTTATGGTTACCTGCCTCTTAGGTTTGCCATGTGATTGGTTCACACTTTTCTGATGCTCATGACGGTGGTATTTTTGAGTCAATATCGGAGTTCAGATTCTACTTCTCTTCTAGTGACCCAGAGGTTGTTCAGCTGGTGTGGTCCATTCATTCTAGTTCTGGGTTACTGATTGAGGTGGTGAGGACTTGTTATACAACATGGATGTAGCTGACCCTAGTAGAGGGGCTCCTGTATATCTAGCAACAGGTGAATGATAATAGATAACAGCACACAGAGGTTCTTACCAGAACTGGACTCGCTTTCAGGATCTCCCGGTAGTTCTTTGCTCCTTCAATTACACCGATCGTCCAACATTTAGTGAGCCAAGGCTACAACACAAAAGAGTCATGGAAAAAAAAATACTGGAAAATTAGAAACACTCAAAAAGTGAATAGCAGAAATCTTCAGAATGAGACAAATAGACCTAGTGTTGGGGATGAGACCTAGTGTTGGGGATAAAATGTCGTAATTTTGAGGTAGAGACCTAATGTTGGGGATGACACCTAATTTAGAATAAGAGACCTATTGTTGGGGTGAGATCTAGTGTTGTGGAAGAGGCCGAGTTGTAACGAGGAGGAGACCTAGTGTTGTGGAAGAGGCCGAGTAGTAACGAGGAGGAGACCTAGTGTTGTGGAAGAGGCCGAGTTGTAACGAGGAGGAGACCTAGTGTTATGGAAGAGGCCAAGTAGTAACAAGGAGACCTAGTGTTGTGGAAGAGGCCGAGTTGTAACGAGGAGGAGACCTAGTGTTGTGGAAGAGGCCGAGTAGTAACGAGGAGGAGACCTAGTGTTGTGGAAGAGGCCGAGTAGTAACGAGGAGGAGACCTAGTGTTATGGAAGAGGCCAAGTAGTAACAAGGAGACCTAGTGTTGTGGAAGAGGCCGAGTTGTAACGAGGAGGAGACCTAGTGTTGTGGAAGAGGTCGAGTAGTAACGAGGAGGAGACCTAGTGTTATGGAAGAGGCCGAGTAGTAACGAGGAGGAGACCTAGTGTTATGGAAGAGGCCAAGTAGTAACAAGGAGACCTAGTGTTGTGGAAGAGGCCGAGTTGTAACGAGGAGGAGACCTAGTGTTGTGGAAGAGGCCGAGTAGTAACGAGGAGGAGACCTAGTGTTGTGGAAGAGGCCGAGTAGTAACGAGGAGGAGACCTAGTGTTATGGAAGAGGCCGAGTAGTAACGAGGAGGAGACCTAGTGTTCTGGAAGAGGCCGAGTTGTAACGAGGAGGAGACCTAGTGTTGTGGAAGAGGCCGAGTAGTAACGAGGAGGAGACCTAGTGTTATGGAAGAGGTCGAGTAGTAACGAGGAGGAGACCTAGTGTTGTGGAAGAGGCCGAGTAGTAACGAGTAGGAGACCTAGTGTTGTGGAAGAGGCCGAGTAGTAACGAGGAGGAGACCTAGTGTTGTGGAAGAGGCCGAGTAGTAACGAGGAGGAGACCTAGTGTTATGGAAGAGGCCAAGTAGTAACAAGGAGACCTAGTGTTGTGGAAGAGGCCGAGTTGTAACGAGGAGGAGACCTAGTGTTGTGGAAGAGGCCGAGTAGTAACGAGGAGGAGACCTAGTGTTGTGGAAGAGGCCGAGTAGTAACGAGGAGGAGACCTAGTGTTATGGAAGAGGCCGAGTAGTAACGAGGAGGAGACCTAGTGTTCTGGAAGAGGCCGAGTTGTAACGAGGAGGAGACCTAGTGTTGTGGAAGAGGCCGAGTAGTAACGAGGAGGAGACCTAGTGTTATGGAAGAGGTCGAGTAGTAACGAGGAGGAGACCTAGTGTTGTGGAAGAGGCCGAGTAGTAACGAGTAGGAGACCTAGTGTTGTGGAAGAGGCCGAGTAGTAACGAGGAGGAGACCTAGTGTTGTGGAAGAGGCCGAGTAGTAACGAGTAGGAGACCTAGTGTTGTGGAATATACCTAGTATTGGATAAGAGACTTATTCTTGCGGTTACACCTAGTGTTGGGCTTGAGACTAAATGCTGAAGAAGACACCTAGTACTCAGCATTAGATCTTGCCTTGCAGTAATAACGGGTGGAGATTACATGGTATCAGGATATCTGTACAGGATATCTTAGACATGGTTTCCATCCTGTAGAAATGTAATGATCTACCTTTGAGTTGGTAATGTTTGGTGTCTCCCAGATGACACTTTCTCCCAAACGAATGGGAATCAGGAATGTCACAGACAGTGGAACCAAACGTTCTCCAAGATTTGTCACCTGTAGACCAGAAGAGTAGATGATGCTTCAGAAACAGACATACCTAACTGCATGCTCCGATATAGAGAGCTACCAATCGTATCCAGAGAAGGAGACCTCACACAACACATGAATATCCTCACCTTGTATATGTGGTTAATACTCGGCTCTGGGGATGTAAAGTTCTCATATTTACTGGATTCTTCAAGGCTGAAATACATACAAATCCTGCCAGGTCATCCCCACATGATGGCCTCATTGAAAGTGTGCTGGCAGCTCAGACTAAACTGCATGGATTTTAGATACCACACAGATGTCTCTCTTCGCTCACCTGGTGATGGTCACAAAGATTGAGTAAAGCACTTTTATGGTGGCTGAGGACTTCATCTGGTCATTCGGAGCCGTTGCATTATTATCACTATAGAGACACATGGAGAATTAATTGCAGCCTGAAATGTACAGTCAGCGTCTGGACGCTGCCCTCTGGACCGGTTGGGTTGTTACCTAGTTACATTCGCAGTCATAGTTAATGAATCTCCCAAATCCGATGAGGGTGCAACATAAAAACTGACCAAGAAGATGGCCTGAAAGAAACCCAGAAAAGTAAATCAACATGAGACTAAAGATTCAGGGCACGAACCTTGACTGCAGCTGGCCATGGATATTGGTGACTATGCAAGCTGTGACCATGGTACGTTATAAAGTGCAATTAATGGATATTGGCCAAGAAATGGATCTTACAGTGACCCACATTCACGCTGGGTCAGAACTTGTTTCTTTTATTGGTCTCTTTAGGATTCATGTATGGATGTATCCAGGACCGTAATGAGGCTTTCCTTCACCCATCTAAGTGCCATGATCAAGGGATAATGACTTGTTAGCACACTACTTGGGCACATGCCTTGGATGCCCTCTCACCTAGAAGCATCTGTTGGCTTCACGATCTGATAAAAGTCAGACATCATGTGAGATTCTGCTCCGTGACCACTTATCTGAACAGCAGGTCAAGTGTGAGTCTACAAGTAAGCCTCAAAGGCTACAGGCAGCAAGAGGGTGACAGCTAAACAGCAAATACTCATCATCTCCCGCAGTAAAGTGTGACATGATGTGGTTCTGCTGTCTCTGGTGGACTCTCACCGTGGTGTTGGGTCTCAGCAGAGGCTGGTTGACTCCACAGCTCACAGTTCTCTGGCTGTCGAGAGTCGAGCACGTGATTGTAACCCGCTTATTACTCTACAGAACAGAAAGAACAAAAAATAAGCAGTAACTAAACTTGTCCAGTGCAGGAAGAGACATCAACCAAAAGAAAGAGACATACCTGTAGAAGAGACACTCTGCGATAAGACAGGTTTTGAGGGAAAGGAATTAAGACTCGAGCATTGTATGAGTCATCCCCTTTATTTGTCACTGACACTGTTAGGTTTACATCAAGAAACAAACCAACTACCAGGTGCCGGAGACTGCGAGAGAGATGTGATAGAGAGAGACTGTCACAGGTGTGGTATGGCATCATGAGAGATGGCCTTGGACAAGACGAGGGCAGCGCTTACCCACTGAAGGTGAGATTCATACTCAGGTTATCCATACAAACGCTGTCAACACCACAATTCTTCTCAAAGGAGATCTACAAAAAAGACAATTTATAGCAATGAGTGGGACAGGGAGGAATTCCCCACAGTCTGTAGATGCAGAATGGTCCAGCATTCTCCAAATGTGCCCTAAAGTGCAGTGATGACCCCTCACTGTGACCACCAGCCTGAGCACCAGCCATCCACCATACATTACAAGACAAGAATGACCTCTCCTGGGAGTTGCCTTCTCACCTCTCTTGAGTGGCTGCGTTGTGAGTCCTCACTAAGAACCGGATTCCCAATCAATGAGAAGTTGAGACTGACACGAAGAGGAGTTAGAGAGTCCTCCACACACTCCTGAGGATCAAAGAGTGAGAAAAAAAGGAAACCAGATTCACACATATGAGCAGAACATTGTTATTGTTTGGTTACGAGGTTCTGCGATGGTCGTTGATCCAGGGAATCCGTCTGATTGCCGTATGTGGAGTAGGAAAGGAATTTTTCCCCCAATTTGGAGCAATTGGCATCTGTTTTAAGGGGTTTTTGCTTCCACTGGGTCAACATTAGCGTAAAGGCTGAACTCGAAGGACTTAAGTCTTACCTTCAGCTTTGCAAACTATTAACGTTTGAAACCAATCCAGGGCTCCTTTTTATATCATATGTTGCCTCATACATTGGCCTCAAATGTGAAGATGGATTTACACTGGCCAACCCTAGCTGTAAAAGATCTGCCAATCAGCTTAATACAAGCCGAGAAGTAGTCATTTATTGGCCAATTTAGGTTGGTAGACCAATATTTGGAATTGAGAGTCCTCAGTGGTTGATACCTTTTAATGGCTAACTGAAAATATGGTAACAAAATTTGCAGCTTTCGAGACTACTCAGGTCTCTTCATCAGGCACCAGTCTCGAAAGCTGCAATGTGTTACCATCTTTTCAGTTAGAAAAATATTCAGAATTGAGAGTCCTCAGTGGTTATATTATTATTATTTATTATTTTAGCGCCATTTATTCCATGGCGCTTTACATGTGAGGTGGGGTACACATAATAAATACAAGTACAGTAATCTTAGACAATACAAGTCACGACTGGTCCAGGAGGAGAGAGGACCCTGCCCGCGAGGGCTCACAATGGTTAATAAAGATAGAAAGTTGGGGCAAAAAGCCCAAGCCAGCTCACCAACCAAACCGAAGCACGGAGCCAAAGTCCAGACCAGAGGACATGCAGCTTTGAAGAGAAGACCCAGTATCGGGTCGAAACGCGTTTCTCATGCTATATTAGCGCATCCACATACTGATGGAGGAGTACTCCTGAGTGTGTTCATTTTATATTTTTCACCAATAAAGAATATTCACGTTTGAAGCTGGAGCGCTCTGTTTTTCCTTCTCACAATGTTAATACCTTTTAATTTCTATCTACTGGCTAACACGGCACAAAGGTATACATCTTTCCGGTATCAGATAGGTAGACCAAAAATCCACTCACAGAACGATCATTCATATGATCATTCTTTGTACATATAATATCATCATCGTCATCATCATCCTGGACAATGTGCTAGCAGTAAATGATTACATAAAAGTCAGCATGAATGTTATCCAATCATCCCAAAAATGATCATCATGTCCAGAAATGTACAGAGAAGTGGAGTGATGATCAGAGGACAAGCTCAATAATGTCCAGCAATGGTACAGAGAAGTGGAGGTGATGGTAGAACAAGCCCCAATAATGTCCAGACATGGTACAGAGAAGTGGAGTGATGAGTAGAGAAAAGTCCATATAATGTCCAGAATGGTACAGAGAGTGGAGGTGATGAGTAGAGAACAAGCTCCATATAATGTCCAGACAAGGGTACAGAGAAGTGGAGTGATGAGTAAGAAAAGCCATATAAATATCCAGACAATGGTACAGAAAGTGGAGGTGATGAGTAGAGAACAAGCTCCATATAAATGTCCAGATAATGGTACAGAGAAGTGGAGGTGATGAGTAGAGAACAAGCTCCATATAAATGTCCAGATAATGGTACAGAGAATGGAGGTGATGAGTAGAGAACAGCTCATATAATATCCGACATGGTACGAGAAGTGGAGGTGATGAGTAGAGAACAAGCTCCATATAAATGTCCAGATAATGGTACAGAGAAGTGGAGGTGATGAGTAGAGAACAAGCTCCATATAAATGCCCAGACAATGGTACAGAGAAGTGGAGGTGTAATGTATGTAGTACAGTTCATATAGCGTCTTGTGCTTGGGTGCGATGAAAACACAGGAGTCACAGGTTTGATATAGAAAAGTCCTGTATTACTTCATACAAGTTGGCAGAAATAGTCACACAGTTTGCAGACACAGAAGCAGGAGACACAGCAGGCCAGAGTAATCCAAGCTCAACAATCACTCTCCAATACAGATTCAGGATCTTCTTCTCTGTTACCGTAAGTCCATGCAAACGTGGGTCTTTCAAAGAGCAGGGTTCAGAGTCCACAAGTGCTTCAGAGTTCCTCAGTAGGAATAGCTGGAGTACAAGGTCCAAGGCTTACAGGAGTCAAGTCACAGGTTCACTGCAGGCTAGATTCTGAAGCACTGATTGCTCAGCTGTGGCTGCTTAAGAAGCAAAGGAGAGAATCAGGGCGGGAACATGCAAGCTGGAAACTCCATTTTGACTGAGGGCAAGATAGCTGCAGCAAGACAGAAAGTAAAATGGCTGACGAACAAACTGAGTTTCAGGAATATATACATAGAACCTTACATTACTCCCCCCTTAAGGACAACCTCCGGATGACCTCAGACCAGGCTTGTGTGGGTACCTCTGATGAAACTGACGGAGCAAGCGAGGAGCATTAACGTTATTGACCGGTTCCCATGAGTTGTCCTCCACTGGGTAGCCCTGCCATTTAATCAGATATTGTAACTGATTTCTATACAACCTGGAATCTAAAATCCTTTCCACCACAAATTCCTCCTGACCATCGACTAGCACTGGGTCAGGGCAAGGAGAGGAACGTCCAGGAAACGTATTGGGTGTCGCAGCCTTTAGTAGGGATACATGAAGTGACATAATTCAAAACATCCTTCCTGCAAGTGGGCCACCAAAAGAAACGAGAAAGAAATTCCTGTGTCTTTAGAATTCCTCTATGCCCAGCTATCTTGGAATCGTGAATGAGTTGCAATACTCTTAATCTGACTGTTTCAGGAATATACAGACGTTGTCCCTGAATCCACACACCATTCTTAAAGACAAGACTTACGTCCCTTGGGGGTTGTGCCAAAAAGGAATCCGCATGGTATGCTTCCTTGATGTCCTTAAGTAGGTCTTGATTATGAATTACTCCTAGGAATCTAGAGTCAGGAAGAATAGTCTTAGGAGGAGTAATTGGACGTGTCTCTGCTGAGTAAATCCTAGAGAGTGCATCAGCCTTTCCATTGCGCGATCCTGGTCTATAAGAGATGATAAAATTAAATTGGTTTAAGAAAAGATTCCAGCGAGCCTGGCGAGGAGTCAGGCACTTAGCCGACCTGATAAACTCAAGGTTACGATGGTCTGTCAGGACGACTATTTGCTGTGCAGCTCCCTGAAGAAGGTGTCTCCATTCTTTGAAGGCGGCAATAATGGCCAACAACTCTCTATTGCCCACATCGTAGTTCCTCTCAGCCGAAGACAACTGCTGGGAAAAGAAGGCACAGGGATGCAAGACATTCTTCTCACCTGTTCTCTGAGAGAGTATAGCTCCAACGGCACAGTCTGAAGCATCCACCTCTATTATGAAGGCAAGCTCGGGGTTGGGATGTACTAGGATAGGTGCAGTGGTAAATTTATCTTTTAGACGGGAAAATGCTTCCTGGGCTTGGGGAGTCCAGGAAAACCTAGACTCTTTCCGGGTAAGTTGAGTGATAGGTGACACTACCTCAGAGAAATTTCTAATGAAACGTCTATAGAAGTTGGCAAACCCGATGAAGCGCTGTACCTCCTTCACATTTCTAGGACTTGGCCAATCCTTGATGGCTTGGGTTTTGCTTCCATCCATACTAATTCCTTGTGTAGACAGTACATACCCCAGAAATTGAATTTCGGTCCTATGGAATTCACACTTTTCAAGTTTGATGTAAAGATGATTTTGTCTTAGACGTTCCAAGACCATTCTCACATGTCCATGATGTTCCTCTGTGGAGTTAGAAAAAATTAGAATATCATCCAAATAAATTACCACGAATGTATCTAGGAGATCCCTGAAGATGTCATTCACCAAGTGTTGGAAAGTGGCTGGGGCGGTACTCAGACCAAAAGGCATAACTAGATATTCAAAGTGTCCATAGCGTGACCTGAATGCAGTCTTCCATTCATCCCCAGGTCTAATACGGACTAAGTTATAGGCCCCACGAAGATCTAGTTTAGAAAAAATTTTGGCATGTCGCACTCTCTCCAATAACTCAGGGATTAAAGGCAATGGATAACGGTTTCTAATAGTAACCTTATTGAGTTCCCTATAGTCTACGCATGGTCTCAGAGATCCATCTTTCTTCTTTACAAAGAAGATGGGTGCACCTGCAGGAGATGAAGAGGGGCGTATGAAGCCCTTGGCTAGATTTTCATCTATGTAATCCTTTAAAGCCTTTAGCTCGGGCCCCGCCAGGGGGTAGATCTTACCAAAAGGTATCTCTGCTCCAGGCAATAATGCAATTGGACAATCATATGGACGGTGAGGAGGAAGCTGGTCAGCGTTCTTCTTGTCACATAAATCCACATAGTCCTGGTATACAGCTGGTAGTTCAGGGACTGACATGATTCCTTTAGGAACAGAGCAAGCTGAAACTTTTGGACTCATCTGTTTCTCTGGAAAGTGTAATTCCTTGGTCTCCCAGTTAATGGTAGGATTCTGAGCCTGCAGCCATGGTAGCCCTAGAATAATGGGAAAGTGGGGAGAAGAGATAAGCATAAAGGACAGTTTCTCTTGATGATCTTTACCCATAAGAACCCTCAAAGGCTCTGTTTCCTGATCCACTGGTCCAGAGGTCAGCAGGGAGCCATCCACAGTTTCCATCTGTACTGGAGTAGCCTTCTTCACTGAACGTATTCCCTGTTTCAGAGCAAAGGAGACATCCATAAAATTTCCACTTGCCCCTGAGTCGATCATAGCAGAGCTAGACACCCAAGCTGAGTCAACCCAGAGTTTGATGGAAAGAAAGCAATGAGAATTGTTTTTCTTACAACTCAGCTGGGACACCGCTGAGGAAACTTGAAAAATGGCAGCGTTTACACAGTCAACGTCCTCAGAGGTAACGGAGTTTAAGTCCGAGAAATCAAGATCTGTTGCTGCAGATCTCTCTGGAGCCTGAGGCTCGGACCTGACAGATCCCCTCTCGCAACACTCACAATGAATGAGTGCTGCAGTAGTCTTACGAGAACGGCTGGGGCAGTTTATAATGAAGTGCCCTGACTTACCACAATAGAAACATAGATTCTCCTTAAAACGATGTTCCTTGCGTGCATCACTAACCCGTCGTTGTAAAGAGTCTACCTGCATGGGTTCAGGTTCAGGTTCCCGTGTAATCCTACTCAAAGGTTCCTTAGCTGGAGAGGAAGGTAGGAAAAGGTTAGTACGATTGCTTTCGAACCATCTCTCTTGCCTGCGTTCAGTCAGACGAGTATCAATACGGATGCAGTAGTTAATAAAGTCACCTAACGCAGTGGGAGGGTCGGCACGAGCAAGTTCATCCTTAATCATGGGATAACCCCTTTCGAAAAATAGATTTTTTGGCGGAACTGTCCCAGGTGGTATCAAGGGCCCATCTCCTGAAATCCAAGGCATATTCAGCTACCGAGTGCTTACCTTGGCGCAAAGCTAACATGGCTGCTTCAGCTGTTGCACCTCGATTGGGGTCATCAAACACCTGCCCCATGGCTGAAATAAAATCATCAAGGTGATTCAAACAATCATCCTCAGTCTCAATCAGAGGTTTGCCCACATAAAGCCTTGTTGGTAAGCAACATAATTATAGTAAGCACCTTAGATCGTTCAGTGGGAAATTGTGAAGCATGTGCAGAAAAAAAAAGATTGCATTGATTAATAAATCCCCTGAATTTCTCACGTTCACCGCCAAAACGAAAAGGGGCAACTTGGGAATCCCAGCACTCGGGGCTACGGCAGGAGCCTGGACTCGACCCTCTAGAACCTCAATCCTGGCTCGCAAATCCTGGGTAGTCTGTCCAACCACTTGCAAATTGTGATTATTGAGGTCCTGTAGATTTGTAAAACGGGTCTTTATATTCTGCAAATCTGCAAGGATATTATCAGTCACTCCGCAAAGTTCCTTTATGCGGGCCTCCATTTTCCAGATCTTTTAAGACAGGATTACTGGAAGAAGAGGAGAGAAAAAAAACAATAGTGTTCACCTGTGGCAACACTGCAGAGAGAAAAAAAAATTAAGGGAACTGCTCACCTGGAATGGTTGTGAGAAGTCACAACCACTATCATCACAGAAAGTTTCAACCAGACATCTGATATCCAGAATTACAGCAGACAAAAAAGAGAAAAGAAAGGAAAAAAAAAAAAAAACAATAGTGTTTACCTGTGGTAACACTGCAAAAAGAAAAAACTTAAGGGAATTGCTCACCTGGAATGGTTGTGAGAAGTCACAACCACTGTCATCACAGAAAGTACAACCGGACGTCTGATATCCACAGTACAGCAGACACAGCCTTTCCAGACCCAGCAGACACTAACGTTTTGTCTTCAGAATCTTGTAATGTATGTAGTACAGTTCATATAGCGTCTTGTGCTTGGGTGCGATGAAAACACAGGAGTCACAGGTTTGATATAGAAAAGTCCTGTATTACTTCATACAAGTTGGCAGAAATAGTCACACAGTTTGCAGACACAGAAACAGGAGACACAGCAGGCCAGAGTAATCCAAGCTCAGCAATCACTCTCCAATACAGATTCAGGATCTTCTTCTCTGTTACCGTAAGTCCATGCAAACGTGGGTCTTTCAAAGAGCAGGGTTCAGAGTCCACAAGTGCTTCAGAGTTCCTCAGTAGGAATAGCTGGAGTACAAGGTCCAAGGCTTACAGGAGTCAAGTCACAGGTTCACTGCAGGCTAGATTCTGAAGCACTGATTGCTCAGCTGTGGCTGCTTAAGAAGCAAAGGAGAGAATCAGGGCGGGAACATGCAAGCTGGAAACTCCATTTTGACTGAGGGCAAGATAGCTGCAGCAAGACAAAAAGTAAAATGGCTGACGAACAAACTGAGTTTCAGGAATATATACATAGAACCTTACAGGAGGTGATGATCAGAGGACAAGCTCCATATAAATATCCAGACAATGGTACAGAGAAGTGGAGGTGATGAGTAGAGAACAAGCTCCATATAAATGTCCAGACAATGGTACAGAGAAGTGGAGGTGATGAGTAGAGGACAAGCTCCATATAAATGTCCAGATAATGGTACAGAGAAGTGAAGGTGATCAGTAGAGAACAAGCTCCATATAAATATCCAGACAATGGTACAGAGAAGTGGAGGTGATGAGTAGAGAACAAGATCTGTATAAATGTCCAGATAATGGTACAGAGAAGTGAAGGTGATGAGTAGAGAACAAGCTCCATATAAATGTCCAGATAATGCTACAGAGAAATGGAGGTGATGAGTAGAGAACAAGCTCCATATAAATGTCCAGACAATGGTACAGAGAAGTGGAGGTGATGAGTAGAGAACAAGCTCCATATAAATGTCCAGACAATGGTACAGAGAAGTGGAGGTGATGAGTAGAGAACAAGCTCCATATAAATATCCAGACAATGGTACAGAGAAGTGGAGGTGATCAGTGAGAACAAGATCTATAAATGCCCAGATAATGGTACAGAGAAGTGGAGGTGATGAGTAGAGAACAAGCTCCATATAAATGTCCAGATAATGGTACAGAGAAGTGGAGTGATGATAGAGAACAAGCTCCATATAAATGCCAGACAATGGTACAGAGAAGTGGAGGTGATGATCAGAGAACAAGCTCCATATAAATGTCCAGACAATGGTACAGAGAAGTGGAGGTGATGAGTAGAGAACAAGCTCCATATAAATGTCCAGACAATGGTACAGAGAAGTGGAGGTGATGAGTAGAGAACAAGCTCCATATAAATGTCCAGACAATGGTACAGAGAAGTGAGGTGATGAGTAGAGAACAAGCTCCATATAAATGTCCAGACAATGGTACAGAGAAGTGGAGGTGATGAGTAGAGAACAAGCTCCATATAAATGTCCAGACAATGGTACAGAGAAGTGGAGGTGATGAGACAAGCTCATATAAATGTCAGAAAGGTACAGAGAAGTGAGTATGAGTAGAGAACAAGCTCCATATAAAATGTCCAGACAATGGTACAGAGAAGTGGAGTGTGATGAGTAGAGACAAGCTCCATATAAATTCCAGAAATGGTACAGAGAAGTGGAGTGATGAGTAGAGAACAAGCTCCATATAAAATGTCCAGACAATGGTACAGAGAAGTGGAGGTGATGAGTAGAGACAAGCTCCATATAAATGTCCAGATAATGGTACAGAGAAGTGGAGGTGATGAGTAGAGAACAAGCTCCATATAAATGTCCAGACAATGGTACAGAGAAGTGGAGGTGATGAGTAGAGAACAAGCTCCATATAAATGTCCAGATACATGGTACAGAGAAGTGGAGGTGATGAGTAGAGAACAAGCTCCATATAAATGTCCAGACAATGGTACAGAGAAGTGGAGGTGATGAGTAGAGAACAAGCTCCATATAAATGTCCAGACAATGGTACAGAGAAGTGGAGGTGATGAGTAGAGGACAAGCTCCATATAAATGTCCAGATAATGGTACAGAGAAGTGGAGGTGATGAGTAGAGAACAAGCTCCATATAAATGTCCAGACAATGGTACAGAGAAAGTGGAGGTGATGAGTAGAGAACAAGCTCCATATAAATGTCCAGAAATGGTACAGAGAAGTGGAGGTGATGAGTAGAGAACAAGCTCCATATAAATGTCCAGACAATGGTACAGAGAAGTGGAGGTGATGAGTAGAGAACAAGCTCCATATAAATGTCCAGACAATGGTACAGAGAAGTGGAGGTGATAGTGAGAACAAGATCTGTATAAATGCCCAGAAATGGTACAGATAATGGTACAGAGAAGTGGAGGTGATGAGTAGAGAACAAGCTCCATATAAATGTCCCCGACAATGGTACAGAGAAGTGGAGGTGATGATCAGAGGACAAGCTCCATATAAATTCCAGACAATGGTACAGAGAAGTGGAGGTGATGAGTAGAGAACAAGCTCCATATAAATGTCCAGACAATGGTACAGAGAATGTGAGGTGATGAGTAGAGACAAGCTCCATATAAATGTCCAGAAATGGTACAGAGAAGTGAAGAGTGATGAGTAGAGAACAAGCTCCATATAAATATCCAGACAATGGTACAGAGAAGTGGAGGTGATGAGTAG
Organism: Oophaga sylvatica; assembly: GCA_033576555.1. Taxonomy (NCBI): domain Eukaryota; kingdom Metazoa; phylum Chordata; class Amphibia; order Anura; family Dendrobatidae; genus Oophaga; species Oophaga sylvatica. Next base: position 95,814,883 of record JARQOD010000007.1, on the reverse strand, counting down.
AGAACAAGCTCCATATAATGTCCAGATCAATGGTACAGAGAAGTGGAGGTGATGAGTAGAGACAAGCTCCATATAAATGTCCAGACAATGGTACAGAGAAGTGGAGGTGATGAGTAGAGACAAGTCCATATAAATGTCCAGACAATGGTACAGAGAAGTGGAGGTGATGAGTAGAGAACAAGCTCCATATAAATGTCCAGATAATGGTACAGAGAAGTGAAGGTGATGAGTAGAGAACAAGTCCATATAAATATCCAGACAATGGTACAGAGAAGTGGAGGTGATGAGTAGAGAACAAGCTCCATATAAATGTCCAGACAATGGTACAGAGAAGTGGAGGTGATGAGTAGAGAACAAGCTCCATATAAATGTCCAGACAATGGTACAGAGAAGTGGAGGTGATGAGTAGAGAACAAGCTCCTATAAATGTCCAGAAATGGTACAGAGAAGTGGAGGTGATGATAGAGAACAAGCTCCATATAAATTCCAGACAATGGTACAGAGAAGTGGAGGTGATAGTAGAGAACAAGCTCCATATAAATGTCCAGACAATGGTACAGAGAAGTGGAGGTGATGAGTAGAGAACAAGCTCCATATAAATGTCCAGACAATGGTACAGAGAAGTGGAGGTGATGAGTAGAGACAAGCTCCATATAAATGTCCAGACAATGGTACAGAGAAGTGGAGGTGATGAGTAGAGAACAAGCTCCATATAAATGTCCAGACAATGGTACAGAAGAAGTGGAAAGGTGATGGCGGAGTGAGGAGAAGAACAAGCTCCATATAAATGCCAGACAATGGTACAGAGAAGTGGAGGTGATGAGTAGAGAACAAGCTCCATATAAATGTCCAGAAATGGTACAGAGAAGTGGAGGTGATGAGTAGAGAACAAGCTCCATATAAATGCCAGACAATGGTACAGAGAAGTGGAGGTGATGAGTAGAGAACAAGTCCATATAAATGTCCAGACAATGGTACAGAGAAGTGGAGGTGATGAGTAGAGAACAAGCTCCATATAAATGTCCAGACAATGGTACAGAGAAGTGGAGGTGATGATCAGAGAAAAGCTCCATATAAATGTCCAGACAATGGTACAGAGAAGTGGAGGTGATGAGTAGAGAACAAGCTCCATATAAATGTCCAGACAATGGTACAGAGAAGTGGAGGTGATGAGTAGAGGACAAGCTCCATATAAATGTCCAGACAATGGTACAGAGAAGTGGAGGTGTATAGATGTAAAGAATGAAACAAGTGCCATATAGAAATGTCCAAGCACAATGGTACAGAGAAGTGGAGGTGATGAGTAGAGAACAAGCTCCATATAAATGTCCAGACAATGGTACAGAGAAGTGGAGGTGATGAGTAGAGGAACAAGCTCCATATAAATGTCCAGACAATGGTACAGAGAAGTGGAGGTGATGAGTAGAGAACAAGCTCCATATAAATGTCCCAGACAATGGTACAGACAAGTGGAGGTGATGAGTAGAGAACAAGCTCCATATAAATGTCCAGACAATGGTACAGAGAAGTGGAGGTGATGAGTCAGAGAGACAAGCTCCATATAAATTCCAGACAATGGTACAGAGAAGTGGAGGTGATGAGTAGAGAACAAGCTCCATATAAATGTCCAGACAATGGTACAGAGAAGTGGAGGTGTGAAGATAGAGAACAAGCTCCATATAAATTCCAGACAATGGTACAGAGAAGTGGAGGTGATGAGTAGAGAACAAGCTCCATATAAATGTCCAGACAATGGTACAGAGAAGTGGAGGTGATGATCAGAGGACAAGCTCCATATAAATATCCAGACAATGGTACAGAGAAGTGGAGGTGATAGTGAGAACAAGTCATATAAATGTCCCAGACAATGGTACAGAGAAGTGGAGGTGATGAGTAGAGAACAAGCTCCATATAAATGTCCAGACAATGGTACAGAGAAGTGGAGGTGATGATAGAGGACAAGCTCCATATAAATATCCAGACAATGGTACAGAGAAGTGGAGGTGATGAGTAGAGAACAAGCTCCATAAAATGTCCAGACAATGGTACAGAGAAGTGGAGGTGATCAGTGAGAACAAGATCTGTATAAATGCCCAGACAATGGTACAGACAAGTGGAGGTGATGAGTAGAGAACAAGCTCCATATAAATGTCCAGACAATGGTACAGAGAAGTGGAGGTGATGAGTAGAGAACAAGCTCCATATAAAATGTCCAGACAATGGTACAGAGAAGTGGAGGTGATGAGTAGAGAACAAGCTCCATATAAATGTCCAGAAATGGTACAGAGAAGTGGAGGTGATGAGTAGAGAACAAGCTCCATATAAATGTCCAGACAATGGTACAGAGAAGTGGAGGTGATGAGTAGAGAACAAGCTCCATATAAATGTCCAGACAATGGTACAGAGAAGTGGAGGCGATGAGTAGAGAACAAGCTCCATATAAATGTCCAGATAATGGTACAGAGAAGTGAAGGTGATGAGTAGAGAACAAGCTCCATATAAATGTCCAGATAATGGTACAGAGAAGTGAAGGTGATGAGTAGAGAACAAGCTCCATATAAATGTCCAGATAATGGTACAGAGAAGTGGAGGTGATGAGTAGAGAACAAGATCTGTATAAATGCCCAGACAATGGTACAGACAAGTGGAGGTGATGAGTAGAGAACAAGCTCCATATAAATGTCCAGACAATGGTACAGACAAGTGGAGGTGATGAGTAGAGAACAAGCTCCATATAAATGCCCAGACAATGGTACAGAGAAGTGGAGGTGATGAGTAAAGAACTAGCTCCATATAAATACCCAGACAATGGTACAGACAAGTGGAGGTGATGAGTAGAGAACAAGCTCCATATAAATGCCCAGACAATGGTACAGAGAAGTGGAGGTGATGAGTAGAGAACAAGATCTGTATAAATGCCCAGACAATGGTACAGACAAGTGGAGGTGATGAGTAGAGAACAAGCTCCATATAAATGTTCAGACAATGGTACAGAGAAGTGGAGGTGATGAGTAGAGAACAAGCTCCATATAAATGTCCAGACAATGGTACAGAGAAGTGGAGGTGATGAGTAGAGAACAAGCTCCATATAAATGCCCAGACAATGGTACAGAGAAGTGGAGGTGATGATCAGAGGACAAGCTCCATATAAATGTCCAGACAATGGTACAGAGAAGTGGAGGTGATGAGTAGAGAACAAGCTCCATATAAATGTCCAGACAATGGTGCAGAGAAGTGGAGGTGATGAGTAGAGAACAAGCTCCATATAAATGTCCAGACAATGGTACAGAGAAGTGGAGGTGATGAGTAGAGAACAAGCTCCATATAAATGTCCAGACAATCGTACAGAGAAGTGGAGGTGATGATCAGAGGACAAGCTCCATATAAATATCCAGACAATGGTACAGAGAAGTGGAGGTGATGAGTAGAGAACAAGCTCCATATAAATGTCCAGATAATGGTACAGAGAAGTGGAGGTGATGAGTAGAGAACAAGCTCCATATAAATATCCAAACAATGGTACAGAGAAGTGGAGGTGATGATCAGAGGACAAGCTCCATATAAATATCCAGACAATGGTGCAGAGAAGTGGAGGTGATAAATAGAGAAGAAGCTCCATATAAATGTCCAGACAATGGTACAGAGAAGTGGAGGTGATCAGTGGAGAACAAGATCTGTATAAATGCCCAGACAATGGTACAGACAAGTGGAGGTGATGAGTAGAGAACAAGCTCCATATAAATGCCCAGATAATGGTACAGAGAAGTGGAGGTGATGAGTAGAGAACAAGCTCCATATAAATGTCCAGATAATGGTACAGAGAAGTGGAGGTGATGAGTAGAGAACAAGCTCCATATAAATGTCCAGACAATGGTACAGAGAAGTGGAGGTGATGAGTAGAGAACAAGCTCCATATAAATGTCCAGACAATGGTACAGAGAAGTGGAGGCGATGAGTAGAGAACAAGCTCCATATAAATGTCCAGATAATGGTACAGAGAAGTGAAGGTGATGAGTAGAGAACAAGCTCCATATAAATGTCCAGATAATGGTACAGAGAAGTGAAGGTGATGAGTAGAGAACAAGCTCCATATAAATGTCCAGATAATGGTACAGAGAAGTGGAGGTGATGAGTAGAGAACAAGATCTGTATAAATGCCCAGACAATGGTACAGACAAGTGGAGGTGATGAGTAGAGAACAAGCTCCATATAAATGTCCAGACAATGGTACAGACAAGTGGAGGTGATGAGTAGAGAACAAGCTCCATATAAATGCCCAGACAATGGTACAGAGAAGTGGAGGTGATGAGTAAAGAACTAGCTCCATATAAATACCCAGACAATGGTACAGACAAGTGGAGGTGATGAGTAGAGAACAAGCTCCATATAAATGCCCAGACAATGGTACAGAGAAGTGGAGGTGATGAGTAAGAACAAGATCTGTATAAATGCCCAGACAATGGTACAGACAAGTGGAGGTGATGAGTAGAGAACAAGCTCCATATAAATGTTCAGACAATGGTACAGAGAAGTGGAGGTGATGAGTAGAGAACAAGCTCCATATAAATGTCCAGACAATGGTACAGAGAAGTGGAGGTGATGAGTAGAGAACAAGCTCCATATAAATGCCCAGACAATGGTACAGAGAAGTGGAGGTGATGATCAGAGGACAAGCTCCATATAAATGTCCAGACAATGGTACAGAGAAGTGGAGGTGATGAGTAGAGAACAAGCTCCATATAAATGTCCAGACAATGGTGCAGAGAAGTGGAGGTGATCAGTGGAGAACAAGATCTGTATAAATGCCCAGACAATGGTACAGAGAAATACGGATTTTTGTGTTACTCACCGTAAAATCCTTTTCTCCGAGACGCTCATTGGGGGACACAGGACTGTGGGTGTATGCTACTGCCACTAGGAGGCTGACACTAAGTAAACATAAAAAAAGGTTAGCTCCTCCTCCGCCGTATACACCTCAGCACTGGCCGCAGGCAAACCCAGTTTAGTGCAAAAAGCAGTGGGAGGCTAAAACAAAAATCAGTGTTAATACAGGTACAATATATCCAGAAGTAAATCTACTGATATAGACCCAAGCAAACAAAATTAGCTTAGAAAGCAAAGCCATCCGGCTATAAGGGAGGGTGCTGTGTCCCCCAATGAGCGTCTCGGAGAAAAGGATTTTACGGTGAGTAACACAAAAATCCGTATTTCTCCTTCGTCTCATTGGGGGACACAGGACTGTGGGACGTCCCAAAGCAGTCCACTTGGTGGGGAAACTGACTCCACAGTGCAATTATACATAGGCATTGCTCATAGGTGCGCTACCGCGCCCTGAAGAATTCTTCTACCCAGGCTAGCATCCGCTGACGCCTGAGTATGGACATTATAATGTTTTGAAAAAGTATGCAAACTGGACCAGGTTGCCGCCTTACAAACCTGTTCCGCCGAAGCCTGATGCCGAAGAGCCCAGGAAGCACCCACTGCTCTGGTGGAGTGAGCCCTGATTCCTGCGGGAACCACCGCGCCTCTGATGCGGTAGGCCTCTTGAATGGTTACCCGTATCCATCTAGCTAAAGTTGACCTAGACGCAGCGAGTCCCTTCCTGCAAACCCTCAGGGAGGATAAACAGCGTGTCCGTCTGCCTAAAGGATGCCGTCCGAGATACATATCTCCTGAGTGCTCTCACCAGATCCAGCGTATGGAGAGCTTTTTCTACCCGGTGCGTCGGAGCTGGGCAAAATGAGGGCAAAACAATGTCCTCATTGATGTGAAATGAGGACACGACTTTAGGCAAAAAAGGAGGTGCTGGCCTAAGCACTACCTTATCACGGTGGAAAAGTAAGTACGGAGCTCGGCAGGATAGTGCTGCCAGCTCCGAAACCCGCCTTATGGATGTTATGGCCACTAAAAATACCACCTTCCAGGAAAGGTATGTCAGGGAAACCTCCTGAAGAGGCTCAAAAGGAGATTCTTGCAGAACTCCCAGAACAAGATTGAGATCCCAAACATCTAAGGGAGCCTTGTAGGGGGCACTATATGGACAACCCCCTGAATAAAGGTCTTGACCTGTAAATTAGATGCGATCCTTCGCTGAAAAAGAACCGACAAGCCCGATATTTGACGCCTAAGAGTACTTGGTGCTAAGCCTGAATCTAAGCCTGCTTGGAGAAAAGACAGAATGTTGGGGATTGAAAAGTGAAGTGGGGAATAACCATGTTCCCTGCACCATGTAAAAAAAGACCTTCCAAGTACCGTGGTAGATACGAGCCGAGGTGGGTTTTCTGGCGCTAGCCATTGTGGCGGCGACCTTTTTGGAGAATCCAGCCCTAGTCAGAATCCAAGATTCAACGGCCAGGCCGTCAAACACAGGACCGCTAAGTTCTGGTGGTAAACTGGGCCCTGGGAGAGAAGATCCACGCGTTCTGGCAGACGCCAGGGTGCGTCGCTGAGCAGCTTTACCAGCTCTGCGTACCATGAGCGACGCGGCCAATCCGGAGCGATCAATATCGCTGGTACCCCCTCTAACCTGATCTTCCTGATCACCCTTGGGAGCAGAGCCATTGGTGGAAACAAGTATAGAAGATGAAACTGATTCCATGGTAGAACCAGGGCATCCACTGCAATTGCCTGCGGATCTCGGTACCGGGAGACAAAGTTGGGCACCTTGGCGTTTATCCTGGAGGCCATCAGGTCCACATCTGGGGTTCCCCAACGTAGGCATATCTGCTGGAATACCTCGGAATGTAGCGACCATTCCCCTGACGCTATCCCCTGACGGCTGAGAAAATCCGCTGCCCAGTTCTCCTCGCCTGGAATGTGGACCGCTGATATCACAGAGTGATTTCTTTCTGCCCAGGATAGAATGTGTCCTACCTCGCGCATGGCTGCCCTGCTGCGGGTACCCCCCTGATGATTTATGTATGCCACCGCTGTGGCATTGTCCGATTGTATTCGGACAGGGCAGCCCGCCAAATGATGGTGAAAACGCCTCAGAGCCAGCCGAACAGCTCGGATCTCCAAAATATTGATTGGGAGGGTCGCTTCCTGCCGACACCAAGTCCCCTGAGCTGTATAGTGACGAAACACTGCTCCCCATCCGAGAAGGCTGGCGTCCGTTGTGACTATCAGCCAATGGACTGGAGGAAAATATCGCCCCTGGCGAAGAGTGATGTCCCTTGTCCACCACGAAAGCGTCTGTCTGACCTGCCGGGAAAGACGGCACTGAAAATTGAGCGAGTAAGGGCTCCCGTTCCATACTGCCAAGAGAGCATGCTGAAGGGAGCGGAGATGGAACTGGGCAAATGGAATGGCTTCGATCGCTGCCAGCATCCTTCCTAGGACCCTCATACAAAACCGGATGGTGTGAGGTATTGGTTGGCGAAGGATCCGTACCTCCTGACGGAGAACTAGAGCCTTCTCCTGAGGAAGAGTTATCAACCCTTGAGCAGTGTTGAAAATCATTCCTAAAAAGGTGATCCTTTGAGATGGCACGGGAGACGATTTCTTTAGATTCACCAGCCACCCCAGGCGAGCAAGGGTGTCTAGCGTAATGCTGACACTCTTCTCGCAAGCCTGATAGGACGGACCCTTGATGAGAAGATCGTCCAAATATGGCAAAATGACTATCCCCCGGGAGTGCAGAATGGACACAACGGCAGCCATAACCTTTGTGAACACTCTGGGGGCTGTGGCTAGTCCGAACGGCAAGGCTGTGAACTGGAAGTGAAGGTTGCCGATGGCAAACCGAAGAAACCTCTGATGAGGAGGAAATATGGGGATGTGGAGATAGGCATCCTGAATGTCTATTGATGCTAGAAATTCCCCCTTTTCCATGGCTGCAATAACCGATCGGAGAGACTCCATTCGAAACCGTCGAATTCTGACAAATTGATTTAGTCGTTTTAGGTCCAAAATGGGTCTGACAGAGCCGTCCTTCTTGGGTACTATGAACAGATTGGAGTAAAACCCCTGACCCCTTTCGACCTCTGGAACAGGAACAATGACCCCGCTGCGCCGAAGAGATTCGACCGCCTTGAATAAGGCGTGAACACGGGATTCTTTTCTGGGAAGACGCGAAGGAAAAAATCGATTTGACGGACGATTGATGAATTCTATTTTGTACCCCGAGGAAACTAACTCCCTGACCCACTTGTCGTGAGTAATTGATAGCCAAGTGGGGCGAAACCAGAGTAAGCGGCCGCCTACTCTGGATAAATTGACCGGATTCTGCCTCCAGTCATTTATCCGAATATCTTAGGGATTTAGACCCTCTAGATCTTGGCTGTTGAGATCGCATTCTTCCCAAAGGGTTGGTCTTGTAGGAGACTTGGTGATCTCTGGCCTGATTAGGTCGACCTGAGCCGCTGGAGGTGGCTGGCGCGGCCCAACCTGGGTTACGAAAGGCCCTAAAGCGAGGCTGAAGCTGTCGGCGAAAAGGCTGTCTAATCCTCTGCTGAGGAAGGAAACTGCTCTTTCCTCCCGTCGCATCAGATATGAGCTGATCCAACTTCTCGCCAAATAATCGGCCGCTCTGATAGGGTAAGGACGTAAGTGATTTCTTTGAGGTTGAATCCGCTCGCCAAGTTCTCAACCACAAAGCTCTCCTGATAGCAATCGCATTAGCTGCAGCTAATGCCGCGCAATTTGCCGCATCCATAGAAGCGTTGATTAAAAAATCTCCTGCAAGAGCTATCTGATTGGAGATTTCCGTTACCTCAGAAGGCACCTCTATACCGTGAAGGGCTCTATTTAGAGACTCCGACCAAGATATCATGGCCTTAGCAACCCAAGTCGCTGCAAAAGAAGGAGAGAGTGCAGAGCCTGATGCCTCAAATACTGAGCGGGCCAAACTTTCAACCAGACGATCCGTTGGATCCTTGATCGAGGAACCGTTAGGAAGGGAGAGAAGCGTTTTAGACGCTAAACGCGATACAGGAGGATCGACTGTAGGAGATTCTGCCCACACTTTCAGAAGTTCGGGAGCAAAAGGATATCTGGTATTAAGGGCCTTTTGTCCTGCAAAGCGCTTGTCCGGTTTTTCTCGGTGGCGCTGCACCAGCTCCTCAAACTCAGGATGAGCACCAAAAACCTTATGAGTTTGTCTGGCTCGTTTGAAAGACACCTTATGACCAGAGGCCAAGGTGGATTCATCCTCTATCCCCAGGGATTGATTGACAGCTTCAATCAGACTGTCAATTGTCTCCTGACAATACGGTGCCTCTAGATTGAGGGACCCTTCAGAATCAGAATCTGAATACTGATCACTTGCCTCCAAAGGAGAGGGAGAGCGAGAAACTGAGCTAAAGGATGCCGAGGCCCCGGACGGCATAGGCGACGCAGTATGGGTTCGCTTCCCATGCGTCTGCCTGGTAAGAGCGCGGCCCCTGCAGGCCGGAGGTTCCTGAGGCGTAGTGAAGCCGGTGAACCACTGTCCCTGCTCCTATCGGGAGCTTGAAGGGACTCGATTGCTCTGGTTAATGACGCCACAGATTGAGAAAGAGACAAGGCCCATTCCGGAGGACCTGACGCACTAGGCTCGGTTATAGGTAAGGACTCCTGAGCCCGTTCGGAGTCACAGGCTTCGCAGACCCGATTAGTCTGGGCGTGCGGAAAAGGGGATCTACAGGCAATGCATGCAGTATAAAACACCGTGTGGGTCTTAGCCCTTCTGGACATACTGGATCTGTCACAGATTTCCTCCTGTCAGAATAATTTGGATGTGGCGGTGCGGGTAGTAGAGGTGCGGAGCGCAGCAAAAAACGGAGCAACCAGGCTGGAGGTAGTAGCACTTACCCCAGTCCTGTTCCCCGAACGTCCTTTAATGATTTTTCACCTCACTTGCTGGACCGTGTGGCGTAAAAAGGAAGACGGAAGCTCCAGACTTCCAAAAAACGCGCTCCCCTTTCAGGGAGGCGTTCCTAAATAGCCGAGCCCTAGGGGGAGGGGTCACAGGGCGCGGCCTAGCGCTGGCAGAAGCCGGGGACCTGATTTCCAGCCGCGGCCTAGTCTCCGGCCGAAGCCGGGGGCTAAATTTCAGGCCGCGGCCTAGCGCTGGCCGAAGCCGCGGCCTAAATTTTCGGCGGCGGCCGCTCGGGATCAGGGGGGCGGGCCTGCCAGAAGTGCCGCTGCTGGGGGGAGGAGCCCGAGAACGCGCTCCTCCCGAATTACCCCTCGCGTTGCCTGACCCTCGGCAAAAGCCGGGGGCTAGATTTCCGCCCGCGGCCTAGCGCCGGCATGAAGCCGGGAGGTAAATTTTTGGCGGCGGCCGCCCCTGTGTCGGAGAGCAGGCCGCCGGATACGGGGGGAGGGGTATGGGGAACTCAGCCATGGACTTGCCCGCTTTTGCCTTGGAGCTGCTCCTGAAAACACCGGACCGCTTTCCCTTTGCTCCAACTTTTCCACGACCGACGATCCTGGATTAAAGGTGGGTTCCCAGCCGTGATCCACTGGAGCATATGTAGGCTTTTCTCCCAAAAAAGGTCCCAGCGTCTCTCAGCCGCAGTGGTTAGAGAGGGGCTTCCCAGAAAAAAAAAAAGGGGGTGAGGATGGTGCAGGCACCCTAACTCCATCACCCCTTCAGGGGGTGAGGAGAGGGACCATCCGCCTCCTTGCAGCACCGCGGTCTTGCCTTGGTGGTGCATGGGGGCCGCACGGACTATTTTCTGCCTCTGTACAGCCTAGGGTTTCAATACCTTAGGGTGGTCAGGGCTGAGTCCGGCATTTGTGTCCCACGTCGCGGGAGAGGATACGTGGAGGCTTTACTCCACGTGCTCGCCCGTTGGTGGTTTGGGGAGATCGGACCCCTTCAAAAGGGTCCGTCGCCCCTGTCAAATCTTCGTGGGAAAATAGAGAGAAAAAAAAAAATAAAAAATGGTCTGGAAGAAACCAGACGTGTGCCTCCATCAGACACTAAGCATGAACTGGGTTTGCCTGCGGCCAGTGCTGAGGTGTATACGGCGGAGGAGGAGCTAACCTTTTTTTATGTTTACTTAGTGTCAGCCTCCTAGTGGCAGTAGCATACACCCACAGTCCTGTGTCCCCCAATGAGACGAAGGAGAAATGGAGGTGATGAGTAGAGGACAAGCTCCATATAAATGTCCAGACAATGGTACAGAGAAGTGGAGGTGATGAGCAGAGGACAAGCTCCATATAAATGTCCAGACAATGGTACAGACAAGTGGAGGTGATGAGTAGAGAACAAGCTCCATATAAATGCCCAGACAATGGTACAAAGAAGTGGAGGTGATGAGTAAAGAACTAGCTCCATATAAATACCAGACAATGGTACAGAGAAGTGGAGGTGATGATCAGAGGACAAGCTCCATATAAATGTCCAGACAATGGTACAGAGAAGTGGAGGTGATGAGTAGAGAACAAGCTCCATATAAATGCCCAGACAATGGTACAGAGAAGTGGAGGTGATGAGTAGAGAACAAGCTCCATATAAATGTCCAGACAATGGTAAAGAGAAGTGAAGGTGATGAGTAGAGAACAAGCTCCATATAAATGTCCAGACAATGGTACAGAGAAGTGGAGGTGATGAGTAGAGAACAAGCTCCATATAAATGTCCCAGACAATGGTACAGAGAAGTGGAGGCGATGAAAGTAGAGAACAAGCTCCATATAATTGCCCAGACAATGGTACAGACAAGTGGAGGTGATGAGTAGAGAACAAGCTCCATATAAATGCCCAGACAATGGTACAGAGAAGTGGAGTGATGAGTAGAGAACAAGCTCCATATAAATGTCCAGACAATGGTGCAGAGAAGTGGAGGTCGAAGAGTAGAGAACAAGCTCCATATAAATGCCAGACAATGGTACAGAGAGTGGAGGTGATGAGCAGAGGACAAGCTCCATATAAATGCCCAGACAATGGTACAGAGAAGTGGAGGTGATGAGTAGAGAACAAGCTCCATATAAATGTCCAGACAATGGTCAGAGAAATGGAGGTGATGAGTAGAGGACAAGCTCCATATAAATGTCCAGACAATGGTTCAGAGAAGTGGAGGTATGAGTAGAGACAAGCTCCATACAATTCCAGACATGTACAGAGAATGGAGGTGATGAGTAGAGAACAAGCTCCATATAAATGCCAGACAATGGTACAGAGAAGTGGAGGTGATGATAGAGACAAGCTCCTATAAATGTCCAGAACAATGGTACAGAAAAGGGGAGGTGATGAGTAGAGAACAAGCTCCATATAAATGTCCAGACATGATACAGGAGAAGTGGAGGTGATGAGTAGAGGACAAGCTCCATATAAATGCCCAGACAATGGTACAGAGAAGTGGAGGTGATGAGTAGAGAACAAGCTCCATATAAATGTCCAGACAATGGTACAGAGAAGTGGAGGTGATGAGTAGAGAACAAGCTCCATATAAATGTCCAGACAATGGTACAGAGAAGTGGAGGTGATGAGTAGAGGACAAGCCCATACAAATGTCCAGACAATGGTACAGAGAAGTGGAGGTGATAATAGAGAACAAGCTCCATATAAAGGTCCAGACAATGGTACAGAGAAGTGGAGGTGATGAGTAGAGAACAAGCTCCATATAAATGCCCAGAAATGGTACAGAGAAGTGGAGGTGATGAGTAGAGAACAAGCTCCATATAAATGTCCAGACAATGGTACAGAGAAGTGGAGGTGATGAGCAGAGGACAACTCCATATAAATGTCCAGACAATGGTACAGAGAAGTGGAGGTGATGAGTAGAGAACAAGCTCCATATAAATGTCCAGACAATGGTACAGAGAAGTGGAGGTGATGAGTAGAGAACAAGCTCCATATAAATGCCAGACAATGGTACAGAGAAGTGGAGGTGATAGTAGAGAACAAGCTCCATATAAATGTCCAGACAATGGTACAGAGAAGTGGAGGTGATGAAAGAACAAGCTCCATATAAATGTCCAGACAATGGTACAGGAATGAGGTGATGATAAGAACAAGCTCCAATAAATGTCCAGCATGGTACAGAGAAGTGGAGGGATGAGTAGAGAACAAGTCCATATAATGTCCAGCAATGTGCAGAGAAGTGGAGGCGATGAGTAGAGACAAGCTCCATATAAATGCCAAATGGTACAGAGAGTGAAGTGATGAGAGAGACAAGCTCATATAAATGCCAGACAATGGTCAGAGAAGTGGAGGTGATGAGTAGAGAACAAGCTCCAATAAATGTCCAGACATGGTCGAGAAGTGAGTGAAGTAAGACAAGCTCATATAATGCCGAATGTACAGAGAGTGGAGGAGATAAGACAAGCTCCATATAAATGCCAGACAATGGTACAGAGAATGGGATGAAAGACACTCATAAATGCCAGACATGTCAGAGAAGTGAGGGAGATAGAGACAAGCTCCATATAAATGCCCAGAAATGGTACAGAGAAGTGGAGGTGATGAGTAGAGAACAAGCTCCATAAAATGCCAGACAATGTACAGAAATGGGGATGAAGAGACAAGCTCCATAAATGCCGAGGTAGAAAATGAGTGATGAGAGAGACAAGCTCCATATAAATGTCCAGACAATGGACAGAGAAGTGAGGATGAGAGAGGACAAGCTCCATAAAATTCCAGACAATGGTACAGAGAATGAGTGATGAGTAAGAACAAGCTCCATATAAATGCCCAGACAATGGTACAGAGAAGTGGAGGTGATGAGTAGAGAACAAGCTCCATATAAATGTCCAAATGTACAGAAAGGGAGGTGATGAGTAGAGAACAAGCTCCATATAAATGTCCAGACAATGACAGAAGTGGAGGTGATGAGAGAGAACAAGTCCATATAAATGTCCAGACAATGGTACAGAGAGTGGGGTGATGAGTAGAGACAAGCTCCATATAAATGCCAGAAATGGTACAGAGAAGTGGAGGTGATGATAGAGACAAGCTCCATATAAATGCCGACAATGTACAGAAGTGAGGTGATGAGAGAGACAAGCCCATAAAATGTCCAGACAATGGTACAGAGAAGTGGAGTGATATAGAGAACAAGCTCCATATAAATCCAGACAATGGTACAGAGAAGTGGAGGTGATGAGTAGAGAACAAGCTCCATATAATGCCAGATAATGGTACAGAGAAGTGGAGTGATGAGTAGAGAACAAGCTCCATATAAATGTCCAGACAATGGTACAGAAAGTGGAGGTGATGAGCAGAGACAATCTCCATATAAATGTCCAGACAATGGTACAGAGAAGTGGGTGATGAGTAGAGACAAGCTCATATAAATGTCCACAAGGTACAGAGAAGTGGAGGGATGAGTAGAGAACAAGTCCAATAAATGCCCAGACAATGGTACAGAGAAGTGGAGTGATAGTAGAGAACAAGCTCCATATAAATGCCAGACAATGTACAGAGAAGTGGAGGTGATGAGTAGAGACAAGCTCCATATAAATGCCAGACATGTACAGAGAAGTGGAGGTGAGAGTAGAGACAAGCTCCATATAAATGTCCAGACAATGGTACAGAGAAGTGGAGGTGATGAGTAGAGAACAAGTCCATATAAATGCCAGACAATGGTCAGAGAAGTGGAGGGATGAAGAGACAAGCTCCATATAAATGCCAGAAATGGTACAGAGAAGTGAGGTGATGAGTAAGAACAAGCTCCATATAAATGCCAGACAATGGTCAGAGAAGTGGAGGTGATGAGTAGAGAACAAGCTCCATATAAATGTCCAGAAATGGTACAGAGAAGTGGAGTGATGAGTAGAGAACAAGCTCCATATAAATGTCCAGACAATGGTACAGAAAGTGGAGTGAGACAGAGACAAGCTCCATATAAATGTCCAGACAATGGTACAGAGAAGTGGAGGTGATGAGTAGAGACAGCTCCAATAAATGCCCAGACAATGGTACAGAGAAGTGGAGGTGATGATAGAGGACAAGCTCCATATAAATGCCCAAAATGGTACAGAGAAGTGGAGTGATGAGAGAGAACAAGCTCCATATAAATGCCCAACAATGGTACAGAGAAGTGGAGGTGATGATAGAGGACAAGCCCATATAAAGCCAGACAATGGTACAGAGAAGTGAGGTGATGAGAGAGACAAGCCCATATAAATGTCCAGACAATGGACAGAGAAGTGGAGTGATAAGAGACAAGCCCATATAAATGTCCAGACAATGTACAGAGAAGTGGAGTGATATAGAGAACAAGCTCCATATAAAGCCAGACAATGTAAGAGAAGTGGAGTGATGAGTAGAGAACAAGCTCCATATAAATGCCAGAAATGGTACAGAGAAGTGGAGGTGATGAGTAGAGAACAAGCTCCATATAAATGCCAACAATGGTACAGAAAGTGGAGTGATGAGCAGAGAACAAGCTCCATATAAATGTCCAGACAATGTACAGAGAAGTGGGGTGAGTAGAGACAAGCCCATATAAATGCCAGACAATGGTACAGAGAAGTGGAGGTGATATAGAGACAGCTCCATATAAAGCCAGACAATGGTACAGAGAAGTGGAGGTGATGAGAGAGACAAGCTCCATAAAATGCCAGACAATGTACAGAGAAGTGGAGTGATGGTAGAGAACAAGCCCATATAAATGCCAGACAATGTACAGAGAAGTGGAGGTGATGAGTAGAGAACAAGCTCCATATAAATGCCCAGAAATGGTACAGAGAAGTGGAGGTGATGAGTAGAGAACAAGCTCCATATAAATGCCAGACAATGGTACAGAAAGTGAGGTGATGAGAGAGAACAAGCTCCATATAAATGCCAGACAATGTACAGAGAAGTGGAGGTGATGAGTAGAGACAAGCTCCATAAAATGTCCAGCAATGGACGAGAAGGGAGTGAGAGTGAGGAAAGTCATATAATGCCCGCAATGGACAGAGAGTGGGGGAGGTAGGAACAGCCATATGCCGTGCTGGAGGTTGAAAGAAGCTCCTTTGCCAACTTCAGAGAGTGGATAGGTGGACAAGCCCTAAATCCACTGGAGAATGAGTTGTAAGGAGCTCCAATAAATCCAGAAAAAAAGGGGTGAGAGGGCAGCATAATCAACATGGTGAGAAGGAGTGCTACCGGATGGAGTGAGATAGGAACAGCCTATTTCAACAAGTCAGAAGGAGTGATGGAGAGAAAGCTCAAAATCCGCTGTCGGTGGGGTTGAGAGACAGCCCTTAAAGCCAATGGTAAGAGAAGAGGTATAAGAGACAAGTCCATAAAAGCAGACATGTCGGAAGTGGAGTATGGGAGACAATCCTTATGCACTGTCAGATGAGGATAGAACAAGTCTTGCCCAATGGACAGAGATGGAGGTGATGAGTAGACAAGCCATATAAATGTCCAGACAATGGTACAGAGAAGTGGAGGTGATGAGAGGGACAGCCCATATAAATGTCCAGACAATGGTACAAGTGGGGTGTATAGAGAACAGCCCTATAATGCGACATCGAATGGAGTGAAAAAAATAAATCGAAGTAATGGTATAAGAAAGTCCTTATCGAAGGTAAGGGGGGATATAGACAGCTCTATAACCACAGGTCGAAGGGTGATGAGAAGACAGCCATATAAAGCAGACAATGAGAGAAGTGAGGTGATAGAGAGACAGATATAAATTCCAGTACAGAGTGGAGTTGAGAACAACTCATTAAGAGACAATGGTAGAGTGGAGGGAGTAGAAAGCTCATTATCAACAAGGTACAGAAGTGGAGGGTGATAAGAATCATATAAATCAACAATGGCGAGATGGAGGTGATAGGAAAAGCTCATATAAATGCAGACATGCGGAGGGGGAAAGAGACAAGCTCTTAAATGCCCAGACAGGTAGAGAGTGAGTGATGAGGAGAAAGCTCCATAAATGCAAATGGTACAGAGAGGGAGGTGAGAAAGAACAAGCATAAGCGACAAGTCAGATGAGGTGATGATAAGACGCAATAATGTCCAATGTAAAGAGTGGAGATGAGTAAGAAGCCCTAAATCAACAATGTGGAAGAGTGATGAGAACTATAAGCCAGATGTACAGAAGTGAGTGATGATAGGAACAGCTCCTAAATCACAATGGTAAGAAAGGAGTGATAGTGAAGCTCATATATGCACAATGTACAGAATGGAGGTTGAGGGACAAGCCCTTAAATGAGCAAGTACAGAATGAGTGATGGTAGTACAGAAGGTGATGGTAGAGAATCATATAATGCCACAGGCAGGATGAGGTAGAGTAGGACAAGGCATACAAATGTCCACATGACAGGAAGGGAGTGTAAAGAACAAGTCATTAAAGGCAGAATGGTAAGAGAAGGGAGGTGAGATAGAGAACAGCATATAAATGCCAAGTCAGATGGAGTGAGAGGGAACAAGCTCCTATAAGTCCAACAATGTCAGAGAATGAGGATGAGGAAACCATAAATCAGACAATGTACAGAAGTGGGTGTAGAGGAACAAGCTCCATAAAGCCAAATGTACAGAGAGTGGGGATGAAGAACAGCCCATAATGCGACAAGACAAGAAGTGGAGGTGAGAGTAGAGAACAAGCTCCATAAATGCCAGACAATGGTACAGAGAAGTGGAGGTGAAGTAGAGACAAGCTCCATATAAATGTCCAGACAATGGTACAGAGAAGTGGAGGTGATGAGTAGAGAACAAGTCCATATAAATGTCAGACAATGGTCGAGAAGTGGAGGGATGATAGAGACAAGCCCATATAAATGTCCAGATAATGGTACAGAGAAGTGAAGGTGAGAGAGAGAAACAAAGTCCAAAATGTCCAGATGAGGGATGAGAGAAAGTCATAAATGCAGACAAGTACAATGAATGAGAATGGAACAAGTCATGTAAAGCCAGACAAGGTACAAAATGTAGAGGGCAAGAAAGTGAATAATGTCCAGACAAGTAAAAAGTGAGTGATGGTAGAAAGTCATATATGAGAGGACAAGATTAGGAGACAGGACAGCATAAATGGGTAATGTACAGAAAAGGTATATAAACAAGCCTATAATGCCAGAAAGTAGAGGTGAGGTGTGAAGAACAACTCCATATAAATGCCAGACAATGGTACAGAGAGTGGAGGTGATGAGCAGAGAACAAGCTCCATATAAATGTCCAGACAATGGTACAGAGAAGTGGAGTGATGAGAGAGGACAAGCTCCTATAAATGCCCAGACAATGGTACAGAGAAGTGGAGTGATGAGTAGAGACAAGCTCCATATAAATGCCCAGATAATGGTACAGAGAAGTGGAGGTGATGAGTAGAGAACAAGCTCCATATAAATGTCCAGATAATGGTACAGAGAAGTGGAGGTGATGAGTAGAGAACAAGCTCCATATAAATGTCCAGACAATGGTACAGAGAAGTGGAGGTGATGAGTAGAGAACAAGCTCCATATAAATGTTCAGACAATGGTACAGAGAAGTGGAGGTGATCAGTAGAGAACAAGCTCCATATAAATGTCCAGACAATGGTACAGAGAAGTGGAGGTGATGAGTAGAGAACAAGCTCCATATAAATGTTCAGACAATGGTACAGAGAAGTGGAGGTGATCAGTAGAGAACAAGCTCCATATAAATGTCCAGACAATGGTACAGAGAAGTGGAGGTGATGAGTAGAGAACAAGCTCCATATAAATGTTCAGACAATGGACAGAGAAGTGGAGGTGATGAGTAGAGAACAAGCTCATATAAATGCCCAGACAATGGTACAGAGAAGTGGAGGTGATGAGTAGAGAACAAGCTCCATATAAATGTTCAGACAATGGTACAGAGAAGTGGAGGTGATGAGTAGAGAACAAGCTCCATATAAATGTTCAGACAATGGTACAGAGAAGTGGAGGTGATGAGTAGAGAACAAGCTCCATATAAATGTCCAGACAATGGTACAGAGAAGTGGAGGTGATGAGTAGAGAACAAGCTCCATATAAATGCCCAGACAGTGGTACAGAGAAGTGGAGGTGATGAGTAGAGAACAAGCTCCATATAAATGCCCAGACAATGGTACGGGAGATGTGGAGGTGATGAGTAGAGAACAAGCTCCATATAAATGCCCAGACAATGGTACAGAGAAGTGGAGGTGATGATAGGAACAGCTCCATATAAATGTCAGAAAATGGTACAGAGATGTGAGGTGATGAGTAGAGAACAAGCTCCATATAAATGCCCAGACAATGGTACAGAGAAGTGGAGGTGATGAGTAGAGAACAAGCTCCATATAAATGTTCAGACAATGGTACAGAGAAGTGGAGGTGATGAGTAGAGAACAAGCTCCATATAAATGTCCAGACAATGGTACAGAGAAGTGGAGATGATGAGCAGAAGACACATTAATGAGGTGGAACTAAATATACAACGTTAGGGTTTTTTTTTGGGGTTCTCCTCCTATGTGCATAGATATTAATGACCTCCACCTTGTGGTACAGAACTAAATAAGAGCCTTTTATTTCTATAACATCTGCCCTCCTGGCGCGGTGAAGGTTTGGTACTAATCACTCCTTCCTTTCATGTCCTCCTAGAATGGCTTGTGTGAGAGTAGCGGGTACGATGTGTGCCTGAGTAGAGAAATGGCCTCTGATGGTCGATGTGTCATCAGGAGGGAATAATAGATACTAACAGGAAGACTGATTTCATATCTGTCACAGGTCCGACGTCCCCTGAGCTCCCGAGATAAAGATAACTCCCGAACTTTAGGTACGGACGGGCCAGAGAAGACAGCACGATTCTGGGTGAGCCTTGCATCCAACAGGAGGGTGAAATCCACCGATGCCATGGTGTCACCTGGAAGAAAGGAGAATCAGTGAGAACGGCACAAAGTCCAGACATGGATCTCACCCTGTATATAGTATAGAAGAGAACCCTGGACTGGACCTGTCAGACCCCCAGACCTCATTACAGTCCCTCTATCATAGTGGAGGACCCTCTACTGGACCTGTCAGACCCCCAGACCTCATTACAGTCCCTCTATCATAGTGGAGGACCCTCTACTGGACCTGTCAGACCCCCAGACCTCATTACAGTCCCTCTATCATAGTGGAGGACCCTCTACTGGACCTGTCAGACCCCCAGACCTCATTACAGTCCCTCTATCATAGTGGAGGACCCTGGACTGGACCTGTCAGACCCCCAGACCTCATTACAGTCCCTCTATCATAGTGGAGGACCCTCTACTGGACCTGTCAGACCCCCAGACCTCATTACAGTCCCTCTATCATAGTGGAGGACCTTCTACTGGACCTGTCAGACTCCCAGACCTCATTACAGTCCCTCTATCATAGTGGAGGACCCTCTACTGGACCTGTCAGACCCCCAGACCTCATTACAGTCCCTCTATCATAGTGGAGGACCCTGTACTGGACCTGTCAGACCCCCCAGACCTCATTACATTCCCTCTATCATAGTGGAGGACCCTCTACTGGACCTGTCAGACTCCCAAACCTTATTACAGTCCATCTATCATAGTGGAGGACCATCTACTGGACCTATCAACCCCCAGATCTCATTACAGTCCCTCTATCATAGTGGAGGACCCTGGACTGGACCTGTTAGACCCCCAGACCTCATTACAGTCCATCTATCATAGTGGAGGACCCTCTACTGGACCTGTCAGACCCCCAGATCTCATTACATTCGCTCTATCATAGTAGAGGACCCTCTACTGGACCTGTTATGTTACGGTAGCTGAGGAGTGCAGGTAAAAAAGGAAATACACCAGAGCAGTTGGAATCTATGAGATTGCAGTACCCTGACTAACCACCACAACTAGAGGCAGCCGTGGAGCGTTCCTACGTTGGTCCTAGACGCCTCGTCACAGCCTGAGAAACTAACTACACCTAAAGATAGAAATAGGAAAGCTATCTGCCCCGGAGCAGAACCCCAAAGATAATAGAAAGCCCCCAAACATGTAATGGCGGTTAGACAAGAGGAAATACTGACACAGAAAGAAAATAGTATGAGCAAACGCTGGGGCCCAAACTATCTAAATAGAAAAGGACAGGAAGGGTACTTACTGCAATCCCAGAAAACCCTGAAAAGCACCAACATTACTAATTTCAAAAAAATACCTGAGATCACACGACCTCTACCACCTAAATTAGTTCTCTGGTGTAACAAAAACAGCAGCCACTGAAAAAACTGCAAAAAGCAAAAGTACAAAACACAGTGGCTGGACTAAACTGAGAGGGCAAAAGCCCCCGGAGGGGACCAGAAGGCCCCCACAGAAGTGCAGGACAAAATGCAAAAATATAGCAAAAACACAAAATAAGAAATTGTCTTATCTGATAGCAGGAGATGCAGACACGACACAGCAGGCTACAAGGGAAACTGGAAAGAAGGATTCAGACCAGAACAATTGATCACCGG
This sequence comes from Oophaga sylvatica, assembly GCA_033576555.1. Taxonomy (NCBI): domain Eukaryota; kingdom Metazoa; phylum Chordata; class Amphibia; order Anura; family Dendrobatidae; genus Oophaga; species Oophaga sylvatica. The sequence goes on along the minus strand of JARQOD010000007.1, from coordinate 95,793,600 downwards.
CAACCCTGATGGGAAAATGATTCCCTTAAATAAGACCAATCAGTAACACCTGATTCCCAATCCTCACTAGTACCGCTTGTAACCACCAGAGGGAGCCTCTGCTCAGAACTCATCTCAAACCCATTCACAACAGTACCCCCCCCTTGAGGAGAGGTCACCGAACCCTCATTTGAGCAACCAGGTCGGTCAGGATGAGTTCTATGATACGCACGGATAAGTCTCCTAGCATGGATGTCCGAAGCAAACACCCAAGAATTATCTTCCTGACCATAACCTCTCCATTTAACCAAATACTGGAGTCTTCGTCTAGAAAAACGAGAATCCAATATTTTCTCAACCACATACTCCAGATTGCCCTCAACCAAAACAGGGTCAGGAGGCACAGCAGCAGGAACCACTGGCTCAACAAACCTCTTCAACAAGGACTTGTGGAACACGTTATGGATCTTAAATGTCCCTGGAAGAAGCAAACGAAAAGAAACAGGATTAATAATCTCCATGATCTTATAAGGTCCAATGAACCTAGGCTTAAATTTAGGAGATGCTACTCTCATAGGAATATTCTTTGAGGACAACCAGACCAAGTCCCCCACTTTAAACCGAGGACCATCAGTCCTATGCCGGTTAGCAAACCGCTGGGCCTTCTCCTGAGAGAGGGACAACCTCTCCACTACCTGGTCCCAAATCTGCTGCATACGCTCAACAACAGAGTCAACACCTGGACAGACAGAAGCCTCCGTCTGTCCTGAAGAAAATCGAGGTGAAACCCAGAATTACAGAAAAACGGAGACATCAAAGTGGCAGAGCTAGCCCTATTATTAAGAGCAAACTCAGCCAAAGGCAAAAAAGAGACCCAGTCATCCTGATCAGCAGACACAAAGCATCTTAGATAAGTCTCCAATGTCTGGTTTGTTCTCTCAGTTTGACCATTGGTCTGAGGATGAAATGCCGAGGAGAAAGACAATTGAACACCCAGTTTAGAACAAAAAGTCCTCCAAAATCTGGAAACAAACTGGACTCCTCTGTCAGACACAATGTTCTCAGGAATGCCGTGTAAACGAACCACGTGCTGAAGGAACAACGGCACCAATTCAGAGGAGGAAGGCAACTTAGGTAATGGCACAAGATGTATCATTTTGGAAAACCTATCACAAATTACCCAGATGGTGGTCATTCTCTGAGAAACAGGAAGATCGGAAATGAAATCCATAGAGATATGGGTCCATGGTCTCTTGGGCACAGGCAATGGCATCAACAAACCACTAGAGCGAGAGCAAGGCTTGGAGCGAGAGCAAGTCCCGCAGGACTGCACAAATTCCCTGACATCGCGAGACAAGGTAGGCCACCAAAAGGACCGACTAACCAAGTCTCTGGTACCAAAAATTCCGGGATGACCGGCCAATGCGGAACAATGAATCTCAGACATCACACTCTTTTTCCATTGGTCCGGGACAAACAATTTTCCAACAGGGCAGCGCTCGGGCCTATCCTCCTGACACCCCTCCAGAGCAAGTCTCAAATTAGGCGAGATGGCGGAAAGAACTACACCCTCCTTCAAAATAACAGAGGGATCAGATAGCTCAGGAGAGTCCGCAAGGAAACTCCTCGAGAGGGCATCCGCCTTAACATTCTTAGTGCCAGGAAGAAAGGAAACCACAAAATTAAAACGTGTGAAAAACAAGGCCCACCTGGCCTGTCTAGGATTGAGTCGCTTGGCAGATTCCAGATAGACCAGATTCTTATGGTCCGTAAGGACCACCACCTGATGTTTGGCTCCCTCCAGCCAATGTCTCCACTCTTCAAAAGCCCACTTCATGGCCAATAACTCCCGATTACCCACGTCATAATTACGTTCAGTAGGAGAAAATTTTCGAGAGAAAAAGGCACAAGGGTTACTTTTAGAGGTCTCTGGATCTTTTTGGGACAAAACGGCACCTGCCCCAATTTCAGAGGCATCAACCTCCACCTGAAATGGCAGAGAAACATCAGGCTGCCGTAGAACAGAAGCAGAAGTGAATCTCTGCTTAAGTTCCTGAAACGCAGAGACTGCCTCAGGAGGCCAATTCACCACATCAGAACCCTTTCTGGTCAAATCAGTTAATGGTTTAACAATAACAGAGAAATTACCAATAAATTTACGATAAAAATTGGCAAAACCCAAAAATCTCTGAAGAGCCTTTAATGAAGTAGGTTGGACCCAATCACAGATGGCCTGAACCTTGACCGGGTCCATTTCAATAACAGATGGGGACAAAATGAATCCCAGAAATGAGATCTTCTGTACGCCAAAAAGACACTTTGATCCCTTCACATACAGAGCATTCTCTCTCAAAATCTGGAATACAGTTCGAACATGTTTCACATGAGAGTCCCAGTCATTAGAAAAAATCAAGATATCATCCAAATAAACAATCAGAAACTTGTCCACAAAATCCCTAAAAATGTCATTCATGAATGACTGGAAGACGGAAGGAGCATTAGTGAGCCCAAAGGGCATCACAAGGTACTCAAAATGCCCTTCAGGGGTGTTAAATGCCGTCTTCCATTCATCCCCGTGCTTAATGCGAATAAGGTTATACGCCCCCTGAGGTCAAGCTTGGTAAACCAAGTAGCGTTTTTCACCCTGGAAAACAGGTCGGAAATCAAGGGTAACGGGTATTGATATTTCACAGTAATATTGTTCAAGAGACGATAATCAATACACGGCCTTAATGAACCATCTTTTTTGGCCACAAAGAAAAAACCGGCACCTAAGGGTGAAGAGGATGGTCTGATATGACCCTTGTCCAATGATTCCTTGATATAAGACCGCATAGCGTCATGTTCAGGTACAGACAAGTTAAAAAGGCGACCCTTAGGGAATTTACTACCTGGCACTAATTCAATAGCGCAGTCATAGCTCCTATGGGGAGGTAAGGATGCAGATTTACTTTCGCTAAACACATCAGAAAAATCAAACAAAAAGTCAGGAACATCCTCAGCCTGGGGGGAGGCAGAAAAAACAGGAGTGTTGGTATTAACACATTGGCAGCCCCAACTGGTTACAGACACAGATTTCCAATCCAAAACAGGATTATGAGACTGTAACCAAGGGAAACCCAGCACGATAATGTCATGCAGATTATATAGAACCAAAAATTTGCAGCACTCCTGGTGATCAGGTTCAACCCTCATTATCACCTGAGTAGAAAACTGGGGTTTATTCTCAGCCAAAGGGGTAGAATCGATCCCCAGTAGGGGAATAGACTTCTGTAGGGGTATCAAGGGAAATCCACAACGTTTAGCAAAATCATAATCCATCAGGTTAATAGCTGCTCCAGAATCAACGAAAGCCTGAGCAGAAAATGAGGACAGAGAGCATATCAGAGTGACAGTTAATAAAAACTTAGTCTGAACACTACCCAAGACAACTGAGCGTGCAAAACGTCTTCCCCGCTTAGGGCAGACTGAAATAGCATGAGAGACATCACCACAGTAGAAACATAACCCATTGCGCTTTCGAAACTCATGACGCTGTGCCCCAGACACCACTCTATCACACTGCATGGGTTCAGAAGCTGGCTCACAAGGCAACACCACTCCACGCATACTTCTCCGCTCACGCAAACGTCTGTCAATTTGAATCGCTAATGACATAGAATCATTAGACCAGAGGGGACAGGGAATCCCACCATAACATCCTTTACATTATCCGACAGACCCTTCCGGAAAAGGGCCGCCAAAGCGTCGTCATTCCATTTGGTCAGGACTGCCCACCTACGGAATCTCTGACAGTATAACTCAGCGTCATCAAGCCCCTGATTTAATGCCAACAAGGCTTTTTCAGCTTGATCAGTGATATTAGGCTCATCGTACAATAACCCCAAAGCCTGAAAAAATGCATCAACATCACTCAAAACAGGATCCCCAGGTGTGAGGGAAAAAGCCCAATCCTGAGGATCGCCGCGCAGGAGAGAGATGATAATTTGAACCTGCTGCGCTGCGTTTCCTGAGGACTTAGATTTTAAGGCAAGAAACAATTTACAATTATTTTTGAAATTCTGAAACTTAGCTCGATCCCCTAAAAACAAATCTGGCATGGGATCCTAGGTTCCACAACAGGCAACCTAGCAAGATATGCAGCAATACTCCGAACCTCAGTGGCAAGCTGATCCACACGTCCAGACAACTGTGCAAACTCCATTGAGAGAAAAGATCCTCCCCAGCACCCAGAGATACAGAGGGAAAAAAAAAAAATGCAACAAACAGAAAAATATCTCTGACAACTTTTCTTCCTTCAAAATATTTTTTCCCTTCTGTGAGTACCATACAATTTTTATGGCCGGTGATACTGTTATGTTACGGTAGCTGAGGAGTGCAGGTAAAAAAGGAAATACACCAGAGCAGTTGGAATCTATGAGATTGCAGTACCCTGACTAACCACCACAACTAGAGGCAGCCGTGGAGCGTTCATACGATGGTCCTAGACGCCTCGTCACAGCCTGAGAAACTAACTACACCTAAAGATAGAAATAGGAAAGCTATCTGCCCCGGAGCAGAACCCCAAAGATAATAGAAAGCCCCCAAACATGTAATGGCGGTTAGACAAGAGGAAATACTGACACAGAAAGAAAATAGTATGAGCAAACGCTGGGGCCCAAACTATCTAAATAGAAAAGGATAGGAAGGGCACTTACTGCAATCCCAGAAAGCCCTGAAAAACACCAACTTACTAATTTCAAAATAACCTGAGATCACACGACCTCTACCACCTAAATTAGTTCTCTGGTGTAACAAAAACAGCAGCCACTGAAAAAACTGCAAAAAGCAAAAGTACAAAACACAGTGGCTGGACTAAACTGAGAGGGCAAAAGCCCCCGGAGGGGACCAGAAGGCCCCCACAGAAGTGCAGGACAAAATGCAAAAATATAGCAAAAACACAAAATAAGAAATTGTCTTATCTGATAGCAGGAGATGCAGACACGACACAGCAGGCTACAAGGGAAACTGGAAAGAAGGATTCAGACCAGAACAATTGATCACCGGCAACCCTGATGGGAAAATGATTCCCTTAAATAAGACCAATCAGTAACACCTGATTCCCAATCCTCACTAGTACCGCTTGTAACCACCAGAGGGAGCCTCTGCTCAGAACTCATCTCAAACCCATTCACAACATGGACCTGTCAGACCCCCAGACCTTATCACATTCCCTCTATCATAGTGGAGGACCCTCTACTGGACCTGTCAGACCCCCAGACCTCATCACATTCACTCTATCATAGTGGAGGACCCTCTACTGGACCTGTTAGACCCCCAGACCTCATTACAGTCCCTCTATCATAGTGGAGGACCCTCTACTGGACCTGTCAGACCCCCAGACCTCATTACAGTCCCTCTATCATAGTGGAGGACCCTCTTCAGGACCTGCCAGACCCCAGACCTCATTACAGTCCCTCTATCATAGTGGAGGACCCTCTTCAGGACCTGCCAGACCCCCAGACCTCATTACAGTCCCTCTATCATAGTGGAGGACCATCTACTGGACCTGTCAGACCCCCAGACCTCATTACAGTCCCTCTAGCATAGTGGAGGACCCTCTACTGGACCTGTCAGACCCCCAGACCTCATTACATTCCCTTTATCATAGTGGAGGACCCTCTACTGGACCTGTCAGACCCCCAGACCTCATTACAGTCCCTCTATCATAGTGGAGGACCATCTACTGGACCTATCAGACCCCCAGACCTCATTACAGTCCCTCTATCATAGTGGAGGAACCTCTACTGGACCTGTCAGACCCCCAGACCTCATTACAGTCCCTCTATCATAGTGGAGGACCCTGGCCTGGACCTGTCAGACCCCCAGACCTCATTACAGTCCCTCTATCATAGTGGAGGACCCTCTACTGGACCTGTCAGACTCCCAGACCTCATTACAGTCCCTCTATCATAGTGGAGGACCCTCTACTGGACCTGTCAGACTCCCAGACCTCATTACAGTCCCTCTATCATAGTGGAGGACCCTCTACTGGACCTGTCAGACCCCCAGACCTCATTACAGTCGCTCTATTATAGTGGAAGACCCTCTACTGGCCCTGTCAGACCCCCAGACCTCATTACAGTCCCTCTAGCATAGTGGAGGACCCTCTACTGGCCCTGTCAGACCCCCAGATCTCATTACATTCGCTCTATCATAGTGGAGGACCCTCTACTGGACCTGTCAGACCCCCAGAACTCATTACATTCCCTTTATCATAGTGGATGACCCTCTACTGGACCTGTCAGACCCCCAGAACTCATTACATTCCCTCTATCATAGTGGAGGACCCTCTACTGGACCTGTCAGACCCCCAGAACTCATCACATTCCCTCTATCATAGTGGAGGACCCTCTACTGGACCTGTCAGACCCCCAGAACTCATTACATTCCCTTTATCATAGTGGATGACCCTCTACTGGACCTGTCAGACCCCCAGACCTCATTACATTCGCTCTATCATAGTGGAGGACCCTCTACTGGACCTGTCAGACCCCCAGAACTCATTACATTCCCTTTATCATAGTGGATGACCCTCTACTGGACCTGTCAGACCCCCAGACCTCATTACAGTCCCTTTATTATAGTGGAGGACCCTCTACTGGACCTGTCAGACCCCCAGACCTCATTACAGTCCCTCTATCATAGTGGAGGACCCTCTACTGGACCTGTCAGACCCCCAGACCTCTTTACATTCCCTCTATCATAGTGGAGGACCCTCTACTGGACCTGTCAGACCCCCAGACCTCTTTACATTCCCTCTATCATAGTGGAGGACCCTCTACTGGACCTGTCAGACCCCCAGACCTCTTTACATTCCCTCTATCATACTGGAGGACCCTGGACTGGACCTGTCAGACCCCCAGAACTCATTACATTCCCTCTATCATAGTGGAGGACCCTCTACTGGACCTGTCAGACCCCCAGACCTCTTTACATTCCCTCTATCATACTGGAGGACCCTCTACTGGACTGTATGCTGAGCAGTAACTGCAGCGGGGGTCCATATGTGGTTGTAAATCGGCATATGCCATATTCCCACAGATCATCCATCCCCATACCACCCACCTTACCTGTCGCTTTGATGCTCTTCAGCCTTTGGTTGAAGCAGACATTAATTTCTGTCACTTGTGGTTTTCTGGCATCTGTGCATTCATAGGAAGAAAGAGGAATCTCGAGGGGCTTGAAGGTCATGGACACGGTGACCTGGAGGACGGGCCGAGATCTGAACAAGGGAAACATCAATAACGTGACCAGGAGCACAGAAAACGGGAAGGGTCAGAGGCCATTACCCCAACAATACATGAAATCTCACAAAAATCCTGGAATGGTCTGCCCAGAGTAGTGGTGAAATGTCCTATTAACCCATTATGTGATTTTTGTAAATTTGTGAGACGAATAATTTGGTGGTCCAAGGGTCACACAGAGGTCTACATGGTAAGGGCTCATGCCCACTTGCGATGAAATCGAACAAATGCAATCCGATAAAAAATCGGATTGAATTCGGACCAATGTTATTCTAGGATTGTGTGCTCATCTGCGGTTTTTTTTCCAGCTCTGATCAGATCACGATCGGACTGGAGAAAAATAGGAGCATGCTGCGATTGTAATCGGAAATCTGATCGCATCCCGCATTGCAGGAGCCGACAGGATAGAAGCAATGGATTACATACAGTAAATACACATAGAATAGGTAGATATATAGATGTCAGTGACTAATACAATTAGTACAGTGTGGGTGCAGCTTACTGTACATGTAATTAATTAGTAAAAGATTATTTTTCGGGAAAAAATGGAGTGGGCTCCCATGCAATTTTCGTAACCAGCAGAGGGAAAGCCATCAGCTGGGGGCCAATGTTTATAGCCTGTGAAGGGGGCAATACCCATGGAGCTTCTCAGGCTATTAATATCAGCTCACAACTGTATACTTTACCTTTACTGGCTATTAAAATGGGGGACCCTAAAAAAAAATTACGTGGGGTCCACCTATAATTAATAACCAGCAAAGGCTATGCAAACAGCTGCGGGCTGAAATTAATAGCCTAGGAAGCGGCCATGGATACTGAACCATCCCCAGGCTAAAAACATCAGCTCTCAGCCACCCCAGAAAAGGCGCATCTCTAAGATGTGCCAATTCTGGCACTTAGCCTCGCTCTTCCCACTTACCCTGTAGCGGTGGCAAGTTGGGCGATAGTTGGGGGATTGATGTCACCTTTGTATTGTTTGGTGACATCAAGCCCCGAGGTTAGTAATAAGACACATATCCATTACTAATCCTATAGTTGTATGGTAAATAATGACACAGCCAGAATAAAGTCCTTTATTTCAAATAAGACTAAACAAACACAGTTTTCCTTTTTTATTTAAATGCCTAATTCCAGCGAAGGCCTCGATCTCCTGTAAGAAAAGTAACATAATAAAACAACAATATACCATACCTGTTCGTCGTTCTGTCCCACGCAGTAATCCATATCTGGGGGCCAAATAGTTTTCAGCCTGGACAGTGCCAAGATGCGACCGTCCTGGCTGAAAACCACTGGTGAATGAGCTGCTGGGAACGCAGCATCAGTGACTAGCAGTGACGTCACTGAGGCTGCGCTCCCAGCCGGCCTGAATTGCCGTGACGTCGGTGAGATCCCACTAGCACTGTGAGAAAGTCGCATGGTGCAGAGGCGAGTTCACCGGGGGAATTTCACTGCGGTGAATTGCAAATGCGTTGAACTTGCCTCTCCACCATGAGACTTTCTCACGGTGCTAGTGGTGATCTCACAGAGGTCACTGCAGTTCAGGTCAGCTGAAAATGCAGCCTCAGTGACGTCACGGCTAGTCACTGATGCTGCGCTCCCAGCAGCTCATTCACCAGTGGTTTTCAGCCGGGATGGTCGCATCTTGGCACCGTCCAGGTTGAAAACTATTTAACCCCCAGACATGGATTACGGCGTGGGACAGAACAACGGACAGGTATGGTATATTGTTGTTTTATTATTTTACTTTTATTACAGGAAATCAAAGGCTTTGCTGGAATTAGGCATTTAAATAAAAATGGAAAACTGTGTTTAGTCTTATTTCAAATAAAGGACTTTATTCTGGCTGTGTCATTATTTACCATACAACTATAGGATTAGCAATGGATAAGTGTCTTATAGACACTTCTCTATTTCTAACCTCGGGGTTTGATGTTATCAGGCAATACAAAGGTGATATCAATCCCTCCAACTATCACCCCACTTGCCACCGCTACAGGACAAGTGGGAAGAGCGAGGCTAAGTGCCAGAATTGGTGCATCTTACAGATGCGCTACTAGGAACACTGCACTGCACTTGCTCACTGAGCCAATGCGCGTGTCCTGAGTAAAACACACTGTGCCCAAAAATACCTGTGGAACGGGGCAGCAGCGGTGAAGATGGGTGCTTCAGACAAATAGGACCAGAAGCACGTGACTGCTGGGGGCGTGGCCTAAGCTCCAGAGAGCTAGGAGTTGAGGGAAAACTCCAAGAAGGGTAACTACGGGACAAAGTTACCAAAGGGCATAAACAGAACAGATAGTCAGGATGTAGCCAAGAGGTCATACACGGAGAGGACAGCACAGTACAAAAGAAGCAGGCAGAGGGTAGTCAGGACGTAGCCAAGGGTTCATACATGGAGAGGACAGCACAGTACAAAGGGGGCAGGCAAAACTTGTAACAGGGACAAAACCAAATCTGAACCAGACAGACATAACATAGCACAGGCACAAAGCACTGGCACAGGCACAACAGGGTCAAACACACTCGGCCAAGGGTCAGAGTTTAAGCGACAGGGAATGGCCCCACAATGAGGCTATAAGAAGCCTCCCAGAATCCCAGATTAACCTCTGAACTACCTAATCCCACAAACTCCATAGACCATGACATGCACCTTTTCTGGGGCCGCTGAGAGCTGATGTTTTTAGCCTCAGGGAGCCAGTATCCATGGTCCCTTTCTAGGCTATTAATATCAGCCCGCAGCTGTTTGCATAGCCTTTGCTGGCTATTAATTATAGGGAACCCCACATCATTTTGTTTTAGGGTCCCCATTTTAATAGCCAGTAAAGGTAAAGTATACAGTTGTGAGCTGATATTAATAGCCTGAGAAGCTCCATGGGTATTGCCCCCTTCCCAGGCTATAAACATTGGCCAAAAGCTGATGGCTTTCCCTCTTCTGGTTATGAAAATTGCACGGGAGCCCACTCTATTTTTTCCCAAAAAATAATCTTTTAATAATTAAGTACATGTACAGTAAGCTGCACACACACTGCACTAATTGTATTTGTCACTGACATCTATATATCTACCTATTCTATACGTATTTACTGTATGTAATCCATCTCTTCTATCCGGTCAGCTCCTGCAGTGATTTTACAGAGCACTGCAGATGAATTACCGGCTATTCTTCTATCTATCTCTCTATGCAATATAAATACATATATATATATATATATACATGTGTCACTGACATATGTATACCTCTATTCTACGTGTATAAATCTATTCTATCTATTCTAACCTGTCACTCTGTGATTATTCTGTATGCGGCAGATCATTTGCCGGCTTTTAATCTATCTATATGTTTTGAAGAATATTTCCTTTGAGAACGATGTGTAAATGACAGAATTGCTGTATGTAAAAGCTCATCTTAAAATCGCATTGCAATCGGATGTAAATCAGATGCTCGGTGTGAAAAATCAGATTGTACTCGCATAAAAAACAATGACACTCGCATGACAACTGCATTACACTCATCCAGCTCTCCTGCATGAAAATCAGACCGATTGTAAGATCTCTAGTGTGCCTCCAGCCTCCACTTTTCTGATGACCCAGTTTTGGGGGGAAACAACCTTTACGAGTCATATGAAACATGACATGATACAGCAGCTTATAGAACGGCTTGCGTGGGGAGGACGCCTCATTTTTACCTCAGAATAACAGTGACTCCTTCTCCCCCCACCGTCACATCCGGCAGCCCATCATTTGTCATGTCCAAGTTACCCGCCAGTGATCTTCCAAAGAATTGCACTCCATTTCCCATCTTACTTCCCTCAATGCGCTGGAGAAAAGGAAACGTAAATCGTTCAGCGACAGTTGAAAATGGCGTCTATGCCTCATGATGAGGCAGACGCTCAATTATGTATTAAGTTGCTTATCTTTTGCATATTTTGCCTGTTGAGTATCATAACCCACATGTTTACCTGTAAACGAGACGTTCTGAAGCCTCCAACCTTCCCTGGGAATATATACAAAGCTCCTTGACCGTCATTTTCAAAAGGGGCCCCAACAGCAAGATCTAGAAGCCCGTCTGCAGTCAGGTCTGGAAGAACGGTGATGGCTGCACCAAAGTGACCCATAGATTGGCTGCTCTCACCCTGAAGAGTCTCACGGCAGGTGATGGTATTTGGTCTACTTTGAGGGATCATCTCCTGCTGGGACCAACAATGGTGTAAAACATGGAGAAGAGACCTCCACAATCTACAAACATGGAGAGGAGCCGCTCATAATCCCCAAAACACAAACATTCTGCAGGAGATAGGTATCAACCATAGGCTCATGGCTGTGAGATATCTAGAAGTCAAACCTGGGCAGAGACAGGGCACAGATAGACTCGTCCTCCTGGAGCTACTGGAGAATAATAAGTTGGGGCTCCAACCACCAAGACAAAGTCAGAGGGAGACGTTTTGACCATGCCCAATGCTGATCCAAAGTACGATCCAATCTGTAAGAAAAACGGAAATAACAACCAAAAGCTGTGAGCCCTCGAGTGTCTCATTCTGATATGTCCATTCTGTCCATGCAACTACCAGTCCATGGGAAAGTCCTCCAGTGACAAGCAATAGGTGATTGTGCAGAACTGGAGGCTGCAACATAGGGAGCAGGAGACCTCCTGGACAAGTATTAGGTGGTTGTACAGAACTGGAGGGCCAATGTAGGGAGTGAAAGACCTCAAGAACAAGTCATGGGTGATTGTACAGAACTGGTGGCTGTAATGTAGGGATCAGGAGACATCCAGGGACAAGTCATAGGTGATGGTATAGAACTGAAGGCTGCATCGTAGGTAGCGAGAGACCTCCAGGACAAGTCATGGGTGATTGCATAGAACTGGATGGCCAACGTATGGAATGGTAGGCCTCCAGAACAAGTAATAGGTAATTGTATAGCACTGGAGGGCCAATGTAGGGGACAGGAGACCTCAAGGGCTAGTCATGGGTGATTGCATAGAACTGGATGGCCAACGTATGGAATGGTAGGCCTCCAGAACAAGTAATAGGTAATTGTATAGCACTGGAGGGCCAATGTAGGGGACAGGAGACCTCAAGGGCTAGTCATAGGTGATTGTATGGAACTGGGGCTACATCATAGGTAGTGGGTGACCTCCAGGACAAGTCATGGCTGATTGTGTAGAACTGTAGGGCAAACAAATGGGGTGGGAGACCTCAAGAACAAGTCATAGGTGATTGTACAGAATTGAAGGCTGCAATTTAGGGAGCAGGAGACATCCAGGGACAAGTCATGGGTGACTGTATAGAACTGGGGGGTTAATGTAGGAAGTAGGAGACATCCAGGACAAGACATAGGTGATTCTACACAACTGGAAGGTGAAACTTAGGGAGCGGGAGACATCAAGGAACAAGTCATGGGTGATTGTACATAACTAAAGTGCCAATGTAATGAGCAGGAGACATCCAGGGAAAAGTAATGGGTGATTGTACAGAACTGGAGAGCCAACGCAGGGAGCAAGAGACATCCAGGGACAAGTCATGGGTGATTATACAGAAATGGAGAGCCGAAGAAGAAGAGCAGAAGGACCAATATAGGGAGCAGGAGAGACCTCCAGAACAAGTGATAGCTGATTGCACAGAACTGGAGAGCCAACACAGGGAGCAGCAGACATCCAGGGACAAGTCATGGGTGATTATACAGAAATGGAGAGCCAACGCAGGGAGCAGCAGACATCCAGGGACAAGTCATGGGTGATTATACAGAAATGGAGAGCCGAAGGAGCAGAGTAGAATGACTAATATAGGGAGCAGGACAGACCTCCAGAACAAGTTATAGGTGATTGTACAGAACTGGAGAGCCAACACAGGGAGCAGGAGACTTCCAGGAAAAGTCATAGGTAACTGTATACACCTGGAGGGCACAGCATAGGAAAAAGTTCGTAGGTGGCTATTTGAGGTCACAGAAATGTCATAATGGTGGGTCATCACCTGGTCACCGAGGACATTGGCTGCTGGATTCCAGCGTGCATCCTGTGCGTCCCACCTGAAGACCAGGACCTTCCCAGTATGTTGGTATCGGGGGGCACCCATTGCGATGATGTCAGATTGTAATTGCAGTACAGAATAACCTTAAATGGAATTCAAAATGTCAGCAAATCCAGGTACGAGAATAATAACCGGCTTCTCGTGTTTGGATGACGATACATCGACCATTCCCCAAGAGGAATACGGTCATCCTCACCCATATACGAGTCCTTCATGTCAGTGTTATCCTTCGTCACATTTATAAAAGTCGCCTTTTCCTGACCGATCTGGTAATTATACGCCCCACCTGTCCAACCATAGGCACCGACTGCTCCGAGGAGAGCGCCATCCTAAACACAAGAAAAACTTGATATAATATGCAAATATGAGATATAGATGGGAGGACGACCTAAATATCGTATGTATAGGGGAGGAGAACCTGTACTGTATATGATATATATAGGGGAGGAGGACATGTAGCATGTGGAGCAGTGGGCAGCAACTAACAGAATGGTTTTTAACAGGGAAAAATGCAAAGTACTACATCTGGGCAATAAAAATGAAAAAAGCATATACAAAATGGGAGGAATAGGGCTAAGTAACAGCACATGTGAAAAAGACTTGGGTATACTAATAGATCACAGACTGAACATGAGTCAACAGTGTGATGCAGCAGCAAAAAAGGCAAATACAATTCTAGGATGTATCAACAGAAGCATACAGTCTACATCACGTGAGGTCATTATTGCCCTCTACTCCCCTTTGGTCAGACCTCATCTGGATACTGTGTCCAGTTTTGGGCACATTTTAAAAAAGACATCAACAAACTGGAGCAAGTTCAAAGAAGAGCCACCAGAATGGTGACCGGTCTGCAAACCATGTCCTATGAGGAACGGTTGCAGGATTTGGGAATGTTTAGCTTGCAAAAAAGAAGACTGAGAGGAGACTTAATAGCTGTCTACAAATATCTCAAGGGCTGTCACATTGTAGAAGGATCATCTTTATTCTAATTTGCACAAGGAAAGACTAGAAGCAATGGGATGAAACTGAATGGGAGGAGACACAGATTAGATATTAGAAAAAACTTTTTGACAGGGTGATCAAGGAGTGGAACAGGCTGCCACGAGAGGTGGTGAGTTCTCCTTCAATGGAAGTCTTCAAACAGAGGCTGGACAGACATCTGTCTGGGATGATTTAGAGAATCCTGCTTTGAGCAGGGGGTTGGACTAGATGGCCCAGGAGGTCCCTTCCAACTCTACCATTCTATGATTCTATGTACTGTTTATCGTGTATATATAGGTGAGGAGGACCTGTACTGTATATCGTATATATAGGTGAGGAGGACCTGTACTGTATATCATATATATAGGTGAGGAGGACCTGTATTGTGTATATATATATATGGGGAGGAGGACCTGTACTGTATATCGTATATATATGGGACGACATCCCTTCCCATGCTGACAGAACAATATCCCAACCCGAGCTGACTGGACGGCATCCCTGCTCACACTGACCAGATAACATCCCAGCACACGCTGACCGGACGACATCCCAGCCCATGCTGACTGTATGATATCCCTGCCTACGCTGACTTAACAACACCCCAGTCCACGCTGACCGGACGACCATCCAAGCCCATGCTGATTGGATGACATCTCTGGCCACACTGACTGGATGACATCCAAGCCCATGCTGATTGGAGGCGATCCCTGCCCATGCTGATTGGAGGACACTGACCAGCCAACATTACACAGGTGTTTTGCATTTTTTCTGTCACTCCACAAATTCTACATGGGACAGAGGTCTGGGGACCGAGCAGCCACTTCATAACATCAGTCTTCTTGGTCTGCCCCGGGTTGTTGCCGCTCGCTGCTGTGTTTGGGGTTCTTGTCCATTTTAGGGGCATTTCTTCTTCAGCACAAGACAACATGACTTCTCCCAGTATTGTGATACATCCACACTGGTCCATGGCACCTGGTCTGTGATAAATGGCCCAACTCCGTAGTAGGAGGACATCCGCAGACCACTCTGCTCGCACCTCCATGTCTTACAGTCTTCACAGTGGACTGTGGCCTGAATCCAGTGTTTAAGGGTCATCTCACAAACTGTCTGTGACCTTTAGACCCAATAAGAACAATCTTGCTCTCATCTGTCCACAAAATGTTCCGCCACTTCTCTTTCGGCCGGTCAATGTGTTCTTTGGCAAACTGTAATCTTTTCAACACATCTCATAAAGCAGTGGTACTTTATGAGGGTTTCTTGCACATAGTTTGGCCTCACATAGGCGTCTTCTGATGGTGCAGGACTCACAGGTAACTGGAGATCTTCTCTGATCTCCCGGGAGCCGATCACGGCACGCTTCTTTGCCATTCTATGATCTATGCAGTTTTTAGTATTTATTTTCCTACCACGTTTCGGGATTTGTTGCCATTATAAACCATTGGAAATCTTTTTAGCTGAGCAGCTAATTGTTGTCCACACTTCTTTATATGTTTTCCCTTCTCCAATCAACTTCTTGATCAAAGTTCGGACCCCTGGATGTTGGGTACGACGGGTTAGACTGAACAGTTAAAAAAAATTCGGGTTCAGGTACCAGAACAGTACCTGGACCTGAACCCTATCCCCTTTCACTTGAATGGGGGGCCCGAACATCCAGTGTTTGCCACGCTGTCATGTGCATGACAGCGCAGCAAACACTACTTCTGATCAGTGGTTAAATCATTACCGCCGGTCAGACAGCCACAGTTCGTGAGCACACAGCTGTGATCAGAGGTATAAAGTTTACATCTGGTCACTGGTGTTGGCTGATGGGACTACAGATCCCATCAGCCTACGCCTTCTGCCACTAATAACAGTGAGAGCAGGAGCGGATGATGGGCGTATTCATTGCCGAGGTCATGGCAGTTCAGATTGGCTGGGATCGCAGCTTCAGTGACTGGAGGTAACCGCGATGACGTCACCACTAGTCTCTGATGCTGCCCTATCAGCAGCTCTTTCACCAGTGGTTCTCAGGCTGGACGGTCGCATCTTGACACTGTCTATATTGAAACTGTTTTTCCCCCAGACATGGATTACGGTGTGGCACAGAACGTTGGACAGATGAGGAATATTGTTGATTTTTTTTTTTGTTTTATTACAGAAGACTGTGTTTTGACTTATTTCTAATAAAGGCCTTTATTCTGGCTGTGTCTTTATTTACCATATAACTATAGGATTAGTAATGAATAGGTGTCTTATAGATGCTTCTCCATTACTAAGCCGTGGGCTTGATGTCACCAGACAATACAAAGGTGACATCAACCGCACAAATATGAACCCCACTTGCCACCGCTACAGGGCAAGTGGGAAAAGCCAGGCAAAGCTCCAGAATTGGCGCATCTAATAGATGCACCTTTTCTGGGCACCTGCGAGCTGTTAATTTTAGGCTGGGAGCCAATATCCATGGCCCCTTACCAATCACCAGCTATTTGCTTTAGCTTGGCTGGTTGTCAAAAGTGGGGGGGAACCCACGTTGTTTTTATTAATTATTTCTTTAGAGTGCAGGCGCCCCTGCTCTCACTGTCATTAGTGGCAGCAGGCTTTGGCTGATGGGAGCAGTAGTTCCATCACCTGACGCCAGTGACCAGAGGTGAACTTTTTACCTCTGATCATAGCTGCGAGCTCACACTGCATTTGATATCGTGGGAACCATGGCTGTTTGACCGGCCGTGATGATTTTACCCCAGAAGCAGTGTTTGCCAGGCTACCATGCACATGACAGCACCACAAACACAAGGTGTTTGGGGGGGCCGAACCTGAACAGTAACACAGACTTCCTGGTGAGGTCCCTGTTCGGTGTCCATGCCCGAACAGTAGGTGTTTGGTACGGACGCCGAACTTTACTGTTCGGGTTCCCCATCTCTAGACATAATCGATACGTTTCTTTGCAGAATGAATGACCTCACTAAAAAACTACGCACTGCTATAAATTAGTACACCCCATTTTCATTAAGAGTTAATTACACCTAATTAGGTGCTGCATGCCATGGCTGCTGATTCTGTTGGTCGTCCATTACTCGCCTACACCTAGTCAGCAATTATTTCCCATGTTGTAATTAATCACATTGGTAATGTTAAAATTTTATTATTGTGTAACAAGGCGGCACAGGGTGGTAGTCATGTGTTATGTTTCGGTAGCTGAGGAGTGCAGGTAAAAAAGGCAATACACCAGAGCAGTTGGAATCTATGAGATTGCAGTACCCTGACTAACCACCACAACTAGAGGCAGCCGTGGAGCGTTCCTACGTTGGTCCTAGACGCCTCGTCACAGCCTGAGAAACTAACTACACCTAAAGACAGAAATAGGAAAGCTATCTGCCCCGGAGCAGAACCCCAAAGATAATAGAAAGCCCCCAAACATGTAATGGCGGTTAGACAAGAAGAAATACTGACACAGAAAGAAAATAGTATGAGCAAACCCTGGGGCCCAAACTAACTAAATAGAGAAGGATAAGAAGGGTACTTACTGCTATCCCAAAAAAGCCTGAAAAGCACCAACTCTACTAATTTCAAAAACACCTGAGATCACACGACCTCTTCCACCTAAATTAGTTCTCTGGTGTAACAAAATCAAAACAGCAGCCACTGAAAAAAACTGGAAAAAGAAAAGTACAAACAACAGTGGCTGAACTAAACTGAGAGGGCAAAAGCCCCGGAGGGGACCCTGAAGGCCCCCAAAGAAGTGCAGGACAAAATGCAAAAATATAGCACAAACACAAAAGAAGAAAATGTCTTATCTGTTAGCAGGAGATGCAGACACGACACAGCAGGCTACAAGGGAAACAGGAATAAAGGATCCAGACCAGAACAATTGATCACCGGCAACCCTGATGGGAAGGTGACTCCCTTATATAAGACCAATCAGTAACACCTGATTCCCAGTCCTCACAATCTTCACTGGACAGACTAGCACCGCTTGTAACCACCAGAGGGAGCCTCTGCTCAGAACTCATCTCAAATCCCATTCACAACAGTACCCCCCCCTTGAGGAGGGTCACCGAACCCTCATTTGAGCAACCAGGTCGGTCAGGATGAGTTCTATGATACGCACGGATAAGTCTCCTAGCATGGATGTCCGAAGCAAACACCCAAGAATTGTCTTCCTGACCATAACCTCTCCATTTAACCAAATACTGGAGTTTCCGTCTAGAAAACGAGAATCTAATATTTTCTCAACCACATACTCCAGATTGCCCCCAACCAAAACAGGGTCAGGAGGCACAGCAGCAGGAACCACTGGCTCAACAAACCTCTTCAACAAGGACTTGTGGAACACGTTATGGATCTTAAATGTCCCTGGAAGAAGCAAACGAAAAGAAACAGGATTAATAATCTCCATGATCTTATAAGGTCCAATGAACCTAGGCTTAAATTTAGGAGATGCTACTCTCATAGGAATATTCTTTGAGGACAACCAGACCAAGTCCCCCACTTTAAAGCGAGGACCATCAGTCCTATGCCGGTTAGCAAACCGCTGGGCCCTCTCCTGAGAGAGGGACAACCTCTGTTGCATACGCTCCACAACAGAGTCAACACCTGGATAGACAGAAGCCTCCGTCTGTCCTGAAGAAAATCGAGGGTGAAACCCAGAATTACAAAAAAATGGAGACATCAAAGTGGCAGAGCTAGCCCTATTATTAAGAGCAAACTCAGCCAAAGGCAAAAAAGAGACCCAGTCATCCTGATCAGCAGACACAAAGCATCTCAGATAAGTCTCCAATGTCTGGTTTGTTCTCTCAGTTTGACCATTGGTCTGAGGATGAAATGCCGAGGAGAAAGACAATTGAACACCCAGTTTAGAACAAAAAGTCCTCCAAAATCTGGAAACAAACTGGACTCCTCTGTCAGACACAATGTTCTCAGGAATGCCGTGTAAACGAACCACGTGCTGAAGGAACAACGGCACCAATTCAGAGGAGGAAGGCAACTTAGGTAATGGCACAAGATGTATCATTTTGGAAAATCTATCACAAAGTACCCAGATGGTGGTCATTCTCTGAGAAACAGGAAGGTCGGAAATGAAATCCATAGAGATATGGGTCCATGGTCTCTTGGGCACAGGCAATGGCATCAACAAACCACTAGAGCGAGAGCAAGGCTTGGAGCGAGAGCAAGTCCCGCAGGACTGCACAAATTCCCTGACATCACGAGACAAGGTAGGCCACCAAAAGGACCGACTAACCAAGTCTCTGGTACCAAAAATTCCGGGATGCCCAGCCAATGCGGAACAATGAATCTCAGACATCACACTCTTTTTCCACTGGTCCGGGACAAACAATTTTCCAACAGGGCAGCGCTCGGGCCTATCCTCCTGACACCCCTCCAGAGCAAGTCTCAAATTGGGCGAGATGGCGGAAAGAACTACACCCTCTTTCAAAATAACAGAAGGATCAGATAACTCAGGAGAGTCCGCAAGGAAACTCCTCGAGAGGGCATCCGCCTTAACATTCTTAGTGCCAGGAAGAAAGGAAACCACAAAATTAAAACGTGTGAAAAAACAAGGCCCACCTGGCCTGTCTAGGATTGAGTCGCTTGGCAGATTCCAGATAGACCAGATTCTTATGGTCCGTAAGGACCACCACCTGATGTTTGGCTCCCTCCAGCCAATGTCTCCACTCTTCAAAAGCCCACTTCATGGCCAATAACTCCCGATTACCCACGTCATAATTACGTTCAGTAGGAGAAAATTTTCGAGAGAAAAAGGCACAAGGGTTACTTTTAGAGGTCTCTGGATCTTTTTGGGACAAAACGGCACCTGCCCCAATTTCAGAGGCATCAACCTCCACCTGAAATGGCAGAGAAACATCAGGCTGCCGTAGAACAGGAGCAGAAGTGAATCTCTGCTTAAGTTCCTGAAATGCAGAGACTGCCTCAGGAGGCCAATTCACCACATCAGAACCCTTTCTGGTCAAATCAGTTAATGGTTTAACAATAACCGAGAAATTACCAATAAATTAACGATAAAAATTGGCAAAACCCAAAAATCTCTGAAGAGCCTTTAATGAAGTAGGTTGGACCCAATCACAGATAGCCTGAACCTTGACCGGGTCCATTTCAATAACAGATGGGGACAAAATGAATCCCAGAAATGAGATCCTCTGTACGCCAAAAAGACACTTTGATCCCTTCACATACAGAGCATTCTCTCTCAAAATCTGGAATACAGTTCGAACATGTTTCACATGAGAGTCCCAGTCATTAGAAAAAATCAAGATATCATCCAAATAAACAATCAGAAATTTGTCCACAAAATCCCTGAAAATGTCATTCATGAAGGACTGGAAGACGGAAGGAGCATTAGTGAGCCCAAAGGGCATCACCAGGTACTCAAAATGCCCTTCAGGGGTATTGAATGCTGTCTTCCATTCATCCACGTGCTTAATGCGAATAAGGTTATATGCCCTTCTGAGGTCAAGCTTGGTAAACCAAGTAGCGTTTTTCACCCTGGAAAACAGGTCAGAAATCAAGGGTAACGGGTATTGATATTTCACAGTAATATTGTTCAAGAGACGATAATCAAGACACGGCCTTAATGAACCATCCTTTTTGGCCACAAAGAAAAAAAACCGGCACCTAAGGGTGAAGAGGATGATCTGATATGACCCTTCTCCAATGATTCCTTGATATAAGACCGCATAGCGTCATGTTCAGGTACAGACAAGTTAAAAAAGGCGACCTTTAGGGAATTTACTACCAGGCACTAATTCAATAGCGCAGTCATAGCTCCTATGGGGAGGCAAGGATGCAGATTTACTTTCGCTAAACACATCAGAAAAATCAATCAAAAAGTCAGGAACATCCTGAGCCTGGGGGGAGGCAGAAAAAACAGGAGTGTTGGTATTAACACATTGGCAGCCCCAACTGGTTACAGACACAGATTTCCAATCCAAAACAGGATTATGAGACTGTAACCAAGGGAAACCCAGCACGATAATGTCATGCAGATTATATAGAACCAAAAATTTGCAGCACTCCTGGTGATCAGGTTCAACCCTCTTTATCACCTGAGTAGAAAACTGAGGTTTATTCTCAGCCAAAGGGGTAGAATCGATCCCCAGTAGGGGAATAGACTTCTGTAGGGTATCAAGGAAATCCACAACGTTTAGCAAAATCATAATCCATCAGGTTAATAGCTGCTCCAGAATCAACGAAAGCCTGAGCAGAAAATGAGGACAGAGAGCATATCAGAGTGACAGTCAATAAAAACTTAGTCTGAACACTACCCAAGACAACTGAGCGTGCAAAACGTCTTCCCCGCTTAGGGCAGACTGAAATAGCATGAGAGGCATCACCACAGTAGAAACATAACCCATTGCGCTTTCGAAACTCATGACGCTGTGCCCCAGACACCACTCTATCACACTGCATGGGTTCAGAAGCTGGTTCACAAGGCAACACCATTCCACGCATATGACTCGCACCACATGTGTGGATACCAGGGCTATGGGGTACTCGGAGCCGAGCCCATTGATTTCTATGGGATATGTCACTGGCAGCGAGACTCGGTCCGTGGCCCTGGCGGTCATGCAATGGGGGATATTTACAGGGGATTATAAGGATAGGTAGTTTGTGACGCCACCTGTGGTATCTGATCAATTGGACCAGCGCTGCTATAAGGATCTTCACAGGGGATGTTATGGGGCAGCTGGGTGGTAAGTCTCCCACAGGTGAGACTGGTCCCTGGAAGTCTATGGTGATGATGCAGGGTGTAGTTAAGAATTCAGTCACACACAATGCAGCTTCTTTTCATACCTTTACTTGTAGGTGTTTTCAGGCAGGTCCCGGGAAGCTGGTCGGGGTGGAGAATGCACATTCGGGAAACCGCTGAGCAGGTTAGAGGCCTCCTTTACTTCATATGTTTCCGAGTCCAAACTTGCATGGAGCGAAGTTTAACTCTGCAATCTCCAGCTTTCTCAATAGCTGTAACGCCCGGCTGACATTGTGGTAGAGCCTTCTATGTCTCTGATTATCAGATGTTGAAGAAACTAAGTCCTTACTTTTGCAGGGCCCTGCTCAAAGTCCTTGTTCCCCCTGACTCCGTTTACGTATCAGCGCTTAGGGCTACCTTCTGCGACCTGTAGTCCAGAAAGCCTCCGGTTATCTTGTTACTAAGCATGAAGCACTAGCAACGCTTCGGACCCCGGTGTCCGGTGAATTAGTGCAGGTAATCTCGTACCTGAAGCACTTCTCTCTGTCTTCTCCACTGTGCCCTTCGCCCTGCTCTCGCTCTTAACATAAGCACTTGTAGCTTTGATGGAAATGTCAGCTTTCTCCAGAGCTCACTGAGCAGCTCTCAGTATCCTCCAAGTCCAGACTGGACTGACACTGAACTGCACTGTACTAAGACAGGAAGCTGACTGATCTGAACTCCTCTCCCTCCTCAACTGAACACTGGACTGCTACGTGTCACTCCCTTTTATACCCCTGATGGGTGTGTCTGAAAGTGTGAGTGAAGTGAATGGATATCAAGCTTTTGCGGTTACCTTCCTGTGCATTTTCCTGGATTATGTGTGCCTGACATAGCTGGGCCACACATCCCCCCCTTTGGTTAAACACAGCACTCCCGGGCTGTAAAAAGAAAAAGAAAACATTTTTTTTGTTTTGCATTTAACATAAACATTTAACTCTTCCCACCGGGAGGTAAGACTTCTTGAACGTTACAATTTGTACATTAGAAAAATACAAAAGTATCAAAATATCAAAAACATTTCCATAAATACTAGATAATATTCTTGTGGAGGACCCGCACCAAAAACCTCCCACGTGGGTCCTGGGTGGGCTGCAGGACTTCTGACTGCAGACCTCACTCTAGGCCCACCATAAAGGGTTTTTCTTCAGAGGTAGTTTCAAGGCTTTGTGTAAAACCAAGATAAGGCACCGTAGTGCGAACTATTTACAATACAAGTTCTTGGGCTGGCACAGTCCACAGCCACGCAGTCCATGCATAATCAAAGACACATATATTATATTTCAAGTAATCATTAATTCTTCAATTTCACTTTACCCAACTGGGTATTTTATGCAAACTATGCAATCATCATCACATTTACTCTTTAGCTTTTTAACTCTTTACCCAGCCGGGTATTCTATTTAAATATGTAAACATCATCATACATATTATTAAACATTAATAAAGTGCAATTTGGCAAAACCTCTTCTTCAAAAACTTTTTACATTCTTCAGGTGCAGTAAACCCCTGTCTGGGTCCTACTGGCTTTTATTTTTCTTGCTAGATGTGACATTGACCTTTTCCATCCCTGGGGACAGAAGTACTCGATGCCCTTGGGTTCCCATTACTAGGATATCATGTCCTGCAATATAAGTCTGGGTCGCAACATCTCTTGTTTGTGCTGGTAGGGACCTCACTGGGACCTCTCCGGAATATAACGTAGGTTGCGCTGTAGTAGGTGCCACAGAATAAGATCTAGATTGCGATGCAGGATGGGTCACAGATTGCGATGCAGGATGGGTCACAGATTGCGATGCAGGGGGCGACGTAGGTCGAGATGAGTATGCAGGGGGCGACTCCAGTGCCGGTCTGGTGCTGTGGGAGCTCAGGACTGGGACGCTTCAGTATTGTGTACGGTACCGGCGTCGGGGACGGGGTCACTGATA
>JARQOD010000007.1:95721079-95769571 GCA_033576555.1 Oophaga sylvatica | reverse complement strand
CCCTCTGAGTGGTCGTCATAACCCCCGTGCCAGCCGGGGGGCTGGGGGGGGTTTTTTTGGAACAATCTCTGGATTCGGGGTTTTAATGGTCCCGGAAGAGTCTTGCTTCCGATAAACATCTGGAAATTGAGGCGATTTTTTTTGCCTAAACATTGCGGTCCCTTTGAGCGGTCTGCCAGCCGTGTGCAAAGACAATGCGACGGCTGTCGCGTTTTTTTAAATTTCACCAGGGGGAAAGGAGTTCCGAATTTTTTGGTAGGGGTGTCCCGAATTCTGATTTGGGCGGGGGGCCAATGTCCCAGCCATTTCGGCATTACATTCCAGGGGTTCAGAATATTAAGGAACTTTCTCAGTCCAGAAGGGGATCCCGGGGATGGAGCCTCCCCCGGAAGTCTTTGCAAATGTGCTCTCGGGGGGGGAACCCCCCCAAGGGTTTGAGGGCCCAGGCCCAAATCCCAAGTTACCGACTTTTCATGTCCAGGTAAAAGGGAAACCCGAAGGGGGGGGGGGTTTTGGCTTTGGAAATGTTTACAAAGTGGCTCGGGTGGGATCATTTTTCGACCTGATTATGTTTTCCCGCCAAAATTTTATCCATTTGCATCCGGATTTGATGTCCCGGTTTGACGGCGTGGCTCTTGAGACAAAATTTGCCCCTAAGGTTTTTACCCGAGTCATTGCTCCCCTTTCGTGCTGAAAGTGTCCCGGCTACTTCTGGATTTACCACAAAATTTGGAAACCTTCTTTTCGTGGGGTTTGGGGGTCTTTTTTCGGAAAACCCGGGAAAAAATTTTCCCTTCCCAACCTGTTGGCTTTTCTGCAATGGGGTAGACAAGGGGTTTTGGGAGTTAGCCTCTGAAAGGTCAGATTTCTGCTCTTCCTTTTTTTCCAAACCATTCTTAAAAAAACCCCCCCCCCCCCAACCCCCCCCCCCCTTTTTTCCCCCCCCCCCCCCCCCCCCCCCAACCTTTTTTTGGGAGGCTCTCAGCATAAACTTTTAAACTATGGTTTCTGAGCCTTTCTTTACTTTCTTTGGAAGGGGGCTTTCCTTTTGCAGTCACTTCCTTGAGGAAGTTTCTGAATTGGCACTCTTTCTTGCTCGCCTCCTTTTCTGGAGTTTTTTCCGGATCGTGTAGTGCTTCGCACTCGGGGTGATTTTTTGCCTAAAGTGGTGTCACAATTTCATGTTAACCAGAATATTGTGTTGCCTTCACTCTGTCCGGATCCGAAGAATACGAAAGAGCGAGATTTACACACATTGGATTTAGTGCGGGCCTTGAAGTTTTATCTATCTATTACTCAAGGTTTTCGTAAGACGGACTCTCTGTTTGTGGTTCCGGCAGGTTGTCGGCGTGGTCAACGAGCTTCCAAGGGTTCTATAGCTCGTTGGATCCGGTCAGCTATTTTGGAAGCTTACCGTCTTCGGGGTGAATCTTGCCCGATTAAGATTCGAGCCCATTCCACGAGAGCTGTGGCTTCATTGTGGCTTTTCATCAAGGTGCTTCGGCAGTGCAGCTTTGCCGAGCGCGACTTGGCGCTCTGTCCACACGTTTACAAGATTTTATAAAGTGGACGTCAGTGCTTCCGCTGATGCAGCCCTCGGACGTAGTGTCCTGCAGGCAGCTGTAGTTTAAAGTTCTGGATGAACTTGTGTTTAGCGCTGGTTGCGCTTTGTTGTTAAGGTTGTTGGGTTTCTGCCTTTTTTGGTTTTTTCCCACCCTTATTTTTGAACTGCTTTGGGACGTCCCATCAGTAATGAATTACTGTGGCTCTCTTCCTTCATCTGCAGCTGAAACACGGATTTTGGTAAAGACTTACCTGTAAAATCCTTTTCAGCGAAGGAAGGAAGAGAGACACAGCACCCTCCCACGGCAGAAGTGTGTTGATGTTTTCAGATGCAGCGCGACCCTTATCTGATAGCGATTATCTGGGCTGAGGTCAGCGCGCTAAGGCTCTGTTCCAGCATCGCCAGCTCATCGCAGTAGTCAGGTTCCGTGAGTAGTACCTGGAACTCTGTGGTTTTTGGCTTTCTTTGCATGCATAACCTGTATCCTTGTGTTTTTTCTCTGAAGTTCCTTCAGAAGGGGTTATGTTGCTCCGCTGGTGATCTTGGCTCTTTTCCTAAAAGCTTTGATACGACTGGAGCTGAGTAGGAGGAGCCCGAGCTGGAGGGGCCAGCCAGTCATCACTCTTTTGATCTGAGGTAACATCCTGATCTGGGGCTCCGCCTACCCATCAGTAATGAATTACTGTGTCTCTCTTCCTTCCTTCGCTGAAAGGATTTTACAGGTAAGTCTTTACCAAAATCCGTGTATATTAATATATATAATATAATGTACAGTCCTCGTGTATTATCACACAGTATATATTATATATATAATATATATTATATATATATATAATGTACAGTCCTCGTGTATTATCACACAGTATATATATATATTATATATATATATATATATAATGTACAGTCTCGTGTATTATCACACAGTATAATTTTATAATGTACAGTCCTCGTGTATTATCACACAGTATATATATAATATATAAATGTACAGTCCTCGTGTATTATCACACAGTATATATATATATACATTTATATATATATATATATATATAATGTACAGCCCTCGTGTATTATCACACAGTATATATATATAATGTACAGTCCTCGTGTATTATCACACAGTATATATATATATATATATATAATATATATATATAATGTACAGCCCTCGGTATTATCACACAGTATATATATATAATGTACAGTCCTCGTGTATTATCACACAGTATATATATATATATATATATATATATATATATATTAATAATGTACAGCCTCCGTGTATTATCACACAGTATATATATATAATGTACAGTCCTCGTGTATTATCACACAGTATATATATATATATAATGTACAGTCCTCGTGTATTATCACACAGTATATATATATATAATGTACAGTCCCGTGTATTATCACACAGTATATATATATAATGTACAGTCCTCGTGTATTATCACACAGTGTATATATATATATAATAATGTACAGTCCTCGTGTATTATCACACAGTATATATATATATATATATATATATATATATATATATAGTACAGTCCTTGTGTATTATCACACAGTATATATATATATATATATTATATATAGTACAGTCCTCGTGTATTATCACACAGTATATATATATATAATATATATAATATAATGTACAGTCCTCGTGTATTATCACACAGTAATATATATATAATATATTATATAATAAATGTACAGTCCTCGTGTATTATCACACAGTATATATATATAATGTACAGTCCTCGTGTATTATCACACAGTATATATATATATATAATGTGTACAGTCCTCGTGTATTATCACACAGTATATATATATATATATATAATGTACAGTCCTCGTGTATTATCACACAGTATATATATATATATAATGTACAGTCCTCGTGTATTATCACACAGTATATATATATAATGTACAGTCCTCGTGTATTATCACACAGTATATATATAATGTACAGTCCTCGTGTATTATCACACAGTATATATAATATAATGTACAGTCCTCGTGTATTATCACACAGTATATATATAATGTACAGTCCTCGTGTATTATCAACAGTATAATATATATATATATATAATTATATTATATATATATATAAATGTACAGTCCTCATGTATTATCACACAGATATATATATATATATATAATGTACAGTCCTCGTGTATTATCACACAGTATATATATATATAATGTACAGTCCTCGTGTATTATCACACAGTATATATATATATAATGTACAGTCCTCGTGTATTATCACACAGTATATATATAATGTACAGCCTCGTGTATTATCACACAGTATATATATATAATTTACAGCCTCGTGTATTATCACACAGTATATTATAATTACACACTCGTTATTATCACACATATATATAATAATGTACAGTCCTCGTGTATTATCACACAGTATATATATATATATAATGTACAGTCCTCGTGTATTATACACAGTATAATATATAATGTACTCCTGTGTATTACACACAGTATATTTATAATGTACAGTCCTCGTGTATTATCACACAGTATATATATATAATGTACAGTCCTCGTGTATTATCACACAGTATATATATATATATATGTACAGTCCTCGTGTATTATCACACAGTATATTTATATATATATATAATGTACAGTCCTCGTGTATTATCACACAGTATACAGTTGTGCTCAAAAGTTTACATACCCCGGTAGAATTTTTGCTTTCTTGGCCTTTTTTTCAGAGAATATGAATGATAACACCAACACTTTCTCTCCACTCATGGTTAGTGGTTGGGTGAAGCCATTTATTGTCACTACTGAGTTTTCTCTGTTTAAATCATAACGACAACTCAAAACATCCAAATGACCCTGATCAAAAGCTCACACACACCCATTTCTTACCGTTTATTGCCCCCTCTAACATCAGTGACAGCGTGAAGTCTTTTGTGGTAGTTGTGGATGAGGTTCTTTATTTTCTCAGATGGTAAAGCTGCCCACTCTTCTTGGTAAAAAGTCTCCAGTTCCTGTAAATTCCTGGGCTGTCTAGCATGAACTGCGCGCTTGAGATCTCCCCAGAGTGGCTCAATGATACTGAGGTCAGGAGACTGAGATGGCCACTCCAGAACCTTCACTTTGCTCTGCTGTAGCCCATGACAGGTCGACTTGGCCTTGTGTTTTGGATCGTTATCATGTTGGAACGTCCAAGTATGTCCCATGCGCAGCTTCCGGGCTGATGATTGTATTTGCCTCCAGTATGTGCTGCATTCATCGTTCCAACTTTGACCAAGTTTCCTGTTCCTTTGTAGCTCACACATCCCCAAAACATCAGCGATCCACCTCCATGCTTTACAGTAGGAATGGTGTTCCTTTCATCATAGGCCTTGTTGACCTCTCTTCAAATGTAATGTTTATGGTTGTGTCTAGATATAGACGCCTGGTCTTCTTTCTGGATTAGAGACCTCATCTCTGACAATAGGGATGGTTGTTCATCCCCCACAACTCTGACGGTGCGGATGTCACAGAACTTTCTGCCATGATCCTCTGGTAATTTTATATTGCATATAGGGCATCGTCTGATTTTTGCAGAAGCTTTGCTAGACTGTTTTGGGCGTAGGCAGGGGTATAGCTGGGGTTCCCTTATCCTATACATTGTAGAGAAAAGGGGATAGTCAAAGGCTGTGTAAATGTGGATAGGACTGCGCAGAGTACACTTACCGCAGTCCTGGTCACCTTTGCCCGATTCCACTTACCTTGCATGCCATGTGCCTCCCGATATCCAGGTAACAGTTTTATTACCTGTCCCGCTCCACTTCAGCGTTCCACCCCGGAACGCACACCGACCCAGTGACCCGGCACCTTCCCTGACGTCACCGGAAGTGCGACAGATCTCTCCACCGCATGGAGAGAACGGAAGAAGCAGCGCCCTGCCGGCCACCGTCTGAGCCGAGAGCCCCCCATCAGGAGGAAGCGACTCTACCCAGGAACACCGCTCAACTTTCTCTGTGGCTGAGGGACTCCGCACCATAGAGGGTCAGCCGCAGAAGGTTTGGCTGCGCCTCTCTATTTCCCTGAGCCCATCCGGTAAGCTTCTGGGCTTCTCTCTCGTGCGTTCCTCCATGCAGGGACCGGAGTAACACTGAGGTAGGTGGGGAGGCGCCTTTTAACCTCTCGTGTGTTTCCTGTCCCTGTAAGGAGGAGGACGACCTCCATGGTGCTGTCAGGATGGACTCCTAGAAGTATAATTACCAGTAGGTCTAATACCTATCTTTGGTCTCATCACTCCAAATTACCTTGTTCCAGAAGTTTTGAGGCTTGTATCTGCTGTTTTGCGTATTTTAGGCGAGATACTTTGTGGCATTTGTGCAGTAATGGCTTTCTTCTGGCGACTTGACCATGCAGCCCATTTTTCTTCCAGTGCCTCCTTATAGTGCATCTTGAAACAGCCGCACCGCTAGTTTTCAGAGAGTCCAGTATTTCAGCTGATGTTATTTCTGGGTTTTTCTTTGCATCCTGAACAATCTTCCTGGCAGTTGTGGATGACAATTTTGTTGGTCTCCCTGAGCGTGGTTTTGTTTTTCCAGAGCCCCTGATTTTCCATTTGTTAATCACATTTTGAACGCTGCTGTCATTATCAATTCCTTGGATATCTTTTTCTATCCCTTTCCTGTTTTTTACAGTTCAACTAGCTTTTCCCGTAGATCCGTTGACAATTCTTTTGCTTTCCCCATGGCTCACAATCCAGAAACGTCAGTGGCTGGATGAAAGATGCAAGAGTCTGTCTGGATCCCAGAAACTCACTCCTTTTTTATGCACACACTGATTACAAGTAAACAGGTCACAGGTGAGGATGTTTCCTTTATTAGCCATTCAAACCCATTTGTGTCAACTTCTGTGCATGTTATCAGCCAAAATCACCAGGGTATGTGAACTTTTGATCAGGGTCATTTGGATGTTTTGGGTTGTCATTATGATTTAAAAAGAGAAAACATGTATAATATTCTTCTCACTGTAGGTCTCCTCCTCCCTCCGACACAATGTATAACGGCATCGGCCTTCCTACCCCGCGGGGCAGCGGTACTAATGGATATGTGCAGCGTAATCTCTCGTCCGTGCGCCACAAGAAGGACCGGACCGACTACAAATCGGAGGAGGAGCTGAAGAAGCTGGAGAGTCTCCTGGTTAAGAAGCCGAACCAAGAGATTCTGGACCACGAGCGCAAGAGGAAGGTGGAACTGAAGTGTCTGGAGCTGGAGGAGATGATGGAGGAGCAGGGGTGAGATGGGGATTTGGCGACAGCTTGAGAGTCAGGGATGAGGGCAAGGGGTATGTGGCAAAATTTGCTAATGACGGTATTCTCCTCCCTTAGGTACAGCGAGGTGGAGATCCTGGAGAAGGTGGCCACCTTCAGGCTGATGCTGCAGGAGAAGGATCTGACCACACAGAAGGACGATGACAAGTTGAAGACTAAGTATGGCTGGGGTTGTGTGCCCCGCTGTCTGGGGTTGTGTGCCCCGCTGTCTGGGGTTGTGTGCCCCGCTGTCTGGGGTTGTGTGCCCCGCTGTCTGGGGTTGTGTGCCCGCTGTCTGGGGTTGTGTGCCCCGCTGTCTGGGGTTGTGTGCCCCGCTGGTCCCGTGTTGGGGTGTGTGCCCCGCTGTCTGGGTTGTGTGCCCCGCTGTCTGGTGTTGTTGTTGCCCCGCTGTCTGGTGTTGTGTGCCCCGCTGTCTGGGTTGTGTGCCCCGCTGTCTGGGTTTGTGTGCCCCGCTGTCTGGGGTTGTGTGCCCCGCTGTCTGGGGTTGTGTGCCGCCTGTCTGTCCTGGGGTGTGTGCCCCGCTGTCTGGGGTCGTGTGCCCCGCTGTCTGGGGTCGTGTGCCCCGCTGTCTGGGGTCGTGGCCCCGCTTCTGGGGTCGTGGCGCCGCTGTCTGGGGTTGTGTGCGCCGCTGTCTGGGGTTGTGTGCCGCTGTCTGGGGTTGTCTGCCCCGCTGTCTGGGGTTGTGTGCCGCTGTCTGGGGTTGTGCGCGCCGCTGTCTGGGGTTGTGCGCGCCGCTGTCTGGGGTTGTGCGCGCCGCTGTCTGGGGTTGTGTGCCGCTGGTTACTTTCTCACTCTTCCACTCTTGCAGTCTCTCAGAGACTCATCAGCTCGCTGAAGCGAATGAGAAGAAGAATGAGCGTCTCCGCGCAGCGTTCGGTATCAGTGACAACTACGTGGACGGGAGCAGCTTTGATCCCAACCGCAGAACGGCAGCCAAGCAGCAGGAGCAGCAAAAGTCTTACAGGTGAGTTACAGGGGACACACCGGGCTCCACTGTCACTGTTTGTCCCATGGAGCTTGTGATCGTAGCCTGGACCGTATTTTCAAACTGCAACCCATGGATTACGCGTCACTTTGAAGCTGTGTACTCTGCCGCAGCGTGCGTGCGTGTGCTGTGCTGCTCGTCTCTGCAGCTGCGCAGCCCGTCCTTCATCTATACCTGATCCAGTGTTTCTGGTCTCCTCAGTTTGGTTGCAGACACAGGAAGTTCTCGTTCTTCATCTCCCAGCAAACACAAAAAGAAGAAAAAGAAGAAAGATCGTGGCCGGTAATGTCTAGAGCCTCATGGGGGGTCAGTGTTGAGGGGCGCGGAGGCCGATAATGTCCAGGGCCTTGGGTGGGGGTGGTCATTGCTGGGGGGATGCATAGGCCAATAATGTGCAGGCCCTTGGAGGGCTGAGGGGTGTTGATGGGGGGGCGGTAAGTTCTGGGGGACGTGGAGGCCGGTTATGTGCAGTTTCATGGGGTTCAGTGTTTTCGGGGACGCGGAGGCTGTGTGGTTGAGCTGTGCCTTCTCTGTAGTCACAGACCATACAGATTTGTGCCCAATCTATCGTGACTGTTTCTCTTCATTGTCCACTTTCTGATTAGTCGTTATCCCCGCCGTCGTGGTTGACCCTTGCTGGTGTCCAGACTGCACTGTGGCTGCCCTTGTGGGCTGGTTTTGGGTCTGGTGAGGGCTTATTTTCTGCAGTGTGACATGTTACTTGCGCCTCATTCAGTTCCCATGTCTGATCTCTGCGTGGACTCCAGGGGGATCCAGGTTTGAGAATAATCTTTCTTGTCCTTTCCAAGGTCCCACAGCCGCTCCCCTGGCCACAAGGAGAAGAAGTCCAAGTCCCACAAGCACAGGTCTGTCGCCGTACGGTCTGCACTCCTCCTAGTCATGTGTTATCTAATGTTCCCTGTGTAAAGACCTATATAGAGCGATCCTGTACAAAGTGCTGTATATAGTGCTATATTTGTGTCTTTTATATACTGCTGTGTGTATATATAGGTCTATCCTCTGTTCATATACTGCTGGGTATATAGTGCTATCCTCTGTTCATATACTGCTGGGTATATAGCGCTATCCTCTGTTCATATACTGCTGGGTATATAGCGCTATCCTCTGTTCATATACTGCTGGGTATATAGGTCTATCCTCTGTTCATTTACTGCTAGGTATATAGGGCTGTCCTCTGTTCATTTACTGCTGGGTGTATAGGGCTATCCTCTTCATATACTGCTGGGTATATAGCGCTATCCTCTGTTCATATACTGCTGGGTATATAGGGCTATCCTCTGTTCATTTACTGCTGGGTATATAGCGCTATCCTCTGTTCATATACTGCTGGTATATAGGGCTATCCTCTGTTCATTTACTGCTGGGTATATAGGGCTATCCTCTGTTCATATACTGCTGGGTATATAGGGCTATCCTCTGTTCATTTACTGCTGGGTATATAGGTCTATCCTCTGTTCATTTACTGCTGTGTGTATATATAGGTCTATCCTCTGTTCATGTACTGCTGGATATATAGGGCTGTCCTCTGTTCATATACTGCTGGGTATATAGCGCTATCCTCTTCATATACTGCTGGGTATATAGCGCTATCCTCTGTTCATATACTGCTGGGTATATAGGGCTGTCCTCTGTTCATATACTGCTGGGTATATAGGGCTATCCTCTGTTCATATACTGCTGGGTATATAGGGCTATCCTCTGTTCATATACTGCTGGGTGTATAGGGCTATCCTCTGTTCATATACTGCTGGGTGTATAGGGCTATCCTCTGTTCATTTACTGCTGGGTATATAGGGCTGTCCTCTGTTCATTTACTGCTGGGTATATTGGGCTGTCCTCTGTTCATTTACTGCAGGGTATATAGGGCTGTCCTCTGTTCATATACTGCTGGGTGTATAGGTCTATCCTCTGTTCATATGCTGCTGGGTATATAGGGCTATCCTCTGTTCATATACTGCTGGGTATATAGGGCTATCCTCTTTTCATTTACTGCTGGGTATATAGGGCTGTCCTCTGTTCATTTACTGCTGGGTATATTGGGCTGTCCTCTGTTCATTTACTGCTGGGTATATAGGGCTATCCTCTGTTCATATACTGCTGGGTATATAGGGCTATCCTCTGTTCATATACTGCTGGGTGTATAGGGCTATCCTCTGTTCATATACTGCTGGGTATATAGGGCTATCCTCTGTTCATATACTGCTGGGTATATAGGGCTATCCTCTGTTCATATACTGCTGGGTGTATAGGGCTATCCTCTGTTCATATACTGCTGGGTGTATAGGGCTATCCTCTGTTCATTTACTGCTGGGTATATAGGTCTATCCTCTGTTCATATGCTGCTGGGTATATAGGTCTATCCTCTGTTCATATACTGCTGGGTATATAGGGCTATCCTCTGTTCATATACTGCTGGGTATATAGGGCTATCCTCTGTTCATATATGACTCACTACATGGACACAGTTCACACCTTCACCAGAAGGACTCCAGATATAAGAACACATTCGAAATTGAGTCCTATTGTCAAAGTATTGAACATCCTTATAAGTTTGAATTCCCATATTTTTCTCTCTGTCTTCCTTAAAATTACCTTTTAGTATTTTGACCACGTGTGTATTGCTGTGTACACTGGGTACGAAAAGTATTCAGACCCCTTTACATTTTTCCCTCTTTGTTACATTGCAGCCATTTGGTAAATTCAGTAAAGTTCATTTTCCTCATTAATGTACACTCTGCTCCCATCTTTACTGAAAAAAACAGAAATGTAGAAATTTTGGCAAGTTTATTAAAAAAGAAAACCTGAAATCTCCCATGGTCATAAGTCTTCAGCCCCTTTGCTCAGTGTTGAGTAGAAGCCCCTTTTGAGCTAGTACAGCCATGAGTCTTCTTGGGAATGATGCCACAAGTTTTTCCCCCCTGGATTTGGGGATCCTCTGCCATTCTTCCTTGCGGATCCTCTCCAGTTCCGTCAGGTTGGATGGTGAACGTTGGTGGACAGCCATTTTCAGGTCTCTCCAGAGATGCTCAGTTGGGTTTAGGTCAGGGCTCTGGCTGGGTCGGTCAGGAATGGTCACAGAGTTGTTCTGAAGCCACTCCTTTGTTATTTTAACTGTGTGCTTAGGGTCATTGTCTTGTTGGAAGGTGAACCTTCGGCCAAGTCTGAGGTCCAGAGCACTCTGGAAGAGATTTTCATCCAGGATATCTCTGTACTTGGCCGCATTCATGTTTCCTTCAATTGCAACCAGTCGTCCTGTCCCTGCAGCTGATAAACACCCCCATAGCATGATGCTGCCTCCACCATGTTTCACTGTTGGGATTGTATTGGGCAGGTGATGAGCAGTGCCTGGTTTTCTCCACACATACCGCTTACAATTATCACCAAAAAGTTCTATCTTCATCTCATCAGACCAGAGAATCTTATTTCTCATAGTCTGGGAGTCCTTCATGTGTTTTAGTAAACTCTATGCGGCTTTCATATGTCTGGCACTGAGGAGAGGCTTCCGTCGGTCCTCCCTAAAGGCCCGACTGGTGGAGGCTGCAGTGATAGGTGACTTTGTGGAACTTTCTCCCATCTCCTACTGCATCTGTGAGAGCTCAGCCACAGTGATCTTGGGGTTCTTCTTTGACCTCTCTCACCAAGGTCTTCTCCCACGATTGCTCAGTTGGACTGGACAGCCAGGTCTAGGAAGACTTCTGGTGGTCCCAAACTTCTTCCATGTAAGGATTATGGAGGCCACTGTGCTCTTAGGAACATTGAGTACTGCAGAAATTCTTTGTTACCTTGGCAGATCTGTGCCTTGCCACAATTCTGTCTCTGAGCTCCTTGGCCAGTTCCTTTGGCCTCATGATTCTCATTTGGTCTGACATGCACTGTGAGCTGTGAGGTCTTATATAGACAGGTGTCGCCTTTACAAATCAAGTCCTATCAGTGTAATTACACACAGCTGGACTCCAATGAAGGAGTAGAACCATCTCAAGGAGGATCACAAGGAAATGGACAGCATGTGACCTAAATATGAGTGTCTGAGCAAAGGGTCTGAATACTTATGACCATGGGAGATTTCAGTTTTTCTTTTTTAATTTGCAAAACTTTCTACATTTGTTTTTTCAGTAAGATGGGAGCAGAGTGCACATTAATGAGAAAAAATGAACTTTACTGAATTTACTAAATGGCTGCAATGAAACAAAGAGTGAAAAATGTAAAGGGGTGTGAATACTTTCCATACCCACTGTATATAGGGCTATCCTCTGTGTATATATTGCTGTGTATATAGGGCTATTTGTGTGTGTGTGTGTGTATATAGGGCTATCCTCTGTGTGTATATAGTGTTAACCTCTGTGTGTGTATATATAGGGCTATCCTCTGTGTGTGTGTATATAGGGCTATCCTCTGTGTGTGTGTATATAGTGTTAACCTCTGTGTGTGTGTGTGTATATATATATAGTGGTGGCCAAAAGTATTGGCACCCCTGCAATTCTGTCAGATAATACTCAGTTTCTTCCTGAAAATGATTGCAAACACAAATTCTTTGGTATTATCTGCATTTAATTTGTCTTCAATGAAAAAACACAAAAAGAATTGACCTAAAGCCAAATTGTATATAATTCCACACCAAAACTAAAAAAGGGGTGGACAAAAGTATTGGCGCTGTGTGAAGAATCATGTGATGCTTCTGTAATTGGTGTAATCACCGGCACCTGTCACTTACCTGTGGCTCCTAACAGGTGTTGGCAATAACTAAATCACACCTGCAGCCAGTTACCATGGAGTAAAGGTGACTCAACCTCTGTCCTGTGTCCTTGTGTTACCACATTGACCATGGAGAAAAGAAAGAAGAACAAAGAACTGTCTGAGGACTTGAGAAACCAAATTGTGAGGAAGCATGAGCAATGTCAAGGCTACAAGTCCATCTCCAAAGACCTGAATGTTCCTCTGTCATCAAGAAGTGTAAAGCCCATGGCACTGTGGCTAACCTCCCTAGATGTGGA
The DNA here is from genome assembly GCA_033576555.1 of Oophaga sylvatica. Classification (NCBI taxonomy): domain Eukaryota; kingdom Metazoa; phylum Chordata; class Amphibia; order Anura; family Dendrobatidae; genus Oophaga; species Oophaga sylvatica. Next base: position 95,756,678 of record JARQOD010000007.1, on the reverse strand, counting down.
AGGAAAAGAAAAACTGACGAGAGATTTCAACGCAAGATTGTGCGGATGGTGGATAAAGAACCTCGACTAACATCCAAACAAGTTCAAGCTGCCCTGCAGTCCGAGGGTACAACAGTGTCACCCCGTACTATCCGTCGGCGTCTGAATGAAAAGGGACTGTATGGTAGGATACCCAGGAAGACCCCATTTCTTACCCCGAGACATAAAAAAGCCAGGCTGGAGTTTATCAAAACTTACCTGAGAAAGCCTAAAACGTTTTGGAAGAATGTTCTCTGGTCAGATGAGACAAAAGTCGAGCTTTTTGGGAAAAACCATCAACATAGAGTGTACAGGAAAAAAAAGAGGCATTCAAAGAAAAGAACACGGTCCCTACAGTCAAACATGGCGGAGGGTCCCTGATGTTTTGGGGTTGCTTTGCTGCCTCTGGCACTGGACTGCTTGACCGTGTGCATGGCATTATGAAGTCTGCAGCATAATGTAGGGCCCAGTGTGAGAAAGGGTAGGTCTCCCTCAGAGGTCATGGGTCTTCCAGCAGGACAATGACTCAAAACACACTTCCAAAAGCACTATAAAATGGTTTGAGAGAAAGCACTGGAGACTTCTAAGGTGGCAGCAATGAGTCCAGACCTGAATCCCATAGAACACCTGTGGAGAGATCTCAAAATGGCAGTTTGGAGAAGGCACCCCTCAAATATCAGGGACCTGGAGCAGTTTACCAAAGAAGAATGGTCTACAATTCCAGCAGAGCATTGTAAGAACCTCATTGATGGTTACCGGAAGCGGTTGTGCGCAGGTATTATGGTAAAGGTTGTGCAACCAAGTATTAGGCTGAGGGTGCCAATACTTTTGTCCGGCCCATTTTTGGAGTTTTGTGTGAAATGATCAAGGATTTGATTTTTGCTTCATTCTCTTTTGTGTTTTTTTCCTTGCAAGCAAATTAAATGAAGATAAAAATAGCAAATAATTTGTGATTGCAATCATTTTCAGGAAGACACTGAGTATTATCTGACAGATCTGCAGGGGTGCCAATACTTTTGGCCACCACTCGGTGGTGTGTATGTATGTGTGTAATATATATATATATACATACACAGTACAGACCAAAAGTTTGGACACACCTTCTCATTTAAAGATTTCTCTGTATTTTCATGACTATGATAATTGTAGAATCACACTGAAGACATCAAAACTATGAATTATCACATGTGGAATTATACATTACACTTTACAAAAAAGTGTGAAACAACTGAAAATATGTCTTATATTCTAGGTTCTTCACCTTTTGCTTTGATGACTGCTTTGCACACTCTTGGCATTCTCTTGATGAGCTTCAAGAGGTAGTCACCGGAAATGGTCTTCCAACAATCTTGAAGGAGTTCCCAGAGATGCTTAGCACTTGTTGGCCCTTTTGCCTTCACTCTGCGGTCCAGCTCACCCCAAACCATCTGGATTGGGTTCAGGTCTGGTGACTGTGGAGGCCAGGTCATCTGGAGTAGCACCCAACACTCTCCTTCTTGGTCAAATAGCCCTTACACAGTCTGGAGGTGTTTGGGGTCATTGTCCTGTTGAAAAATAAATGATGGTCCAACTAAACGCAAACCGGATGGAATAGCATGCCGCTGCAAGATGCTGTGGTAGCCATGTTGGTTCAGTGTGCCTTCAATTCTGAATAAATCTCCAACAGTAAAACATACAAAAAAGGCTGCACTCAAGCATACTAAAGCATGACAACATGGAATACATGAAATTTAGAATAGCAATATGGCTTTGGAAAATAAGGAAAAATTTGAGACGCTTAGTATAAACATTTGGCCAAACATTTTAAAGCCCACCAACCATCGTCAAGGTGGTCTCAATACTGGTGAGTCCCTGATCTAATGTGAACATACCTCTATTAGGCTGATGCTTGAGTGCAGCCTTTTTTGTATGTTTTACATGGGGGTAGCTTCCCTTGGTTTGCACCTAGTTCACATTAGTCTGGATGTGCCAGTCAGGTTTTTTGTCTATTAAATCCCCAACAGTGTCACCAGCAAAGCCCCCCCACACCATCACACCACCTCCTCCATGCTTCACGGTGGGAACCAGGCATGTAGAGTCCATCCGTTCACCTTTTCTGCATCGCACAAAGACACGGTGGTTGGAACCAAAGATCTCAAATTTGGACTCCTCAGACCAAAGCACAGATTTCCACTGGTCTAATGTCCATTCCTTGTGTTCTTTAGCCCAAACAAGTCTCTTCTGCTTGTTGCCTGTCCTTAGCAGTGGTTTCCTAGCAGCTATTTTACCATGAAGGCCTGCTGCACAAAGTCTCCTCTTAACAGTTGTTGTAGAGATGTCTGCTGCTAGAACTCTGTGTGGCATTGACCTGGTCTCTAATCTGAGCTGCTGTAAACCTGCGATTTCTGAGGCTGGTGACTCGGATAGACTTATCCTCAGAAGCAGAGGTGACTCTTGGTCTTCCTTTCCTGGGCGCGTCCTCATGTGAGCCAGTTTCTTTGTAGCGCTTGATGGTTTTTGTAACTGCACTTGGGGACACTTTCAAAGTTTTCCCAATTTTTCGCACTGACTGACCTTCATTTCTTAAAGTAATGATGGCCACTCGTTTTTCTTTACTTAGCTGCTTTTTTCTTGCCATAATACAAATTCTAACAGTCTATTCAGTAGGACGATCAGCTGTGTATCCACCAGACTTCTGCACAACACAACTGATGGTCCCAACCCCATTTATAAGGCCAGAAATCCCACTTATTAAACCAGACAGGGCACACCCGTGAATGAAAAACCATTCCCGGTGACTACCTCTTGAAGCTCATCAAGAGAATGCCAAGAGTGTGCAAAGCAAAAGGTGAAGAACCTAGAATATAAGACATATTTTCAGTTGTTTCACACTTTTTTGTAAAGTGTAATGTATAATTCCACATGTGATAATTCATAGTTTTGATGCCTTCAGTGTGATTCTACAATTATCATAGTCATGAAAATAAAAATCTTTGAATGAGAAGGTGTGTCCAAACTTTTGGTCTGTACTGTCTGTATATATATCCTGTGTGTGTGTGTATATAGGGCTATCCTCTGTGTGTGTGTGTGTTGTGTGTGTGTGTTATATAGGGCTATCCTGTGTGTGTGTGTGTGTATATAGGGCTATCCTCCGTGTGTGTGTGTGTGTGTGTGTGTGTGTGTATGTATATATGTATAGGGCTATATTCTGTGTGTATACAGGGCTATCCTGTGTGTATATAGGGCTATCCTCTGTGTGTTGTGTGTGTGTGTGTGTGTGTATATAGGGCTATCCTCTGTGTGTGTGTGTGTATATAGGGCTATCCTCTGTGTGTGTGTGTGTGTGTGTGTATATATTAGGGCTATCCTCTGTGTGTGTGTGTGTGTTATATATAGGGCTAGCCTCTGTGTAATATTTCGTGTCATTGTTTCCCAGGTCTTCATCAAATTCTAAGAGAAAGGACAGGTGAGAACAGATATGGTGTTTGTTGTCTATGGGGTGGCGGGCTTGGATGGTCATTGGTGGTCGCTGTCAAGTGTCGTGTGGGGTTGGGTCTGGTCCTTGTGTCCTTAGTGGACTGGTCTCTGCTGTGTTTTTTTTTTTTTGTGGTTTGTGGGCTCTGGTCCATGTGCGCTGGGGGGCTCTGGTCCATGTGCGCTGTGGGGGGCTCTGGTCCATGTGCGCTGTGGGGGCTCTGGTCCATGTGCGCTGTGGGGGCTCTGGTCCATGTGTGCTGTGGGGGCTCTGGTCCATGTGCGCTGTGGGGGGCTCTGGTCCATGTGCGCTGTGGGGGCTCTGGTCCATGTGCGCTGTGGGGGCTCTGGTCCATGTGCGCTGTGGGGGGCTCTGGTCCATGTGCGCTGTGGGGGGCTCTGGTCCATGTGCGCTGGGGGGGCTCTGGTCCATGTGCGCTGTGGGGGCTCTGGTCCATGTGCACTGTGGGGGCTCTGGTCCATGTGCGCTTGGGGGGCTCTGGTCCATGTGCGCTGTGGGGGGCTCTGGTCCATGTGCGCTGTGGGGGGCTCTGGTCCATGTGCGCTGTGGGGGCTCTGGTCCATGTGCGCTGTGGGGGCTCTGGTCCATGTGCGCTGTGGGGGGCTCTGGTCCATGTGCGCTGTGGGGGCTCTGTCCATGTGCGCTGTGGGGGCTCTGGTCCATGTGCGCTGTGGGGGCTCTGGTCCATGTGCGCTGTGGGGGCTCTGGTCCATGTGCGCTGGGGGGCTCTGGTCCATGTGCGCTGTGGGGCTCTGGTCCATGTGCACTGTGGGGGCTCTGGTCCATGTGCGCTGTGGGGGCTCTGGTCCATGTGCGCTGTGGGGGCTCTGGTCCATGTGCGCTGTGGGGGCTCTGGTCCATGTGCCTGTGGGGGCTCTGGTCCTATGTGCACTGTGGGGGGCTCTGGTCCATGTGCGCTGTGGGGGGCTCTGGTCCATGTGCGCTGGGGGGCTCTGTCCATGTGCGCTGTGGGGGTTCTGGTCCATGTGCACTGTGGGGGGCTCTGGTCCATGTGCGCTGTGGGGGCTCTGGTCCATGTGCACTGTGGGGGTTCTGGTCCATGTGCACTGTGGGGGTTCTGGTCCATGTGCACTGTGGGGGGCTCTGGTCCATGTGTACTGTGGGGGGCTCTGGTCCATGTGCGCTGTGGGGGGCTCTGGTCCATGTGTACTGTGGGGGCTCTGGTCCATGGTACTGTGGGGGCTCTGGTCCATGTGCGCTGTGGGGGCTCGGTCCATGTGCACTGTGGGGGCTCTGGTCCATGTGCGCTGTGGGGGCTCTGGTCCATGTGCGCTGTGGGGGGCTCTGGTCCATGTGCGCTGTGGTTTCTTATTCTCTATGTATTTCTAGGTCTTCTACTCCAAAGCAAGCAAGAATAAAGAAAAAGAAACGAGAAGGTGATGATGAAAGCTGCTCATGGAGAGCTGATCTTCACTGAGTTGTTTTGCGTGGGTTGGGTGGGTTATTATAGGTTGTTGTTGGGAGTAGGGGTGGCAGGAGGTATGGATGGTGTGTGGTTAAGGTGGGGCGGTCACTGGCAGGAGGATGATTATGGAAGGTGGGTGCTTCTGGAAGGAGCAGTATAGAGTGACGGGGTCCGGCAGGGGATGATTATGGACGGTGGGGCTTCTGGAAGGAGCAGTATAGAGTGACGGGTCCGGCAGGGGGATGATTATGGACGGTGGGTGCTTCTGGAAGGAGCAGTATAGAGTGACGGGGTCCGGCAGGGGGATGATTATGGACGGTGTGTGCTCTGGAAGGAGCAGTGTAGAGTGACGGGTCCGGCAGGGGGATGATTATGGACGGTGGGTGCTTCTGGAAGGAGCAGTATAGAGTGACGGGGTCCGGCAGGGGATGATTATGGACTGTGGCTTCTGGAAGGAGCAGTATAGAGTGACGGGTCCGGCAGGGGGATGATTATGGACGGTGGTGCTTCTGGAAGGAGCAGTATAGAGTGACGGGGTCCGGCAGGGGGATGATTATGGACGGTGGTGCTCTGGAAGGAGCAGTATAGAGTGACGGGGTCCGCAGGGGATGATTATGGACGGTGGTGCTTCTGGAAGGAGCAGTATAGAGTGACGGGTCCGGCAGGGGGATGATTATGGACGGTGGTCTTCTGGAAGGAGCAGTATAGAGTGACGGGGTCCGGCAGGGGATGATTATGGACGGTGGGTGCTTCTGGAAGGAGCAGTATAGAGTGACGGGGTCCGCAGGGGGATGATTATGACGGTGGTGCTCTGGAAGGAGCAGTATAGAGTGACGGGTCCGCAGGGGGATGATTATGGACGGTGGGTGCTTCTGGAAGGAGCAGTATAGAGTGACGGGTCCGGCAGGGGGATGATTATGGACGGTGGTGCTTCTGGAAGGAGCAGTATAGAGTGACGGGGTCCGGCAGGGGATGATTATGGACGGTGGGTACTTCTGGAAGGAGCAGTATAGAGTGACGGGGTCCGCAGGGGATGATTATGGACGGTGGGTGCTCTGGAAGGAGCAGTATAGAGTGACTGTGGTCCGCAGGGGATGATTATGGACGGTGGTGCTTCTGGAAGGAGCAGTATGAGTAGTGACGGGTCGGACAGGAGGAGATGATGATGGCAGTGGGTGAAAGCGAAGGAGCAGTATAGAGTGACGGTGTCATAGGGGGATGATTATGGACGGTGGGTGCTTCTGGAAGGAGCAGTATAAGTGACGGTCCGGCAGGGGGATTTGACTTGTGGAAGAGCAGTATAAGTGACGGGTCCGCAGGGGGATGATATGGACGGTGGGCTTCTGGAAGGAGCAGTATAGAGTGACGGGTCCGGCAGGGGGATATTATGGACGGTGGGTCTCTGGAAGGAGCAGTAAGAGTGACGGGTCCGCAGGGATGATTATGACGGCTTCTGGAGGAGCAGTATAGAGTGACGGGTTCGGCAGGGGATGATTATGGACGGTGGTGCTCTGGAAGGAGCATATAGAGTGACGGGTCCGGCAGGGGATGATTATGACGGTGGTGCTCTGGAAGGAGCAGTATAGAGTGACGGGTCCGGCAGGGGGATGATTATGGACGGTGGTGCTCTGGAAGGAGCAGTATAGATGACGGGTCCGCAGGGATGATTATGGACGTGGGTACTTCTGGAAGGAGCAGTATAGAGTGACGGTCGGCAGGGGATGATTATGGACGTGGGTGCTTCTGGAAGGAGCAGTATAGAGTGACGGGTCCGGCAGGGGATGATTATGGACGGGGTCTTCTGGAAGGAGCAGTATGAGTGACGGGTCCGCAGGGGTGTTTGGACGGTGGTGCTTCGAAGAGCATATAAGTACGAGTCTGCAGGGGATGATTAGGACGGTGGGTGCTCTGAAGGAGCAGTATAGAGTGACGGGTCCGGCAGGGGATGATTATGGACGTGGTGCTTCTGGAAGGAGCAGTATGAGTGACGGGTCCGGCAGGGGATGATTAGGACGGTGGAGCTTCTGGAAGGAGCATATAGAGGACGGGTCCGCAGGGGGATGATTATGGACGGTGGTGCTCTGGAAGGAGCAGTATAGAGTGACGGTCCGGCAGGGGATGATTATGACGTGGGTCTTCTGGAAGAGCAGTATAGAGTGACGGGTCCGGCAGGGGGATGATTATGGACGTGGGCTTCTGAAGGAGCATATAGGGGGTGAGGTGTGGCCAGGGGAATGGATATGAGGTGGTTCTGGAAGGAGCAGTATAGAGTGACGGTCGGCAGGGGGATGATTATGGACGGTGGTGCTTCTGGAAGGAGCAGTATAGAGTGACGGGTCCGGCAGGGGATGATTAGGAAGGCGAGCAGTATAGAGTGACGGGGTCCGGCAGGGGATGATTATGGACGGTGGTGCTTGGAAGGAGCAGTATAAGTGACGGGTCCGGCAGGGGGATGATTAGGAGGTGGCGAGAAGAGTACGGGTCGGCAGGGAGATTATGAGGGTGGTGCTGGAAGAGCAGTATAGATAGGTCCGGCAGGGATGATTAGGAAGGAGAGTATAGAGTGACGAGGTTCGGCAGGGGATGATTATGGACGTGGGTCTCTGGAAGGAGCAGTATAGAGTGACGGGTCCGGCAGGGGGATGATTATGGACGTGGGTCTTCTGGAAGGAGCATATAGAGTGACGGGTCCGCAGGGGTGATTAGGACGGTGGTGCTCTGAAGCAGTATAGAGTGACGGGGTCGGCAGGGGATGATTATGACGGTGGGTGCTTCTGGAAGGAGCATATAGAGTGACGGGTCCGCAGGGGATGATTAGACGGTGGGTGCTCTGGAAGGAGCAGTATAGAGTGACGGGTCCGCAGGGGATGATTATGGACGGTGTGTGCTCTGGAGGAGCAGTATAGAGTGACGGGTCCGGCAGGGGGATGATTATGGACGGTGGTCTTCTGGAAGGAGCAGTATAGAGTGACGGGGTCCGGCAGGGATGATTATGGACGGTGGGTCTCTGGAAGGAGCAGTATAGAGTGACGGGGTCCGGCAGGGGATGATTATGGACGTGGTCTCTGGAAGGAGCAGTATAGAGTGACGGGTCCTGCAGGGGTGGGGTTTGGACAGTGTCTTGGAAGGAGCATATAGAGTGAGAGTCCGGCAGGGGGATGATTAGGACGTTGTGCTCTGGAAGGAGCATATAGAGTGACGGGGTCCGGCAGGGGATGATTATGGACGGTGGGCTCTGGAAGGAGCAGTATAGAGTGACGGGTCGCAGGGGATGATTAAGACGGTGGGCTCTGGAAGGAGCAGTATAGAGTGACGGGTCGGCAGGGGATGATTATGGACGGTGGGCTCTGGAAGGAGCATATAGAGTGACGGGGTCCGGCAGGGGAGATTATGACGGTGGTGCTCTGGAAGGAGAGTATAGAGTGACGGTCGGCAGGGGATGATTATGGACGTGGGCTCTGAAGGAGCAGTATAGAGTGACGGGTCCGGCAGGGGATGATTATGACTGTGTGCTCTGGAAGGAGCAGTATAGAGTGACGGGGTCCGGCAGGGAGATGATTATGGACGGTGGGAGCTTCTGGAAGGAGCAGTATAGAGTGACGGGGTCCGGCAGGGGATGATTATGGACGGTGTGTGCTCTGGAAGGAGCAGTATAGAGTGACTGGGTTCGACAGGGGATGATTATGGACGGTGTGTGCTCTGGAAGGAGCAGTATAGAGTGACGGGGTCCGGCAGGGGGATGATTATGGACGGTGGGTGTTCAGGGAGGAGGTAGAATAGTGACGGCGGAGGGAATGATTATGTACAGTGAGTTTCTGGAGCGGGGCAGCGTTGCTTTTGTCTCTTGTATAGCTGTACATCCTTCCTCTTTTCCTTCGTTCCAGGTCCCCAAGTGTGTCCCCACGGCGGGTGTCTTCCCTGTCTTCGGATGTGACCTCACCCACCAGGTACTGTGCACATGTTTTGCTTTTTTGTGAGGGTAATTTAGCTGCTGTTCTTACACCTTAACTTGGTACCTCCTGGTCTAGGGAAAATGTCCAAAAAGGTAAAGGTGAAATTCATGGTCACGTGAACAACCCAGAAAGGCAGAGATCAGTCAGCTCTTCACGAGAGCGGAGGAATGATCGAGGCCCAAGCCCACAGCCATTGAGCCATCCTAGAAATGTAAGTATATGGAATCTAAAACAAGGTTTGACAGCTCTACACCAGTCATATCTGGTTTGTCATAAAATGCCACACGTCTCATTTCTGCCTTATAATAGTGTCCACTGTTATTTTTTTCAATTTCAGAGAGATTCTAGGAATGAGAGAAATAGCAGACATCGCTCATCTTCGTTCTCTCCTAGAAGATCTAAGGATTCCCGAGATGTTCCAGAGCCTACTAAAAGGGATACTAAACAGAAGGAGAGACGTGGTGGTGCGGCCCCTGACACCTCGCCAGGATCAAGCCCAATCCCACAAAAGAGGCGCAGACATGACAGTCCAAAGGATCACCACCCTAAAGAGAGAGACAGAAATAAGCCGCACGGGATTACTTCACCTGAGCATCGGAGATCGCCAGCTACCCACAAACAGCAGTCTAAATCCCTAAGGACTGACCGAAGTCCATCTCTAGAAAAGGGGTCTCCAAAACCCAAATCTAGAAATGATTCAAGTGAAGGGAAATGGGAAGGAAAGAAAAAAACTCAACCAGCACCTGACAGATCTTCAAAAAATAAAGGTTCATCGTCGTCTTCTTCCTCTTCATCATCCTCTTCATCGTCGTCCTCAGAAAGTGAAATGTCTGATCGAGAGTTGGTTAGTAAGAGTATGCGGAAGTCTCGCGCATACATCAAAGAAAATACATCTTCTAAAACAGAAAAAGATACAGAAAGTAAGACTGCCAAGTCTGCTGTTCCCAGAAAATCTTCTCCTGGACAACGACCAGATCAGGGTCGACTGTCACGAAGAAGTATGTCGACTAGTCCTCGGAGAGAACACAGATTATCATCCCAAAAAAATATTCGATCACCTTCTGAAAGTCCACCAAGGAAGGGACGGGCCATGAACCCTAAAAGCAAAGCCAGATCCTCGTCGATTTCTCCTCCAAAAAGTCCAAAAAATAAAACTTCAAGAAAAGCATATTCACCTACTTCTCCACGTAGAGTAACATCAAAATCATCTCACAGAGAGAGACCTTCTTCACTTACACGTCAGCGGCACTACCGTGAAAAAGAAAGGTCTCCCTATGGCCCCACAACTCAAAAATATAAGTCTGTATCAGACCATCTGAAGAAGAGATACACATCTTCATCCAGGAACGAGACAAGTTCACACTCTCGGTCTGAAGCGAAGCACAAAAGTTCAGTTTCTCCTGAAAGGGATGAGCGGTCACGTTCTCGGTCTAATAGAAGCGGACGATCTCGCACGTGCTCCCCAGTACACCACAAGATAAGGTCATGTTCCCCTTCTGTAAATCAAAGGAACACCTTGGCATATAAATCGGACCGGAAGCGAATTAGGTCTTCTTGTGGTAAAGAAAGGTCACCTTCGACATTGAGTTATCAAAGGACCCCTTCAGACACGCGTATGGCTTCAAAATCTTGTAGTCCTAGTCCAAATACTTATGCAAAGAATAAATCTCGTTCCCGAACACCTAGAAAGAGAGCAAAATCCCGATCATTGTCTCCTAAGCGACAAGCATCTGCTCAAAAGACCACTTCTCCCAAAACAAGACACAGACGCCAATCGTCAAAGGGGCGATCATCTTCACGTTCATGGTCTCCAGTGCAAAAAAATCAGTCTTCAAGGAATTGCTCAAAAGGGTCTGTGTCCAGATCGCGGTCCCCGGTAAAGATGAGAGTGACGAGGATATCGAGGTCACCTTCACCACAAACCAGGAAGCCTGCAAAGTTGAATTTGAGTAAAAGATACAGTTCTTCCCCAAAATCCAGAGGAGGCCATTCTAGATATTCTGAACAAAGAATGGCTCAAGAAAAATTTTCACAAAATAAGTCTCCCAGTGAGAAAACTGCGTCACGATCACCAGTTTCTCCAAGATCCAACAGAAGCCATTCACCTAAGGAAACTTCTCCCATTAATGAGAAAGAGAGTGAAAGAAGATCTAGAGGTTTGCACAAGAGGGTTGTGTCTTCTGAGTTCAGAGCAAAATCTAGAGAATCGTCCCATGGGAAGTCGTCCAAGTCTACAGTACACAGCCAGTCTTCTGAAAGCACGAGGCAGCACAAACACACTAAAACATTTCTACAAAATCTTGATTCGAGATCATCACTTGATCGTTCAGCTAAATCAAAGACTTATCATAGAGGTGACTCAGAATCCTCTCCAGAACATCAAACCTCAAAAAATGAGCGTACATCAAAGCGAGCTGCACAAAAAATGAGATCTGGTTCAAGTAGAAGCTCTTCAAACAGCAAAGAGCCATCTGAATATGAGTATAAACAAAAGCAAACCATTGGTCATTCGAGTCGAGAACTTAAAAATAAACATGGTTCGCCCAGTAGAACTTCTGACCAAAAGATGAAATCACACCGTCGCCGAAGTTCTGATTCATCATCTGAACGAAATGATGGATCTCGATTGTCTAAAATCAGACCTGATATGTTTGATGGTGAATTTTCATCTAAAAATAAGCAGCGTTTGGAATTAACTTCAGCTAGTGCTTCTAAACTGACTAAATCAGGGCTCAAACAATTCTCTAAAACTCACTCCCCACAGTCTAAAGCTAGTGCTGAATCTTCTCCTGAAAGGCAGCCTAATAGAAAAAAACATTCTCCATCTAGTTCTGAGTCGTCTCCAGAAAGGAAGCAAAGAAGTAAAGTACAATTGACTAGAACACTGTCAGAATGCTCTCCGGAAAACCAATTCAGCAGTATACCTTCACCAAGAAAGAGCCCCAGGTCATCTCCAGAATGTCGGATACAGAGTAAAGTGGCACCTCGAGTGCGTCAAAAGTCATCTTCTGAAAAGCAGACTAAAGGCAAACCACCATTAAGAGAAAGCTCATATTCGTCACCTGAGCGACAACCTAGAGGTAAACACTCAATAGCCAGATCCAGCTCACTGTCCTCGTCTGAAGAAGAATCAAAGTTAAAACCAATCAAACATAGAGAAACTTCAGAATCATCACCTGAAAGACCGTCTGGATCAAGACCTCCAAGTAAGACTGCTTCCAGATTGTCATCAGTCCAGCATTCTGATCGTAGGTCAAGTTCTCATACATCATCAAAGTCTAACCTAGTATCAATTCATGGCAAAAATCATAGCACTAGATCACCAGAACAGGAGGCAAAGTCAAGAGTGTCACAACATGGTAGCTCTAGATCAGAACAAGAGTCAAATGTCCCACAGTCTGAGAGTAGACATGATTATAGATCTGAAAGAGAATACACAAGGCAATCCCTCAAAAATGAGTCCTCACACGAGTATGAAAGTAGACCTATGCGTACCAAAAAGTATTCTTCAAGATCACCTGAATGTGCATCTATAACACCACCACGAAAAATAACTTCTGGATCGTCAGATAGTGATTCTAAACCTGAAATATCTGAACATAAACCTAGAGCCTCTGAAAGTGAGGCAAAGTCTTCACGTCGTTCATCTTCAGAACATGAGGGGAAGTTGAAGAGTCATTCTTACAAAACTGGTTTGTATTCTCAAGAGAATGTGAATTCCCCCATCAGAGAGCATACCCTTAAATTGTGTTCTTCAGAAAACGCTGAATTCTCTGAAACCATGAGCGCACCACAAAAACAGCATGTTGTGTCTTACGAAGAGTGTGCAACTCGGGCAGAGAGCTTATCTATAATGTCACTACATACAGAGATGAATGGAACAGACTCCCAAGTAACTGTGCTAAAACTATCAAAGGACAAGCCGGAAGACCAGCCCCATAGCTTCTCTTTGTTGAGGAATTCAGAAACCAGTGTAAAAGAAGATATTGCTCCAGAATCTGTGATCACTGGTGAAGAAGCAGGCCCACCGAAAGATACTAATTCTTCAGCACAAGCAATTCAAAAGAGAACCAAGAGAAGAAAATCAAGTTCCTCAACAGCTTCATCATCCTCCTCCTCTTCTTCCTCATCTTCCTCTTCATCATCTTCATCAACCTCTTCCTCCTCATCCTCTTCTTCGTCTTCTGAAGATGACGAGGAATCAAGTCATTCACCTGTGCAAAATGTGACTTCCCCAATTTCAAAGGAAATGAAGACAAATCTTGATCAGGATACAAGCAGCTCTCCCCCTTCTTGTACACCTCTATATTCCTTACAAAGCGACAGACCATCTGAAAAATGTGAGCTTCTTTCTGACAACTCAGATAATATGTTACCCAGAAGTGGGTCAAAATCTCCATCAGCACATATGGATATGCCTGATGGCAAATGTTCTTCTCCAATGTCCATGGATGAGACAACCTCACCCAATCTGAATAAAGTTGGTTCTCCTGAGGTTCTGGGTGATGGCACCACAAATAAAGACTGCTCTTCTTCAAAAACAAACAGAAGCCCAGTTGCATCTCCAATTGCTCCTGATATTCCTTTCTTCCAAGTAATTGAAGAATGCAAGCCTGGAGAAAGAAGTTATCCAGAATCACCTGATAATCCAAATGTCTACTGCACGCCCCAGCTCACAGCTAGTGATATGACTACGTTGGCGGATACTGAATCTAATGCGCAGTGTGAAAGTAGTGAAGTGATGAGGCCAGAACATACTGATGGGCTTAGAAGAAAGTCTTCCTCACCTAGTACACATAAAAGTCCCAAGTCCCTGCCATCAAAACATAGCAGCTCGGGTTCCTCTTCAGAGGACAGCAGTTCAGACTCTTCAAGTGAAAGCAGCTCTTCAGAAGTGCCGTCATCTCCTCAAAACGTTACTGTGCCAGATCTGCCACCAATAAGGCGCATTGCATCTCCTGAAAGGGAGAAATCTCCTGACTCCGTGAGGCCCAAATCTTCAAGATATGGTTCTGTTCGAGAGAAAGAAAGACTTGCCCGGTCACGTTCTTCATCTAGGTCATCAGTAAATCACAGAGACTTCTCACACTCCTCTGGAAGAGAGCCACAAAGAAAAAGATCTCCGTCACAGTCACTTGTTCAGAAAGGCAGGTCAAAAACACCCCCAAGACGCAGAGGAAGAACACCACCTCGTGCATTTAGGTCTCGTTCAAGGTCTAGAACAGACAGATACACATATAGAAATCGCTCACGATCATCTTCAAGACGGTCACCATCTTGGCAAAATCGTAGAAGATGGGGACGTGGCCGATCTCCTTTGTCACCGAGAAGAGGGCGCTCAAGTTCTCGCTCCACGCCTTGACCGTTCATGGCGTTCTCGTCGTGGTCATTCTAGATCCTCACCTTTTAAAGGGAGATCAAGATCACCCGCGAGATATGATTCTTATCGGTACTCCCATCGAGGTAACTCCAGATCTTCCCCAAAACGGAGATCGCGATCACCATACAGACGTGATAAGCCTCATGGTTATTCTCGTCGGGACCGATCCACTTCTTCCTCCAGACGGAAGAGACTTAGGTCACCGTGCAGGAAGTCTCGGTCGATTGAGAGAAGAGCGCGGTCCAAATCTTCTGACAGATATAAGAATTCACAAAGTGGCAGAGCAGCTAGTAGACGCAGCCGTTCCTCATCAAATGGAGAACAGTCTCACACCCCTCAGCAGCGTAGACCATCCACATCTCCATCAGTTAGTAAATCTGTACAACCCCAAAGGAGCTCACCTAGAAGAACTGCTAATATACGGTCTGCCAGTCCTAAACCTTCAGCCAGTCCCTGTATGGCTATCCAAGAGCGTTCACAAAAGTCCCCAATTCTGTCACAAGTGGAGAATCCTGAGAACTCCTTCCAAAAAGACCAGGATGAGTCTGTCGATAAAATGGAAGCCTTTGCAACCAGGAGAAATCCCTCTCCACACAGAGAGACCAGTGAAATGGAACTGGCTAGTTCTACTGCTGAGCTCCTCACACCTCTACCTGCCCCAGACAACCCTCCTATCCCTGGGAAAGGAGACGATGATGCCAAGCTGGACTCCAAAATACTAATGAGCTTAGGCCAAAGAGTGGCGGCCGAATGTGCTGAAGAAAAGATCTGTGGTGAAAACTCTTTATCTCCAGTACAAGTAAATGAGTCTTCACAACAAGATGGACAAAACGTTTCCTCAAATAAGCAGAGTAAACTGCAAAGGAGCTCGTCATCACAGTCATATTCTGATTCAAGCCCCCAAAAACCCTCATCAGCCGCGGAAGCCCCCTCTAAAATGGAGAGGTTGGTATTGGTGTGTTATACAGGCTAGAGCGATGTACGTGACATCTTCTTAAATGTCTTGTTCAGGATTAGAAGTACGTGAACAGCAGCACACCGGCCCATGGGTTATATCTGCAGCTCTTCAGGCGCTGCAGTGCGGGACACGACCTGTGGACAGGATTGTGCTGCTGTTAGAAGAACGCGGCCGGTTTATCATGAACGTCTTAATGATGCACTGTTCCAACTACAGTTATGGTCGTAAGTTTTGAGCCTGACACACTTTGGTTTTCTCATATTTCCCTTCATTTTTCCCTTTTAGTCGGCTGTTTCTATGGTTACTGATGGAGAATTGATAAACATTCCGTTCGTTATTATCTTTTAATGACAAATCCATGACGTTTCTGTGACACCTCAATATTCCTGTCAGCGCTGCCCCCTAGGTCTCCACACTTCTGCCCCTACCGGTCTCCACACTTCTGCCCACCCCCAAAAGGGTCTCCACTCTTCTGCCCCATTCCTCAATTTCTGGGGTTTTGCTTGTCACTTTTTGAGGATTGACGGCAGGTTGTCAATAAGGATGATGGCTGTGTAGTTTCTGGCCCTGGACACAAAATATTAATGTTTTGTTTTCCCAAGTCACTTAGTGCCCTGTCGGTAGGATTGTGCTCAGTGACTACAGACAGTGTCAGGTCGGCCCCGTTATACTGATTACACTGATACCTGTCAGCAGGATTGTGCTCAGTGACTACAGACAGTGTCAGGTCGGCACCGTTATACTGATTACACTGATACCTGTCAGCAGGATTGTGCTCAGTGACTACAGACAGTGTCAGGTCGGCACCGTTATACTGATTACACTGACACCTGTCAGCAGGATTGTGCTCAGTGACTACAGACAGTGTCAGGTCGGCACCGTTATACTGATTACACTGATACCTGTCAGCAGGATTGTGCTCAGTGACTACAGACAGTGTCAGGTCAGTGCCGTTATACTGATTACACTGATACCTGTCAGCAGGATTGTGCTCAGTGACTACAGACAGTGTCAGGTCGGTGCCGTTATACTGATTACACTGACTCCTGTCAGCAGGATTGTCTCAGTGACTACATACAGTGTCAGGTCAGCACCGTTATACTGATTACACTGATACCTGTCAGCAGGATTGTGCTCAGTGACTACACACAGTGTCAGGTCGGCACCGTTATACTGATTACACTGATACCTGTCAGCAGGATTGTGCTCAGTGACTACAACAGTGTCAGGTCGGCACCGTTATACTGATTACACTGATACCTGTCAGCAGGATTGTGCTCAGTGACTACATACAGTGTCAGGTCGGCACCGTTATACTGATTACACTGATACCTGTCAGCAGGATTGTGCTCAGTGACTACAGACAGTGTCAGGTCAGTGCCGTTATACTGATTACACTGATACCTGTCAGCAGGATTGTGCTCAGTGACTACAGACAGTGTCAGGTCGGTGCCGTTATACTGATTACACTGACTCCTGTCAGCAGGATTGTGCTCAGTGACTACATACAGTGTCAGGTCAGCACCGTTATACTGATTACACTGATACCTGTCAGCAGGATTGTGCTCAGTGACTGCACACAGTGTCAGGTCGGCACCGTTATACTGATTACACTGATACCTGTCAGCAGGATTGTGCTCAGTGACTACAGACAGTGTCAGGTCGGCACCGTTATACTGATTACACTGATACCTGTCAGCAGGATTGTGCTCAGTGACTACAGACAGTGTCAGGTCGGCACCATTATACTGATTACACTGATACCTGTCAGCAGGATTGTGCTCAGTGACTACATACAGTGTCAGGTCGGCACCGTTATACTGATCACAACTGATACCTGTCAGCAGGATTGTGCTCAGGGACTACAGACAGTGTCAGGCCGGCGCCGTTATACTGATTACACTGATACCTGTCAGCAGGATTGTGCTCAGTGACTACACACAGTGTCAGGTCAGCACCGTTATACTGATTACACTGATACCTGTCAGCAGGATTGTGCTCAGTGACTACAGACAGTGTCAGGTCGGCCACGTTATACTGATTACACTGATACCTGTCAGCAGGATTGTGCTCAGTGACTACAGACAGTGTCAGGTCGGCACCGTTATACTGATTAGGCCGGCGTTACACTTAAGAGTGTGATGCGAGTAAGTCGCACGACTTACTCGCATCAACACCCGGCACGGCCGCCCGCTCTCGGACTCGTGTGATGCTGCATAGAAATATATGCAGATGCACACTCTGGTCCGAGAGCGGGCGGCCGTGTCGGGTGTTGATGCGAGTAAGTAGTGCGACTTACTTGCATCACACTCACAAGTGTGACGCCGGCCTTACACTGATACCTGTTGGCAGGATTGTGCTCAGTGACTACAGACAGTGTCAGGTCGGCGCCGTTATACTGATTACACTGATACCTGTCAGCAGGATTGTGCTCAGTGACTACAGACAGTGTCAGGTCGGCCCCGTTATACTGATTACACTGATACCTGTCAGCAGGATTGTGCTCAGTGACTACATACAGTGTCAGGTCAGTGCCGTTATACTGATTACACTGATACTGTAGCAGGATTGTGCTCAGTGACTACAGACAGTGTCAGGTCAGCGCCGTTATACTGATTACACTGATACCTGTCAGCAGGATTGTGCTCAGTGACTACATACAGTGTCAGGTCAGTGCCGTTATATTGATTACACTGATACCTGTCAGCAGGATTGTGCTCAGTGACTACAGACAGTGTCAGGTCAGTGCCGTTATACTGATCACACTGATACCTGTCAGCAGGATTGTGCTCAGTGACTACAGGCAGTGTCAGGTCGGCCCCGTTATACTGATTACACTGATACCTGTCAGCAGGATTGTGCTCAGTGACTACATACAGTGTCAGGTCAGTGCCGTTATACTGATTACACTGATACATGTTAGCAGGATTGTGCTCAGTGACTACAGACAGTGTCAGGTCAGCGCCGTTATACTGATTACACTGATACCTGTCAGCAGGATTGTGCTCAGTGACTACATACAGTGTCAGGTCAGTGCCGTTATATTGATTACACTGATACCTGTCAGCAGGATTGTGCTCAGTGACTACAGACAGTGTCAGGTCAGTGCCGTTATACTGATCACACTGATACCTGTCAGCAGGATTGTGCTCAGTGACTACAGACAGTGTCAGGTCGGCCCTGTTATACTGATTACACTGATACCTGTCAGCAGGATTGTGCTCAGTGACTACAGGCAGTGTCAGGTAGGCGCCGTTATACTGATCACACTGATACCTGGTGATGGAATCGGTCTTGTGGTTGTTGTGGAATCCTTATTTTCAATTTTGAGCTAGATTCTCGTGCTCCGGGCGGCCTGTAGGGGGGGGGTCCTTCATGTGGTGCTCTGATTATGTATTCACCAGTATGGCTTCTGACAGATCACTGATCCCTCACTGACCCGCCCCCTATTTTACATAATGATTATATATTGAGAAAAAAAAATCTCCTTTTTATGCTGACTCCACAGCCCTGATCATCATCACCTTGTCCTGGATGATGGGAGTTGTTCTTGTAGGAGGTTTAGATCCTGTTCTATATTCATGGCTGTGGTATTAGTTTTGTTTGTGAGTGACCCCCCTCCATAGATGATGAAGCCTCCACACATTGTGAGTGACCCCCTCCATGGATGAGAAGCCCCCGCACATTGTGAGTGATCCCCTCCATGGATGAGAAGCCTCCACACATTGTGAGTGACCCCCTCCATGGATGAGAAGCCTCCACACATTGTGAGTGACCCCCCTCCATGGATGAGAAGCCTCCACACATTGTGAGTGACCCCTCCATGGATGAGAAGCCTCCACACATTGTGAGTGACCCCCTCCATGGATGAGAAGCCCCCGCACATTGTGAGTGATCCCCTCCATGGATGAGAAGCCTCCACACATTGTGAGTGACCCCCTCCATGGATGAGAAGCCTCCACACATTGTGAGTGACCCCCTCCATGGATGAGAAGCCTCCACACATTGTGAGTGACCCCCTCCATGGATGAGAAGCCCCCCACATTGTGAGTGATCCCCTCCATGGATGAGAAGCCCCCGCAACATTGTGAGTGACCCCTCCATGGATGAGAAGCCCCACCATTGTGAGTGATCCCCTCCATGGATGAGAAGCCCCCCACACATTGTGAGTGACCCCTCCATGATGAGAAGCCTCCACACATTGTGAGTGATCCCCTCCATGGATGAGAAGCCCCACACATTGTGAGTGACCCCTCCATGGATGAGAAGCCCCCACACATTGTGAGTGACCCCTCCATGGATGAGAAGCCCCCACATTGTGAGTGACCCCTCCATGGATGAGAAGCCCCCAACATTGTGAGTGACCCCCTCCATGGATGAGAAGCCCCACACATTGTGAGTGATCCCCTCCATGGATGAGAAGCCTCCACACATTGTGAGTGATCCCCTCCATGGATGAGAAGCCCCCGCACATTGTGAGTGATCCCCTCCATGGATGAGAAGCCCCACACATTGTGAGTGATCCCCTCCATGGAATGAGAAGCCCCCACACATTGTGAGTGACCCCTCCATGGATGAGAAGCCCCCACACATTGTGAGTGACCCCTCCATGATGAGAAGCCCCACCACATGTGTGAGTTGATCCCCTCCATGGATGAGAAGCCCCACACATTGTGAGTGACCCCTCCATGGATGAGAAGCCCCACACATTGTGAGTGACCCCTCCATGGATGAGAAGCCTCCACACATTGTGGAGTGATCCCCCTCCATGGATGAGAAGCCTCCACACATTGTGAGTGACCCCCTCCATGGATGAGAAGCCCCACACATTGTGAGTGATCCCCTCCATGGATGAGAAGCCCTCCACACATTGTGAGTGACCCCTCCATGGATGAGAAGCCCCACACATTTTGTGTAGTGACCCCTCCATGGATGAGAAGCCCCCGCACATTGTGAGTGACCCCTCCATGATGAGAAGCCCCACACATTGTGAGTGATCCCCTCCAGATGAGAAGCCCCCCACATTGTGAGTGACCCCTCCATGGATGAGAAGCCCACACATTGTGAGTGACCCCTCCATGGATGAGAAGCCCCCACACATTGTGAGTGACCCTCCATGGAGAGAAGCCCCACACATTGTGATGATCCCCTCCATGGATGAGAAGCCCCCACACATTGTTGAGTGATCCCCTCCATGGATGAGAAGCCCCCACATTGTGAGTGACCCCTCCATGGATGAGAAGCCCCCACATTGTGAGTGACCCCTCCATGGATGAGAAGCCCCACACATTGTGAGTGCCCCTCCATGATGAGAAGCCCCCACATTGTGAGTGACCCCTCCATGGATGAGAAGCCCCACACATTGTGAGTCCCCTCCATGGATGAGAAGCCTCCCACATTGTGAGTGATCCCCTCCATGGATGAGAGCCCCCACACATTGTGAGTGACCCCTCATGGATGAGAAGCCCCACACATTGTGAGTGACCCCTCCATGGATGAGAGCCTCCACACATTGTGAGTGATCCCCTCCATGGATGAGAAGCCCCACACATTGTGAGTGATCCCCTCCATGGATGAGAAGCCCCACACATTGTGAGTGACCCCTCCATGGATGAGAAGCCCCCACACATTGTGAGTGACCCTCCATGGATGAGAAGCCCCCCACATTGTGAGTGACCCCTCCATGGATGAGAAGCCCCACACATTGTGAGTGATCCCCTCCAGGATGAGAAGCCTCCACACATTGTGAGTGACCCCTCCATGAGGAAGCCCCACACATTGTGATGATCCCCTCCATGGATGAGAAGCCCCCACACATTGTGAGTGACCCTCCATGGATGAGAAGCCCCCCACATTGTGAGTGACCCCTCCATGATGAGAAGCCCCCACATTGTGAGTGACCCCTCCATGATGAGAAGCCCCCACATTGTGAGTGACCCCTCCATGGATGAGAAGCCCCACACATTGTGAGTGACCCCTCCATGGATGAGAAGCCCCACACATTGTGAGTGACCCCTCCATGGATGAGAAGCCCCCACACATTGTGAGTGATCCCCTCCATGGATGAGAAGCCCCCACATTGTGAGTGACCCCTCCATGGATGAGAAGCCCCACACATTGTGAGTGATCCCCTCCATGATGAGAAGCCCCACACATTGTGAGTGATCCCCTCCATGGATGAGAAGCCCCCACATTGTGAGTGATCCCCTCCATGGATGAGAAGCCCCCCACATTGTGAGTGACCCCTCCATGGATGAGAAGGGCCCCACACATTGTGAGTGATCCCCTCCATGGATGAGAAGCCCCACACATTGTGAGTGACCCCTCCATGGATGAGAAGCCCCCACACATTGTGAGTGACCCCTCCATGGATGAGAAGCCCCCACATGTGAGTGACCCCTCCATGGATGAGAAGCCCCACACATGTGAGTGACCCCTCCATGGATGAGAAGCCCCACACATTGTGAGTGACCCCTCCATGATGAGAAGCCCCACACATTGTGAGTGACCCCTCCATGGATGAGAAGCCCCCACACATTGTGAGTGATCCCTCCTGGATGAGAAGCCCTCCGAACACATTGTGAGTGACCCCTCCATGGATGAGAAGCCCCCACCCCCCACATTGTGAGTGATCCCTCCATGGATGAGAAGCCCCGCACATTGTGAGTGATCCCCTCCATGGATGAGAAGCCCCGCACATTGTGAGTGATCCCCTCCATGGATGAGAAGCCTCCACACATTGTGAGTGATCCCTTTCATGGATGAGAAGCCCCCACATTGTGAGTGATCCCCTCCATGGATGAGAAGCCCCCGCACATTGTGAGTGACCCCTCCATGGATGAGAAGCCCCCGCACATTGTGAGTGATCCCCTCCATGGATGAGAAGCCCCCACATTGTGAGTGACCCCTCCATGGATGAGAAGCCCCCCACATTGTGATGATCCCCTCCATAGATGAGAAGCCCCCACACATTGTGAGTGATCCCCTCCATGGATGAGAAGCCCCACACATTGTGAGTGATCCCCTCCATGGATGAGAAGCCTCCACACATTGGAGTGATCCCCTCCATGGAAGAGAAGCCCCCCACATTGTGAGTGACCCCTCCATGGATGAGAAGCCCCTGCACATTGTGAGTGATCCCCTCCATGGATGAGAAGCCCCACACATTGTGAGTGACCCCTCCATGGATGAGAAGCCCCCGCACATTGAGTGATCCCCTCCATGGATGAGAAGCCTCCCACATTGTGAGTGATCCCCTCCATGGATGAGAAGCCCCGCACATTGTGAGTGATCCCCTCCATGGATGAGAAGCCTCCACACATTGTGAGTGATCCCCTCCATGGATGAGAAGCCCCCACACATTGTGAGTGACCCCTCCATGGATGAGAAGCCCCTGCACATTGTGAGTGATCCCCTCCATGGATGAGAAGCCTCCACACATTGTGAGTGACCCCCTCCATGGATGAGAAGCCCCCGCACATTGAGTGATCCCCTCCATGGATGAGAAGCCCCACACATTGTGAGTGATCCCCTCCATGGATGAGAAGCCTCCACACATTGTGAGTGACCCCCTCGATAGATCGGAAGCCCCCACACATTGTGAGTGATCCCCTCCATGGATGAGAAGCCTCCACACATTGTGAGTGACCCCCTCGATAGATCGGAAGCCCCGCCCATGGTTTCGGGAGGTTTTACTGCAGGCAGACACTGGATCGTGGCAGCCTCACCTTTCCTTCTCAGGACAGTCATCCTTCCAGAGGTCCCAAACTGTTTTGAAGGCTCTTTACCACAGAGATACTTTCCTGCCGTCCTCTGAATCCTATCCCTATCATCTGACCTTTGATGTTTTTCTTGGGTTTCGTGGCTTCTTTGTTGTCCTTGATACCACGCGGCCTGTAGACCCCTTCACCTCACTGTGCGCAGATAGACTCCTGCCTGCTGCCATTCTGAACAAGCTCCGCACTGGTGGAACCGATCCTGTAGCTGGATCTTATTTAGAAGATGGTCCTCGCACCTGCTGGACTTTCTTGGGGACCCGGAAGGCTCTTTTGCCATAATTGAATCTCTATTTGAGGTTCTTGATGATTCAGTAAATTCTTAGGTGCAATGTCCTTACCTGTAAAGCGCTCTTGTTGCAGAGCGGTGATGACGGCACGTGTTGGCGGTGACCATGGTTAACAGCTGATAATGAGTCAAGCACCAGTTTCCTGAGCAGTGCGGTCAGCAAGACTGTGACATCAGCTGCCTTTCCTTAATAACTTTCTCCTGAGCCAATGAGAAGATTACTGACGTGACGTCAGCTGGTTATTTTGTGGCAGGGCTAGAATCCTGTGGAAATGGGTTTCTTTACGATTTATTTTTCATGGCCAGGAATGACTTTATATTTCTCATCCCTCTACATACAGTGTCGGTCGCAGCTTTTGGCGGTGACTCTAATTCTGCACATAGACGGGTACATGTGATACCAGTACCACCACCGTATCTCGGTTTCCACAAGGCAGTAGTATTAGGGGAAAGCGACTCTTGTGGTTCAGTCCCAGACTTGGGAGCCTGATCCCCCTATACGATTAGTGGTGCTGTTATTCACGAATTCTCGAGGATTGGTCGGTGTGGTCAGTTCTGTTGCGAGTCCTGGAAAACACCACTGGTTGTGAGGGGTAAGTACAGTGCGTTGAAAAAGTCTTCATACCCCGTGAACTTTTCCAAGTTTTTTTTTTCACGTTGTACCCAAAAACTATTTTATTTGGATTTAATGATACCAGCATAAAGTAGCAAGTTATTTGTGACAAGTAAAGGAAATACCAGGTTTTCTAAATATTTAAAAAATATAAATGTGAAAATTGAGGTGCGTTTGTACTCCACCTGCGTCAGTTCTTTGCCGGATCACCTTTCACAGCAATTACT
Organism: Oophaga sylvatica; assembly: GCA_033576555.1. NCBI lineage: Eukaryota > Metazoa > Chordata > Amphibia > Anura > Dendrobatidae > Oophaga > Oophaga sylvatica. The sequence goes on along the minus strand of JARQOD010000007.1, from coordinate 95,732,564 downwards.
GCTGCAGTCTTTTAGAGTCGCTCCCCCAGATTTGCACATCTAGAGGTGACATTTTGCCCCTTCTTTGCCCTCTCGCTCAGTGACATTGGATGGAGACGTCTGTGATCAGTGATTTTCACGTCTTGTCACCGATTCTCTGGGATTTGGGTTTGGACGGTGACTGCACCGATCACACACAGAATATGCTCTGATATAAACCCTCCATTGTGGCTCTGGCAGGATGTTCATAATCTTCCTACGCCCCAGTCTCAAGTCTTTTGCAGCCTCTAACTGTTTTTTCTCCAGGATTACCTTATATTTATCTCCATCCATCTTCCTATCACCTATGACCAGCTTCCCTGCCTCTACTGAAGAAAAGCCTCCCCACAGCAGAATGCTGCCACCACCATGTTTAACGGAGGGATGGTGTTTTTCATGGTGATGTGCAGTGTTATATTTCCGCTACACATCACATTTATCATTCATTTAGCCCAAAAGTTTTCCTTTGTTCTCATTTTCTTCCACATGCTCACTGTGTCCCCTTCATGGCTTTCTACAAACAGGACTTATCGCTTGCTTTAAATATTAGCTTTCTTCTTGCCATACTTCCATAAAGGCCAGATTTGTGGTGTATACTATTAGTTGTGCTGTGGACAGATTCTCCCCCGAGCTGTGGATCTGCGGCTCCTCCAGTGACCATGCGTCTCTTGACTGCTTTTCTAATTAGTGCTCTCCTTGCTTGGGATGTCAGGTTAGGTGGACGGCCATGTCTTGGTGAGTTTGCACTTGCTCCATACTCCTTGCATTTTTGGATGATGGATTGTACAGAGCTCCATGAGATGTTCAGAGCTTGGGCTATTTTCTATAACCTAACCCTGCTTTCCTCTTCTCCACAGCTTTATCCCTGACATGTCTGGTGGGCTCCTGGGCTTTCATGATGCTGTTTGATCCCTAATGTTCTCACACAAACCTCTGAGGTCTTCACAGAACAGCTGTAGTTATACAGAGGAGAGATCACACCCAGGGGGACGCAATGTACCAACTATCTGACTTCTGGGGTGAATGGTCACTTAGGATGTTATTTAGAAGAAACTGACTACAGGGGGCTGAATACTAACGCACCTCACAGTTGGCAGATTAATATTTTTACAATATTCAATAAACCCTGTATCCTTTCCTTTACACGTCACAGATACTCGCTACTTTGTGTTATCACAAAATCCCCAAAAGATACATTTCAGTTTGTGTGTAATGTGGGAAAGAAATGTGGAAAAGTTCACGTGGTGTGAAGACTTTCTCAAGGCACTGTACAGTTTTTCACTGTGGGGCAGCATAGTCATCTAGGATATCCCCTCCATACTTGGCCTAAAGAGTCAAAATGACTGTTCACACTAGACAGAAGATGTGCAGATCCATGGGGACCAGCCGGCCATGCAGTATCCCGGCAGGCTTCATTTCGCTGATGTCCGGAGGAAGAATGTATCGGACGTGTTAAATTTCAACATGTCCTCAAGGGGGTCTGGAAGGAGCAGGGGACTGAGGGGTCTCGGAGCGATATGCGCCCCCTCCATTAATGTCCTATTCTTTTAGATATGGAGGCCAGTAAGGAGCGTAGCTGACAGTCTGGCTCGTCCCCGATGCTGGCATGTTTGTCACTCTCCCGCAGCCTGCGACGTCCACATTGTGACTTTGATGTGAGCGATGCTTCTTTGCATAGTGCTAATAGGGCTTGGCCCATCACTACTTTCCCAGCGCACAGGAGATGAGGGTCTCCTCCTGAGTGGTCTAAAGATCAGCCTCCAATCTTCACACCGCCATGCCTTGGAGATAGGCAGTCATGTTGCATTTCCTCAATTCTTTGTTTTTCTGCCTTGTAACCCGTCAGGATCTCTGGTTCCCCTTCACTAGCTGAGACAAAGGTGGATCCTGTGATTCAGAAGGAGCTGCGAAGATCCCGAAGCTCAAGCACATCATCTTCCTCATCTTCATCCTCTTCATCAAGCTCCTCATCCAACACGTCGTCGTCCTCTTCCTCATCTTCATCCTCCTCATCTTCTCATAAGCCTAGCAGCAAAAAGGGGGCTTTGCCGGCCAGGAGGTGAGTGTGGCAGATGGAAGCTGTGTAGACTACCGCAGTACTATGCGATGATCGCCCTGTAGTGACCATCTCCTTAACCTCACTGTTCCCAGATCACGGAGTCCCCGTAAACCCATAGACTCGCTGAGAGATTCCCGCTCCCTGAGCTATTCCCCTGCTGAGCGACAACGTTCTCCCCTTCCACCTCGCAGAAGGTACGTTACCATACCGCATCACTCGACAGGACCTCTGTCCACAGTGTATAGCCTCAAGACTCGTTAGGACCTGCTTTTTTTTTTTTAGAGATCACAATACCAGAAGAAGCCACAGCTCCCCAAACAGAAAACGCAGGAGAGAGTCTCCGGACTCCTGGCACTCACGCCGGAGGTCCTCAAGGTAACTGTGGCCCCTCACACTGCTGCTCTGACATGGTCTTTAAAGAAACAGTGACAATGTGTGAAGAGCTTCCTTTATTTCATATCTTATGTTTAGCAGTAAAATACAATAGTCTGTCATAATGTCACCCTGAGCTTCACGTGGGGGAGGGAAGTGTTACCTGATGTTGACCATTGTCCTCTCTTGTTAGGTCGCCCTGAATGACAGACCTTTCGCTGTTTCATCTCACAAAGAAATTGTTTTAAGGATTTTATTTTTCGATTCCACGGTGACTGCAAATAAACTTCTTCTTTTTTGGGGGAAGTTTGAGTATCTGTAAAGACTACTGGCGGTGCTCCGATAAGAGGGCAGAATATGGCCGGAGTCGTCTGTGACTGGATAATGTGAATCTGTCATCAGCTCAGACTTAAAACCAGGCGACTCCTCCAAAGCTTTGTGCCCAGCTTGATGCTTTTCCCTATGAAGCTTTGCAACACTACTGCTCCGTGAAGGACTCCTTGCTTTCCGGAATTCAGTGACTGCGCCGATAGACTTCTTTCCCTCCGGAGCTTGGTGACGGCGCTCAGCATGACACCTTCCCCTCTGGAATTTAATTTGGTGACCGCGCCGAGAGAGACTCCTTCACCTCTGGAGCTTGGTGACTGCATAGAGAGACTCCTTCTCCCCCCCCCCCCCACTCCCGGAACTTGGTGACGGCGCCCAGCGTGACTCCTTCCCCTCCGGAGCTCGGTGACGGCGTACAGCGTGACTCCTTCCCCTCCGGAGCTTGGTGACGGCGTACAGCGTGACTCCTTCCCCTCCGGAGCTTGTGACGGCGTTCAGCGTGACTCCTTCCCCTCCGGAGCTTTGTGACGGCGTTCAGCGTGACTCCTTCCCCTCCGGAGCTTTGTGACGGCGTTCAGCGTGACTCCTTCCCCTCCGGAGCTTGGTGACTGCTCCCAGCGTGACTCCTTCCCCTCCGGAGCTTGGTGACGGCGCCCAGCGTGACTCCTTCCCCTCCGGAGCTTGGTGACGGCGCCCAGCGTGACTCCTTCCCCTCCGGAGCTTGGTGACGGCGTCCAGCGTGACTCCTTCCCCTCCGGAGCTTGGTGACGGCGTCCAGCGTGACTCCTTCCCCTCCGGAGCTTGGTGACGGCGTCCAGCGTGACGCCTTCCCCTCCGGAGCTTGGTGACGGCGCCCAGCGTGACTCCTTCCTTTTGTGCTGCATAGAAGTGAATTGAATCAGTGAAACTTCTGTCGTGTTCATTTTGTCTTTTCCTTTTTTTTGTAATCTGTACAGCAAGAATCCTTTCTGTCAATAAAAGTTTAGGCAAAGCCAATCCCTGTACGAGATGTAGATGGCTGTAGTCTCTGGTTTAGCGGAGCTAGTCCCTGCTTAGCCGTGTCTTTCTAAAGGGTGCCAAGCAGCAGAGTAGGCACGAGCGCCACCATGAGCCAGAACGCGGCAGGCAGAAGAGCAGGGCCGTTCCCGGCACACGGGCAATTGCAGTCTCTCTGGTCTCGTCTTCCAGGCTCCTGGGTAGGTTCTGGAGGAGCAGCCGCTGCACAGTACATCCAGTTCATGGCAATGCTGCGAGGATAACCAGGCTCGGCCTCCACATTACCATCTTGAAACTTCCAAAACTGGGCGCCCTTAAAAAAGTAAGTGTGACCTGTGAGCAGAAAAAAAGATAAGTGTTAGGGTGGTGAAAAGTAGAGGCCCCTGCTAGAGGGGTGTGGAGGAGCAGATTAATTGTAGGCATACATAGGACCATACGAATGTGTGTATGCCTCTTGTCACAAAGTGCTCCGCAAACTACCAAAAAGCTCTAAAAAAAAAAAAAATGCTCCAGGTGTACAATAAGTTTCGTTAAGCGTCTTCCGCTTGAAAGACTTTTTTGATGCCTGAAAAAGATGTTGCTTGAACTAAAGCTCAACTAATCCTGAGCTCTGTCCCTGCAGTCACCTCCAGAGCAGCACTCACTATTCTGCTGGCTGATGATTTCAGAGCTCTCTAGACCAGCGTGTCCCAGATGGCAGTCCTCACGCCCCTGACAGAGCAGGGGTTATGATTTCCTTAATTCCTTGACCTGCGCGATACTAGGAGAACCCTGGTTTGTTGGAGGACTGGAGATTGGGGAAGGAATGGTCTATAGACAAGCCACCCTTGGCGCTGTGTGCAGTGTCGCATCGCTTTCTTCCTTTCACGCTTGGTGGTTCTTACTCTGCCCCCGGAGAACACGGCACATGAGTGACCAGAACTGTCAGACAACAGGGACATGGAATAAACAGCAACTTTCACATCACACAGAAAATGAATGTTTAAATCCAGGTTTTTAACCCTAGATTTTATTTTATTTTTTTTTTAAGTTTTATTACTGGGTTTTTTGCTGACACAATCCTATATATTAAAAATAAAAGTTCCATTCATAATACAGGTCCTTCTCAAAAAATTAGCATATAGTGCTAAATTTCATTATTTCCATAATATAATGATTACAATTAAACTTTCATATATTTTAGATTCATTACACACCAACTGAAATTTGTCAGGTCTTTTATTGTTTTAATACTGATGATTTTGGCATACAACTCCTGATAACCCAAAAATCCTGTCTCAAAAAATTAGCATATCAAGAAAAGGTTCTCTAAACGACCTATTACCCTAATCTTCTGAATCAAGTAATTAACTCTAAACACATGCAAAAGATTCCTGAGGCTTTTACAAACTCCCTGCCTGGTTCATTACTCAAAACCCCCATCATGGGTAAGACTAGCGACCTGACTGATGTCAAGAAGGCCATCATTGACACCCTCAAGCAAGAGGGTAAGACCCAGAAAGAAATTTCTCAACAAATAGGCTGTTCCCAGAGTGCTGTATCAAGGCACCTGAATGGGAAGTCTGTTGGAAGGAAACAATGTGGCAGAAAACGCTGTACAACGAGAAGAGGTGACCGGACCCTGAGGAAGATTGTGGAGAAGGACCGATTCCAGACCTTGGGGGACCTGAGGAAGCAGTGGACTGAGTCTGGTGTAGAAACATCCAGAGCCACCGTGCACAGGCGTGTGCAGGAAATGGGCTACAGGTGCCGCATTCCCAGGTAAAGCCACTTTTGAACCATAAACAGCGGCAGAAGCGCCTGACCTGGGCTACAGAGAAGCAGCACTGGACTGTTGCTAAGTGGTCCCAAGTACTTTTTTCTGATGAAAGCAAAATTTTGCATGTCATTCGGAAATCAAGGTGCCAGAGTCTGGAGGAAGACTGGGGAGAAGGAAATGCCAAAATGCCTGAAGTCCAGTGTCAAGTACCCACAGTCAGTGATGGTGTGGGGTGCCATGTCAGCTGCTGGTGTTGGTCCACTGTGTTTCATCAAGGGCAGGGTCAATGCAGCTAGCTATCAGGAGATTTTGGAGCACTTCATGCTTCCATCGCTGAAATGCTTTATGGAGATGAAGATTTCATTTTTCAGCACGACCTGGCACCTGCTCACAGTGCCAAAACCACTGGTAAATGGTTTACTGACCATGGTATTACTGTGCTCAATTGGCCTGCCAACTCTCCTGACCTGAACCCCATAGAGAATCTGTGGGATATTGTGAAGAGAAAGTGGAGAGACGCAAGACCCAACACTCTGGATGAGCTTAAGGCCGCTATCAAAGCATCCTGGGCCTCCATAACACCTCAGCAGTGTCACAGGCTGATTGCCTCCATGCCACGCCGCATTGAAGCAGTCATTTCTGCAAAAGGATTCCCGACCAAGTATTGAGTGCATAACTGAACTTTATTATTTGATGGGTTTTTTGTTTGTTTTTAAAAAACACTTTTATTTTATTGGATGGTTGAAATATGTTAATTTTTTGAGACAGGTTTTTTGGGTTATCAGGAGTTGTATGCCAAAATCATCAGTATTAAAACAATAAAAGACCTGACAAATTTCAGTTGGTGTGTAATGAATCTAAAATATATGAAAGTTTAATTGTAATCATTACATTATGGTAAATAATGAAATTTAGCACTATATGCTAATTTTTTGAGAAGGACCTGTAGATGATAAAATGACTCATCCCTCCCAGTATTATGTCACAGCTCACCCTCTCTGCACAATATTCTCTGCACAGAGTAATGTGACCGCTCACTCTCTCTGCACGAGTAATGTGACCGCTCGCCCTCTCTGCACAAGTAAGTCACAGCTCGCCCTCTCTGCACAATATCCTCTGCACAGAGTAATGTGACCGCTCGCCCTCTCCGCATGGAGTAATGTCACAGCTCGCCCTCTATGCACAATATCCTCTGCACAGAGTAATGTGACTGCTCGCCTTCTCTCCACAATATCCCCTGCACAGAGTAATGTCACAGCTCGCCTCTCTCCACAATATCCTCTGCACAGAGTAATGTCACAGCTCACCCTCTCTGCACAATATCCTCTGCACAGAGTAATGTCACAGCTCGCCCTCTCTGCACAATATCCTCTGCACAGAGTAATGTCACAGCTCACCCTCTCTGCACAATATCCTCTGCACAGAGTAATGTCAAAGCTCGCCCTCTCTCCACAATATCCTCTGCACCGAGTAATGTCACAGCTCACCCTCTCTGCACAATATCCTCTGCACAGAGTAATGTCACAGCTCACCCTCTTGCACAATATCCTCTGCACAGAGTAATGTCACAGCTCACCCTCTCTGCACAATATCCTCTGCACAGAGTAATGTCACAGCTCACCCTCTCTGCACAATATCCTCTGCACAGAGTAATGTCAAAGCTCGCCCTCTCTCCACAATATCCTCTGCACCGAGTAATGTCACAGCTCGCCCTCTCTGCACAATATCCTCTGCACAGAGTAATGTCACAGCTCGCCCTCTCTGCACAATATCCTCTGCACAGAGTAATGTCAAAGCTCGCCCTCTCTCCACAATATCCTCTGCACAGAGTAATGTCACAGCTCACCCTCTCTGCACAATATCCTCTGCACAGAGTAATGTCACAGCTCGTCCTCTCTCCACAATATCCTCTGCACAGAGTAATGTCACAGCTCGCCCTCTCTGCACAATATCCTCTGCACCGAGTAATGTCACAGCTCGCCCTCTCTGCACAATATCCTCTGCACCGAGTAATGTCACAGCTCGCCCTCTCTGCACAATATCCTCTGCACCGAGTAATGTCACAGCTCGCCCTCTCTGCACAATATCCTCTGCACAGAGTAATGTCACAGCTCGTCCTCTCTGCACAATATCCTCTGCACAGAGTAATGTCACAGCTCGCCCTCTCTGCACAATATCCTCTGCACCGAGTAATGTGACTGCTCGTCCTTTCTCCACAATATCCTCTGCAGCGAGTAATGTCACAGCTCGCCCTCTCTCCACAATATCCTCTGCACAGAGTAATGTCACAGCTCGCCCTCTCTGCACAATATCCTCTGCACCGAGTAATGTCACAGCTCGCCCTCTCTGCACAGAGTAATGTCACAGCTCGCCCTCTCCACAATATCCTCTGCACAGAGTAATGTCACAGCTCGCCCTCTCTGCACAATATCCTCTGCACAGAGTAATGTCACAGCTCGCCCTCTCTGCACAATATCCTCTGCACGAGTAATGTCACAGCTCGCCCTCTCTGCACAATATCCTCTGCACCGAGTAATGTCACAGCTCGCCCTCTCTGCACAATATCTCTGCACAGAGTAATGTCACAGCTCGCCCTCTCTGCACAATATCCTCTGCACGAGTAATGTCACAGCTCGCCCTCTCTCCACAATATCCTCTGCACGAGTAATGTCACAGCTCCCTCTCTGCACAATATCCTCTGCACAGAGTAATGTCACAGCTCGCCTCTCTGCACAATATCCTCTGCACGAGTAATGTCACAGCTCGCCCTCATCTCTGCACAGAGTAATGTCACAGCTCGCCCTCTCTGCACAATATCTCTGCACGAGTAATGTCACAGCTCGCCTCTCTCACAATATCCTCTGCAAGAGTAATGTCACAGCCTCTCCCTATCTCTGCACAGAGTAATGTACAGCTCGCCCTCTCTGCACAATATCCTCTGCACCGAGTAATGTCACAGCTGCCCTCTCTGCACAATATCCTCTGCACGAGTAATGTCACAGCTCGCCCTCTCTGCACAATATCCTCTGCACGAGTATGTCACAGCTCGCCCTCTCTGCCAATATCCTCTGCACAGAGTAATGTCACGCTCGCCTCTCTCACATATCCTCTGCACGAGTATGTCACAGCTCGCCCTCTCTCACATATCCTCTGCACAGAGTAATGTCACGCTCGCCTCTCTCACAATATCCTTGCACGAGTAATGTACTGCTCGCCTCTCTCACAATATCCTCTGCACGAGTAATGTCACAGCTCGCCCTCTCTCACAATATCCTCTGCACAGAGTAATGTACGCTCGCCCTTCTCACAATATCCTCTGCACGAGTAATGTCACAGCTGCCCTCTGCACAATATCTCTGCACAGAGTAATGTCACAGCTCGCCCTCTCTGCACAATATCCTCTGCACGAGTAATGTCACAGCTGCCTCTCTCACAATTCCTCTGCAGAGTAATGTCACAGCTCGCCTTCTGCACTATCTCTGCACGAGTAATGTCACAGCTCGCCCTCTCTGCACAATATCCTCTGCACGAGTAATGTCACAGCTCGCCTCTCTCACATATCTCTGCACAGAGTAATGTCACAGCTCGCCTCTCTCACATATCCTCTGCACAGAGTAATGTCACAGCTCGCCCTCTCTGCACAATATCCTCTGCACAGAGTAATGTACAGCTCGCCTCTCTCACAATATCCTCTGCACGGTAATGTCACAGCTCGCCCTCTCTCAATCCGGATAATGTCACAGCTCGCCTCTCACAATATCCTCTGCACGAGTAATGTCACAGCTCGCCCTCTCTGCACAATATCCTGCACGAGTAATGTCACAGCTCGCCTCTCTCTGCCACTACATACCTCTGCACGAGTAATGTCACAGCTCGCCCTCTTCACATATCCTTCACAGAGTAATGTACGCTCGCCTCTCTCACAATATCCTCTGCACGAGTAATGTCACAGCTCGCCCTCTCCACAATATCCTCTGCACGGTAATGTCACAGCTCGCCTTCTCACAATATCCTCTGCACAGAGTATGTCACAGCCGCCTTGCTATCTCTGCACGAGTAATGTCCAGCTCGCCTTCTCACAATATCCTTGCACGAGTATTCACAGCTGCTTCCTCTTGCACGAGTATGTCACAGCCCCTCTCCAATTCTCTACAGAGTATGTCACAGTCGCCTTCTCACATATCCTGCAAGTAGTCACAGCTCGCCTCTCTGCACATATCTCTGCACCGGTAATGTCACAGCTCGCCTCTCTTTCTTCACAATACTCTCACCGAGGTAATTCACAGCTCGCCTCTCTGCACAGAGTAATGTCACAGCTCGCCCTCTCTGCACAATATTTCACAGTATGCACAGCTCGCCTCTCTCGGAGTAATTCACAGCTGCCCTCTCGCACAATTCCCTGCCAGTATTACGCTGCCCTCTCTCACAGAGAATGTCACACTCGCCCTCTTGCACAATATCCTCTGCACAGAGAATGTACGCTCGCCTCTCTCACAATATCCTGCACGAGAGTAAGTCCCTCTATCACAAGAATGTCACACTCGCCTCTCTCACAATATCCTCTCACGATAATTCACGCTCGCTTCTCACAATACCTGCACGAGTAATGTAAGCTCGCTCTCTCACAATATCCTCTTCACAATAATGTCACAGTCGCCCCTCTCGAATTCCTCGCCTTCACAATATCCTGCACGAGTAATGTCACAGCTCGCCTCTCTCCACAATATCTCTCACAGAGTAATGTCACTGCTCCTCTCTGCAATATCCTCTCCAGGTAATGTACGCTCGCCCTCTCACAATATCCTCTGCACAGAGTAAGTCACAGCTCGCCCTCTCTGCCAATATCCTCTGCACAAGTAATTCACGTCGCCTCTCCCACAATATCCTCTCGAAGCAGATAATGTCACGCTCGCCCTCTCTCACAATATCCTTGCACAGAGAATGACTCCCTCTCCTCTCTGAGAGTAGTCACGCTCCCCTCTGCACAATATCCTCTCACGAGAATGTCACAGCTCGCCCTCTCACTCCGAGATAATGTACAGCTCCCTCTCTGCAAAATCCGCTCAGTATGTCACAGCTCCTCTCCACAATCCTCGAATATGCACGTCCTTCTGCACATTCCCCACGAAATACCTCGCCCTCTCTCACAATCTCTCACGATAGCCCTCCCTCCTACTTCCTATGACAGAATGTCACAGCTCCCCTCTCTCAGAATTCCTCTCACCGGTAATGTACCTCCTCTCTGCACACTGCACGAGTAATTCACGCTCGCCCTCTCCAATATCCTCTGCAGGTAATGTCACCTCGCCCTCTCTCAAAACTTAAGTAATGTCACAGCTCCCTCTCTCACAATATCCTCCGAGTAATTCCCTCGTGCACAATTCTCTGCACAGAGTAATGTCACAGCTCGCCTCTCTGCACAATATCCTTGCACGAGTATCACAGCTCGCCCTCTCTGACAATATCCCTGCACGGTAAAGTCCCTGCTCACTCCTCTCTGCACAGAGTAATGTCACAGCCCTCTTCACAATTCTCTCGGTAATGTCACTCCCTCTTAAACTCTGCACCAGTAATGTCACAGCTCGCCCTCTCCCATATCCTCTGCAAAGTAATGTCAGCGCCCTCTCCAAATCCTCAATTAAGTCCCCTCGTATCCATCCTCCTGAATACGCTCGCTCTCACTTCTTGACAGTATCACACCCCTCCCCAAACCTCTCCAAGTATAATCCCTCTCTGCACAATACCTCTGCAGAAATTCCACTGCCCTTCAAATATCCCTGCACAGAGTAATGTACGCCCCCTCCACTTCACAGAATCCGCCGCTATGCACATCCCTCCGAGTATGTACGCTCGCCTTTCACAATACCTCCGAAATTCACCCCCTCATATCTGCTCCGTAACCCTCCTGTACAACCCCTCCCAAATCCGCCCTATGCCAACCTCTGCAAATTCCG
>JARQOD010000007.1:95576255-95720979 GCA_033576555.1 Oophaga sylvatica | reverse complement strand
GGCCGCCCTTCTCCTCAGTGGTGATGTAGTAATATATATAGTAATATGACCGCCCTTCTCCTCAGTGTGATATAGTAATATACATAGTAATATGGCCGCCCTTCTCAGTGTGATATAGTAATATATAATAGTAATATGGCCGCCCTTCTCCTCAGTGGTGATGTAGTAATATATATAGTAATATGGCCGCCCTTCTCCTCAGTGTGATATAGTAATATATATAGTAATATGGCCGCCCTTCTCCTCAGTGTGATATAGTAATATATATAGTAATATGGCTGCCCTTCTCCTCATTGTGATATAGTAATATATATAGTAATATGGCCGCCCTTCTCCTCAGTGTGATATAGTAATATATATAGTAATATGGCCGCCCTTCTCCTCAGTGTGATATAGTAATATATATAGTAATATGGCCGCCCTTCTCCTCAGTGTGATTCAGTAATATATATAGTAATCAGGCCGCCCTTCTCCTCAGTGTGATATAGTAATATATATAGTAATATGGCCGCTCTTTTCCTCAGTGTGATATAGTAATATATGTAGTAATATGGCCGCCCTTCTCCTCAGTGTGATGTAGTAATATATATAGTAATATGGCCGCCCTTCTTTTCAGTGTGAAATAGTAATATATATATATATAGTAATATGGCCGCCCTTCTCCTCAGTGTGATATAGTAATATATATAGTAATATGGCCGCCCTTCTCCTCAGTGTGATATAGTAATATATATAGTAATATGGCCGCCCTTCTCCTCAGTGTGATGTAGTAATATATATAGTAATATGGCCGCCCTTCTCCTCAGTGTGATATAGTAATATATATAGTAATATGGCCGCCCTTCTCCTCATTGTGATATAGTAATATATATAGTAATATGGCCGCCCTTCTCCTCAGTGGTGATGTAGTAATATATATAGTAATATGGCCGCCCTTCTCCTCAGTGGTGATGTAGTAATATATATAGTAATATGGCCACCCTTCTCCTCAGTGTGATATAGCAATATATATATATAGTAATATGGCCGCCCTTCTCCTCAGTGTGATATAGTAATATATATAGTAATATAGCCGCCCTTCTCCTCAGTGGTGATGTAGTAATATATATAGTAATATGGCCACCCTTCTCCTCAGTGTGATATAGCAATATATATATATAGTAATATGGCCGCCCTTCTCCTCAGTGTGATATAGTAATATATATAGTATTATGGCCGCCCTTCTCCTCAGTGTGATATAGTAATATATATGGCAATATGGCCGTCCTTCTCCTCAGTGTGATATAGTAATATATATAGTAATATGTCCGCCCTTCTCCTTGGTGGTGATATAGTAATATTATAGTAATATGGCCACCTCTCCTCAGTGTGCTATAGTAATATGGCTGCCTTTCTCAGTGGTGATGTAGTAATATATATTATCATATATTATATAAATATATAGTAATATGGCCTCTCTTTTCCTCAGTGTGATATAGATTATATATATTATATATATATATTATATATATATATATATAGTAATATGGCCGCCCTTCTCCTCAGTGTGATGTAGTAATATATATATAGTAATATGGCCGCCCTTCTCAGTGTGATGTAGTAATATATATATAGTAATATGGCCGCCCTTCTCCTCAGAGTGATATAGTAATATATATAGTAATATGGCCGCCCTTCTCCTCAGTGGTGATGTAGTAATATATATAGTAATATGACCGCCCTTCTCCTCAGTGTGATATAGTAATATATATAGTAATATGGCCGCCTTCTCCTCAGTGTGATACAGTAATATATATAGTAATATGGCCGCCCTTCTCCTCAGTGTGATATAGTAATATATATAGTAATATGGCCGCCCTTCTCCTCAGTGTGATATAGTAATATATATAGTAATATGACCGCCCTTCTCCTCAGTGTGATATAGTAATATATATAGTAATATGGCCGCCCTTCTCCTCAGTGGTGATGTAGTAATATATATAGTAATATGGCCGCTCTTCTCCTCAGTGTGATATAGTAATATATATAGTAATATGGCCGCCCTTCTCCTCAGTGTGATGTAGTAATATATATATAGTAATATGGCCGCCCTTCTCCTCAGAGTGATATAGTAATATATATAGTAATATGGCCGCCCTTCTCCTCAGTGGTGATGTAGTAATATATATAGTAATATGACCGCCCTTCTCCTCAGTGTGATATAGTAATATATATAGTAATATGGCCGCCCTTCTCCTCAGTGTGATACAGTAATATATATAGTAATATGGCCGCCCTTCTCCTCAGTGTGATATAGTAATATATATAGTAATATGGCCGCCCTTCTCCTCAGTGTGATATAGTAATATATATAGTAATATGACCGCCCTTCTCCTCAGTGTGATATAGTAATATATATAGTAATATGGCCGCCCTTCTCCTCAGTGGTGATGTAGTAATATTATAGTAATATGGCCGCCCTTCTCCTCAGTGTGATATAGTAATATATATAGTAATATGGCCGCCCTTCTCCTCAGTGTGATACAGTAATATATATAGTAATATGGCCGCCCTTCTCCTCAGTGTGATATAGTAATATATATAGTAATATGGCCGCCCTTCTCCTTAGTGTGATATAGTAATATATATAGTAATATGGCCGCCCTTCTCCTCAGTGTGATAAAGTAATATATATAGTAATATGGCCGCCCTTCTTCTCAGTGTGATACAGTAATATATATAGTAATATGGCCGCCCTTCTCCTCAGTGGTGATGTAGTAATATATATAGTAATATGGCCGCCCTTCTCCTCAGTGTGATATAGTAATATATATAGTAATATGGCCGCCCTTCTTCTCAGTGTGATACAGTAATATATATTAGTAATATGGCCGCCCTTCTCAGTGGTGATGTAGTAATATATATAGTAATATGGCCGCCCTTCTCCTCAGTGTGATACAGTAATATATATAGTAATATGGCCGCCCTTCTCCTCAGTGGTGATGTAGTAATATATATAGTAATATGGCCGCTGTTATGTTACGGTAGCTGAGGAGTGCAGGCAAAAAAGGAAATACACCAGAGCAGTTGGAATCTATGAGATTGCAGTACCCTGACTAACCACCGCAACTAGAGGCAGCCGTGGAGCGTTCCTACGTTGGTCCTAGACGCCTCGTCACAGCCTGAGAAACTAACTACACCTAAAGATAGAAATAGGAAAGCTATCTGCCCCGGAGCAGAACCCCAAAGATAATAGAAAGCCCCCAAACATGTAATGGCGGTTAGACAAGAGGAAATACTGACACAGAAAGAAAATAGTATGAGCAAACGCTGGGGCCCAAACTATCTAAATAGAAAAGGACAGGAAGGGTACTTACTGCAATCCCAGAAAACCCTGAAAAACACCAACTCTACTAATTTCAAAATCACCTGAGATCACACGACCTCTACCACCTAAATTAGTTCTCTGGTGTAACAAAAACAGCAGCCACTGAAAAAACTGGAAAAAGCAAAAGTACAAAACACAGTGGCTGAACTAAACTGAGAGGGCAAAAGCCCCCGGAGGGGACAAGAAGGCCCCCACAGAAGTGCAGGACCAAATGCAAAAATATAGCAAAAACACAAAATAAGAAATTGTCTTATCTGATAGCAGGAGATGCAGACACGACACAGCAGGCTACAAGGGAAACTGGAAAGAAGGATTCAGACCAGAACAATTGTTCACCGGCAACCCTGATGGGAAAATGATTCCCTTAAATAAGACCAATCAGTAACACCTGATTCCCAGTCCTCACAATCCTCACTAGTACCGCCTGTAACCACCAGAGGGAGCCTCTGCTCAGAACTCATCTCAAACCCATTCACAACAGTACCCCCCCTTGAGGAGGGGTCACCGAACCCTCATTTGAGCAACCAGGTCGGTCAGGATGAGTTCTATGATACGCACGGATAAGTCTCCTAGCATGGATGTCCGAAGCAAACACCCAAGAATTATCTTCCTGACCATAACCTCTCCATTTAACCAAATACTGGAGTCTTCGTCTAGAAAAACGAGAATCCAATATTTTCTCAACCACATACTCCAGATTGCCCTCAACCAAAACAGGGTCAGGAGGCACAGCAGCAGGAACCACTGGCTCAACAAACCTCTTCAACAAGGACTTGTGGAACACGTTATGGATCTTAAATGTCCCTGGAAGAAGCAAACGAAAAGAAACAGGATTAATAATCTCCATGATCTTATAAGGTCCAATGAACCTAGGCTTAAATTTGGGAGATGCTACTCTCATAGGAATATTCTTTGAGGACAACCAGACCAAGTCCCCACTTTAAACCGAGGACCATCAGTCCTATGCCGGTTAGCAAACCGCTGGGCCTTCTCCTGAGAGAGGGACAACCTCTCCACTACCTGGTCCCAAATTTGCTGCATACGCTCAACAACAGAGTCAACACCTGGACAGACAGAAGCCTCCGTCTGTCCTGAAGAAAATCGAGGGTGAAACCCAGAATTACAGAAAAACGGAGACATCAAAGTGGCAGAGCTAGCCCTATTATTAAGAGCAAACTCAGCCAAAGGCAAAAAAGAGACCCAGTCATCCTGATCAGCAGCATCTTAGATAAGTCTCCAATGTCTGGTTTGTTCTCTCAGTTTGACCATTGGTCTGAGGATGAAATGCCGAGGAGAAAGACAATTGAACACCCAGTTTAGAACAAAAAGTCCTCCAAAATCTGGAAACAAACTGGACTCCTCTGTCAGACACAATGTTCTCAGGAATGCCGTGTAAACGAACCACGTGCTGAAGGAACAACGGCACCAATTCAGAGGAGGAAGGCAACTTAGGTAATGGCACAAGATGTATCATTTTGGAAAACCTATCACAAATTACCCAGATGGTGGTCATTCTCTGAGAAACAGGAAGATCGGAAATGAAATCCATAGAGATATGGGTCCATGGTCTCTTGGGCACAGGCAATGGCATCAACAAACCACTAGAGCGAGAGCAAGGCTTGGAGCGAGAGCAAGTCCCGCAGGACTGCACAAATTCCCTGACATCGCGAGACAAGGTAGGCCACCAAAAGGACCGACTAACCAAGTCTCTGGTACCAAAAATTCCGGGATGCCCAGCCAATGCGGAACAATGAATCTCAGACATCACACTCTTTTTCCATTGGTCCGGGACAAACAATTTTCCAACAGGGCAGCGCTCGGGCCTATCCTCCTGACACCCCTCCAGAGCAAGTCTCAAATTGGGCGAGATGGCGGAAAGAACTACACCCTCCTTCAAAATAACAGAGGGATCAGATAGCTCAGGAGAGTCCGCAAGGAAACTCCTCGAGAGGGCATCCGCCTTAACATTCTTAGTGCCAGGAAGAAAGGAAACCACAAAATTAAAACGTGTGAAAAACAAGGCCCACCTGGCCTGTCTAGGATTGAGTCGCTTGGCAGATTCCAGATAGACCAGATTCTTATGGTCCGTAAGGACCACCACCTGATGTTTGGCTCCCTCCAGCCAATGTCTCCACTCTTCAAAAGCCCACTTCATGGCCAATAACTCCCGATTACCCACGTCATAATTACGTTCAGTAGGAGAAAATTTTCGAGAGAAAAAGGCACAAGGGTTACTTTTAGAGGTCTCTGGATCTTTTTGGGACAAAACGGCACCTGCCCCAATTTCAGAGGCATCAACCTCCACCTGAAATGGCAGAGAAACATCAGGCTGCCGTAGAACAGGAGCAGAAGTGAATCTCTGCTTAAGTTCCTGAAACGCAGAGACTGCCTCAGGAGGCCAATTCACCACATCAGAACCCTTTCTGGTCAAATCAGTTAATGGTTTAACAATAACAGAGAAATTACCAATAAATTTACGATAAAAATTGGCAAAACCCAAAAATCTCTGAAGAGCCTTTAATGAAGTAGGTTGGACCCAATCACAGATGGCCTGAACCTTGACCGGGTCCATTTCAATAACAGATGGGGACAAAATGAATCCCAGAAATGAGATCTTCTGTACGCCAAAAAGACACTTTGATCCCTTCACATACAGAGCATTCTCTCTCAAAATCTGGAATACAGTTCGAACATGTTTCACATGAGAGTCCCAGTCATTAGAAAAAATCAAGATATCATCCAAATAAACAATCAGAAACTTGTCCACAAAATCCCTGAAAATGTCATTCATGAAGGACTGGAAGACGGAAGGAGCATTAGTGAGCCCAAAGGGCATCACAAGGTACTCAAAATGCCCTTCAGGGTGTTAAATGCCGTCTTCCATTCATCCCCGTGCTTAATGCGAATAAGGTTATACGCCCCCCTGAGGTCAAGCTTGGTAAACCAAGTAGCGTTTTTCACCCTGGAAAACAGGTCAGAAATCAAGGGTAACGGGTATTGATATTTCACAGTAATATTGTTCAAGAGACGATAATCAATACACGGCCTTAATGAACCATCTTTTTTGGCCACAAAGAAAAAACCGGCACCTAAGGGTGAAGAGGATGGTCTGATATGACCCTTCTCCAATGATTCCTTGATATAAGACCGCATAGCGTCATGTTCAGGTACAGACAAGTTAAAAAGGCGACCTTTAGGGAATTTACTACCTGGCACTAATTCAATAGCGCAGTCATAGCTCCTATGGGGAGGCAAGGATGCAGATTTACTTTCGCTAAACACATCAGAAAAATCAAACAAAAAGTCAGGAACATCCTCAGCCTGGGGGGAGGCAGAAAAAACAGGAGTGTTGGCACTAACACATTGGCAGCCCCAACTGGTTACAGACACAGATTTCCAATCCAAAACAGGATTATGAGACTGTAACCAAGGGAAACCCAGCACATAATGTCATGCAGATTATATAGAACCAAAAATTTGCAGCACTCCTGGTGATCAGGTTCAACCCTCATTATCACCTGAGTAGAAAACTGGGGTTTATTCTCAGCCAAAGGGGTAGAATCGATCCCCAGTAAAGGAATAGACTTCTGTAGGGGTATCAAGGAAAACCCACAACGTTTAGCAAAATCATAATTCATCAGGTTAATAGCTGCTCCAGAATCAACGAAAGCCTGAGCAGAAAATGAGGACAGAGAGCATATCAGAGTGACAGTTAATAAAAACTTAGTCTGAACACTACCCAAGACAACTGAGCGTGCAAAATGTCTTCCCCGCTTAGGGCAGACTGAAATAGCATGAGAGGCATCACCACAGTAGAAACATAACCATTGCGCTTTCGAAACTCATGACGCTGTGCCCCAGACACCACTCCATCACACTGCATGGGCTCAGCAGCTGGCTCACAAGGCAACACCACTCCACGCATACTTCTCCGCTCACGCAAACGTCTGTCAATTTGAATCGCTAATGACATAGAATCATTGAGACCAGAGGGGACAGGGAATCCCACCATAACATCCTTTACATTATCCGACAGACCCTTCCGGAAAAGGGCCGCCAAAGCGTCGTCATTCCATTTGGTCAGGACTGCCCACCTACGGAATCTCTGACAGTATAACTCAGCGTCATCAAGCCCCTGATTTAATGCCAACAAGGCTTTTTCAGCTTGATCAGTGACATTAGGCTCATCGTACAATAACCCCAAAGCCTGAAAAAATGCATCAACATCACTCAAAACAGGATCCCCAGGTGTCAGGGAAAAAGCCCAATCCTGAGGATCGCCGCGCAGGAGAGAGATGATAATTTGAACCTGCTGCGCTGCGTTTCCTGAGGACTTAGATTTTAAGGCAAGAAACAATTTACAATTATTTTTGAAATTCTGAAACTTAGCTCGATCCCCTAAAAACAAATCTGGCATGGGGATCCTAGGTTCCACAACAGGCAACCTAGCAAGATAGGTTGCAATACTCCGAACTTCAGTGGCAAGCTGATCCACACGGCCAGACAACCGTGCAAACTCCATTGGGAGAAAAGATCCTCCCCAGCACCCAGAGATACAGAGGGAAAAAAAAAAAAATGCAACAAACAGAAAAATATCTCTGACAACTTTTCTTCCTTCAAAACATTTTTTCCCTTCTGTGAGTACCATACAATTTTTATGGCCGGTGATACTGTTATGTTACGGTAGCTGAGGAGTGCAGGTAAAAAAGGAAATACACCAGAGCAGTTGGAATCTATGAGATTGCAGTACCCTGACTAACCACCGCAACTAGAGGCAGCCGTGGAGCGTTCCTACGTTGGTCCTAGACGCCTCGTCACAGCCTGAGAAACTAACTACACCTAAAGATAGAAATAGGAAAGCTATCTGCCCCGGAGCAGAACCCCAAAGATAATAGAAAGCCCCCAAACATGTAATGGCGGTTAGACAAGAGGAAATACTGACACAGAAAGAAAATAGTATGAGCAAACGCTGGGGCCCAAACTATCTAAATAGAAAAGGACAGGAAGGGTACTTACTGCAATCCCAGAAAACCCTGAAAAGCACCAACTCTACTAATTTCAAAATCACCTGAGATCACACGACCTCTACCACCTAAATTAGCTCTCTGGTGTAAAAAAATCAAAACAGCAGCCACTGAAAAAACTGGAAAAAGCAAAAGTACAAAACACAGTGGCTGGACTAAACTGAGAGGGCAAAAGCCCCGGAGGGACCCAGAAGGCCCCACAGAAGTGCAGGACAAATGCAAAAATATAGCAAAAACACAAAATAAGAAATTGTCTTATCTGATAGCAGGAGATGCAGACACGACACAGCAGGCTACAAGGGAAACTGGAAAGAAGGATTCAGACCAGAACAATTGTTCACCGGCAACCCTGATGGGAAAATGATTCCCTTAATAAGACCAATCAGTAACACCTGATTCCCAGTCCTCACAATCCTCACTAGTACCGCCTTTTAACCACCAGAGGGAGCCTCTGCTCAGAACTCATCTCAAACCATTCACAACAGGCCGCCCTTCTCCTCAGTGTGATATAGTAATATATATAGTAATATGACCGCCCTTCTCCTCAGTGTGATATAGTAATATGGCCGCCCTTCTCCTCAGTGTGATGTAGTAATATATATAGTAATATGGCCGCCCTTCCTCAGTGTGATATAGTAATATATATATAGTAATATGGCCGCCCTTCTCCTCATGTGATATAGTAATATATATAGTAATATGGCCGCCCTTCTCCTCAGTGTGATATAGTAATATATATAGTAATATGGCCGCCCTTCTCCTCAGTGGTGATTAGTAATATATATAGTAATATGGCCGCACTTCTCCTCAGTGTGATACAGTAATATATATAGTAATATGGCCGCCCTCTCTCCTCAGTGTGATATAGTAATATATATAGTAATATGGCCGCCCTTCTCCTCAGTGTGATATAGTAATAATATAGTAATATGGCCGCCCTTCTCCTCAGTGTGATATAGTAATATATATAGTAATATGGCCGCCCTTCTCCTCAGTGTGATATAGTAATATATATATAGTAATATGGCCGCCCTTCTCCTCAGTGGTGATTAGTAATATATATAGTAATATGGGCCGCCCTTCTCCTCAGTGTGATATAGTAATATACATAGTAATATGGCCGCCCTTCTCTCAGTGTGATATAGTAATATATATATAGTAAATATGGCCGCCCTTCTCCTCAGTGTGATGATAGTAATATATATAGTAATATGGCCGCCCTTCTCCTCAGTGTGATATAGTAATATATATAGTAATATGGGCGCTCTTTCCTCAGTGTGATTAGTAATATATATAGTAATATGGCCGCTCTTCTCCTCAGTGTGATATAGTAATATATATAGTAATATGGCCGCCCTTCTCCTCAGTGTGATATAGTAATATATATAGTAATATGGCCGCCCTTCTCCTCATTGTGATATAGTAATATATATAGTAATATGGCCGCCCTTCTCCTCAGTGTGATATAGTAATATATATAGTAATATGGCCGCCTATCTCCTCAGTGTGATATAGTAATATATATAGTAATATGTCCGCCCTTCTCCTCAGTGTGATATAGTAATATATATATAGTAATATGGCCGCCCTTCTCCTCAGTGTGATATAGTAATATATATAGTAATATGGCCGCCTTCTCTCATTGTGATATAGTAATATATATAGTAATATGGCCGCCCTTCTCCTCAGTGTGATATAGTAATATATATAGTAATATGGCCGCTCTTTCCTCAGTGTGATATAGTAATATATATAGTAATATGGCCGCCCTTCTCCTCAGTGTGATATAGTAATATATATAGTAATATGGCCGCCCTTCTCCTCAGTGTGATATAGTAATATATATAGTAATATGGCCACCCTTCTCCAGTGTGATATATTAATATATATAGTAATATGGCGCCCTTCTCCTCAGTGTGATATAGTAATATATATAGTAATATGGCCGCCCTTCTCAGTGTGATATAGTAATATATATAGTAATATGGCCGCCCTTCTCCTCAGTGTGATATAGTAATATATATAGTAATATGGCCGCCCTTCTCCTCAGTGTGATATAGTAATATATATAGTAATATGGCCGCCCTTCTCTCAGTGGTGATTAGTAATATATATAGTAATATGGCCGCCCTTCTCCTCAGTGTGATATAGTAATATAATATAGTAATATGGCCGCCCTTCTCCTCAGTGTGATTTAGTATATATATAGTAATATGGCCGCCCTTCTCTCAGTGTGATATAGTAATATATATAGTAATATGGCCGCCCTTCTCCTCAGTGTGATATAGTAATATATATAGTAATATGGCCGCCCTTCTCTTCAGTGGTGATATAGTAATATATATATAGTAATATGGCCGCCCTTCTCCTCAGTGTGATATAGTAATATATATAGTAATATGGCCGCCCTTCTCAGTGTGATATAGTAATATATATAGTAATATGGCCGCCCTTCTCCTCAGTGTGATATAGTAATATATATAGTAATATGGCCGCCCTTCTCATGTGATATATATTATATAATATGCTTCTCATTATAGAATATATATGAGCGCCTTCTCCTCAGTGTGATATAGTAATATATATAGTAATATGCCTTTCCTCGTTATATATATATATGTAATATGGCCGCCCTTCTCCTCAGTGTGATATAGTAATATATAATAGTAATATGGCCGCCCTTCTCCTCAGTGTGATATAGTAATATATATAGTAATATGGCCGCCCTTCTCCTCAGTGTGATATAGTAATATATATAGTAATATGGCCGCCCTTCTCCTCAGTGTGATAAGTAATATATATAGTAATATGGCCGCCCTTCTCCTCAGTGTGATATATGTAATATATATAGTAATATGGCCGCCCTTCTCCTCAGTGTGATTAGTAATATATATAGTAATATGGCCGCCCTCTCTCAGTGTGATATAGTAATATATATAGTAATATGGCCGCCCTTCTCCTCAGTGTGATATAGTAATATATATAGTAATATGGCCGCCCTTCTCCTCAGTGTGATATAGTAATATATATAGTAATATGGCGCCCTTCTCCTCAGTGTGATATAGTAATATATATAGTAATATGGCCGCCCTTCTCCTCAGTGTGATATAGTAATATATATAGTAATATGGCCGCCTCTCCTCAGTGTGATATAGTAATATATATATAGTAATATGGCCGCCTTCTCCTCAGTGTGATATAGTAATATATATAGTAATATGCGCCCTTCTCCTCAGTGTGATATAGTAATATATATAGTAATATGGCCGCCCTTCTCCTCAGTGTGATATAGTAATATATATAGTAATATGGCCGCCCTTTCCTCAGTGTGATATAGTAATATATAGTAATATGGCCGCCTTCTCCTCAGTGTGATATAGTAATATATATAGTAATATGGCCGCCTTCTCCTCAGTGTGATATAGTATATATATATAGTAATATGGCCGCCCTTCTCCTCATGTGATATAGTAAATATATATATAGTAATATGCCGCCTTCTCCTCAGTGTGATATAGTAATATATATAGTAATATGGCCGCCCTTCTCCTCAGTGTGATTAGTAATATATATAGTAATATGGCCGCCCTTCTCCTCAGTGTGATATAGTAATATATATAGTAATATGCCCCTTCTCCTCAGTGTGATTAGTAATATAAAGAATTGTGCCGCCCTTTCCTCATGTGATATATATATATATAGTAATATGCCGCCCTTCTCTCATGAATAATAATATATAGTAATATGGCCCCTTCTCAGTGTGATATAGTATATATATATAATATTGCGCCTTCTTCAGGTAGATATAAGTATATATTTGATAATAATTGCGCCTTCCCTCATTGTATTTTTTAAATTTAGTATAAGATAGATATCGCCTCTTCAGTGTATATATATATATTATATGAATATGCCGCCCTTCTCCTCGTTGATATAGTAATTTATAGTATATGGCCCCTCTCTCAGTGTGATATTAATTTTAATTGCCGCCCTTCTCCTCAGTTGATATTATATATTATATATATGCCATTCTCTCAGTGGTGATATAGTAATATTTATATATGGCACCTTCCCATGGAATATTTTTAATATCCATCATGGATTATATTATTTATAATATATAGCGCCTTTCCTCATTTTTGAATTAAATATATAGTAATATGGCCGCCCTTCTCCTCAGTGTGATATAGTAATATATATGTAATATGGCCCCTTCTCCTCAGTGTGATATAGTAATATATATAGTAATTGGCCGCCCTTCTCCTAGTGTGATATAGTAATATATATAATATGGCCGCCCTTCTCCTCAGTGTGATATAGTATATATATAGTAATATGGCCGCCCTTCTCCTCAGTGTGATATAGTAATATATATAGTAATATGGCCGCCCTTCTCCTCAGTGTGATATAGTATATATAATAGTAATATGGCCGCCCTTCTCCTCAGTGTGATATAGTAATATATATAGTAATATGGCCGCCCTTCTCCTCAGTGTGATATAGTAATATATATAGTAATATGGCCGCCCTTCTCCTCAGTGTGATATAGTAATATATATAGTAATATGGCCGCCCTTCTCCTCAGTGTGATATAGTAATATATATAGTAATATGGCCGCCCTTCTCCTCAGTGTGATATAGTAATATATATAGTAATATGGCCGCCCTTCTCCTCAGTGTGATATAGTAATATATATATAGTAATATGGCCGCCCTTCTCCTCGGTGTGATATAGTAATATATATAGTAATATGGCCGCCCTTCTCCTCAGTGGTGATGTAGTAATATATATAGTAATATGGCCGCCCTTCTCCTCAGTGTGATATAGTAATATATATAGTAGTATGGCCGCTCTTCTCCTCAGTGTGATATAGTAATATATATAGTAATATGGCCGCCCTTCTCCTCAGTGGTGATGTAGTAATATATATAGTAATATGGCCGCCCTTCTCCTCAGTGTGATACAGTAATATATATGTAATATGGCCGCCCTTCTCCTCAGTGTGATATAGTAATATATATAGTAATATGGCCGCCCTTCTCCTCAGTGTGATATAGTAATATATATAGTAATATGGCCGCCCTTCTCCTCAGTGTGATATAGTAATATATATAGTAATATGGCCGCCCTTCTCTCAGTGTGATATAGTAATATATATAGTAATATGGCCGCCCTTCTCCTCAGTGTGATACAGTAATATAATATAGTAATATGGCCGCCCCTTCCTCAGTGTGATATAGTAATATATATAGTAATATGGCCGCCCTTCTCCTCAGTGTGATATAGTAATATATATAGTAATATGGCCGCCCTTCTCCTCATTGTGATAGTAATATATATAGTAATATGGCCGCCCTTCTCCTCAGTGTGATATAGTAATATATATAGTAATATGGCCGCCCTTCTCCTCAGTGTGATATATAGTAATATATATAGTAATATGGCCGCCCTTCTCCTCAGTGTGATATAGTAATATATATAGTAATATGGCCGCCCTTCTCCTCGGTGTGATATAGTAATATATATAGTAATATGGCCGCCCTTCTCCTCAGTGTGATATAGTAATATATATAGTAGTATGGCCGCTCTTCTCCTCAGTGTGATATAGTAATATATATAGTAATATGGCCGCCCTTCTCCTCAGTGGTGATGTAGTAATATATATAGTAATATACAGCTCTGGTATTAATGAAGAAGCCGCTGCACAATGTTCAGTTTGTCTGATTTTTCTCTTTATATTTTTGAGTAAAATGTAAATTGCTCTTTTATTCTATAAACTACTGACAACATGTCTCCGAATTTCCAAGCAATACATTTTCTATTTGTTTTCAGAAAATGAGAAATGGTCAAAATAACAAAAAACCCAGTGCTTGCAGCCCTCAGATAATGCTAAGAAAACAAGTTCATCATCATTTAGAAACAACAATACTAATGTTTTACCTCAGGAAGAGTTCAGAAATCAATATTTTGTGGAATAACCATGATTGTTAATCACAGCTGTCATGCGTCTTGGCATGCTTTCCACCAGTCTGTCACACTGCTTTTGGGTGACCTTATGCCACTCCTGGTACAGAAATGTAAGCAGTTCTTCTTTGATGGCTTGTGACATCCATCTTCCTCTTGATCACATTCCAGAGGTTTTCAGTGGGGTTCAGGTCTGGAGATTGGGCGGCCATGACAGGGATTTGATGTGGTGGTCCTTCATCCACACACTGATTGACCTAGCTGTGTGGCATGGCACATTGTCCTGCTGGAAACACCAGTCCTCAGAGTTGGGGAACATTGCCTGAGCAGAAAGAATCAGCTGTTTTTCCAGGATAACCTTGTATGCGGCTTGATTCATACGTCCTTTGCAAAGATTAACCTGCCCAATTCCAGCCTTGCTGAAGCATCCCCCGATCAGCACCGATCCTCTACCAAATTTCACAGTGGGAGCAAGACACTGTGGCCTGTACGCCTCTCCAGGCCTCCGTCTAACCATTACACGACCAGGTGTTGGGAAAAGCCAAAAATTAGACTCCTCAGAGAAGATTACCTTACTCCAGTCCTCTATGGTCCAATCCTTATGGTCTTTGTCAGACTTCAGCCTGGCTCTCCTTTGCTTCTCATTGATGAAAGGCTTTTTTCTAGCTTTACATGACTTGAGCCCTGCCTCTAGGAGCCTGTTACGAACTGTTCTTGCCGTGCACTTCACCCCAGCTGCCATTTGCCATTCCTTTTCTAAGTCACTTGATGTCATCCTGCTGTTGCTGAGTGACATTCGAATAAGATGACGATACTGCCCTTTTTCTCCACACTCCTGCCCCTTATTCTCTAGACTTCTGCCCTCCTTCCCAGCAACTGGATATTGGCTTCTGGGCAGATCCTGACTTATGGCCGCTTGTTCTTGTCTCATCAGAGCTCAGAAGTTTCACAATTTCTGGGCTACTTTTTGTCCTTCTATTTTTTAAGGCTTGAGCACGGGTCCTCAGTTCGACTGAGATCTGGGGAGTTTCCTCATTGTGGACCCAAAATATAAATGTTTTGTTCCCTGATCACGTAGTTCTCACTTTTGCCTTGTGATCTGGTGTCCATAATGCCGGAAAACGCATTTTCCTAGCATTGTCTTGGATGATGGGAGACGTTTTGTTGGAGACTTAAATCCCATTTATTTTTCATCCAGCCCCTCTAATGCCCCAAGTTTATAATCTCAGGCCCTTCTTGCCGGTGGTGCAGAGCTCCCTGATACCAGCGGGGTCCTGTAATAGGAGCCACCGGGGTAACAAGTCCGTCCATGACATTTCTTCCTCCTGAAACTTCCCCATCACCTGTGAGTGATAATATTGAGAAGTGGAAGGAACCGCAGCAACTCAGCCACGAAGTGGAGACCCCGTAACATTACTGAGCGGGGGCCGACTTCTGAGGAGCAGAGTGCAGATAAAACACCACCGCTCTGCTGACCATATAACTGCAGACTCCAGAACACCTCTGGCATCAGCACAAACACTGTGCCCCTCTCAGGAGCTTCATGGCCGAGCAGCTGCATCCAGCCGTACATCACCAAGCACAATGCCGAGCGTCGGATGGAGTGGTGTAAAGCCGCCACCACTGGACTCTGGTGGAGACGTGTTCTGTGCAGTGATGGATCGCACTTCTCTATCTGTGTCTGATGGAAGAGTCTTGGTTTGGTGATTCCAGGAGGACATTACCCCCTGACTGCATTGTGCCTATGGTTATAGATGAGAGAACAGAGAAGCCTACAGAGGTGGATGTTGAGGGGGGCACATACTTTTCTCTATATTAATGTCTATGGATGTAGTGTCACAACACAGCTGCCGCGTGACCCGGGACCAGGGCTCCTTTCCTGTCCCTAACACTAGGGCACGCACTAGCTCGCCCTATTCCCAGGGATACTTCTGAAGGTGAAGATGCCGGGGCCTCCACCCTCTCCTTAACTACTGAGTTAGCCCTCTGTCTGTTCTCTTCCCCTACCCAGGGAAGAGGAGTGCTACCCCAGGGAAGAGGAGTGCTACTGTGCACTGTAGTACACCCATCCGACAAACAAGACAACACAAAGGTTAACAGAAAACTCCAGTCACACAAAATATTCACTCACATATACAGAGGAATGCATCGGGGTGTGGAGGTAGGCGGAATGCCATGGGATTGACAATGGCTAAGATATTATAAGGACCGATAAACATGGGACCCAGTTTCCAAGACGGAACTTTCAGCTTAATGTTCCTAGATGACAACCCCACCAAGTCACCAACACACAGGTCTGGATCCACCAAACATCTCCGATCAGCCACACTCTTATAT
Source organism: Oophaga sylvatica (assembly GCA_033576555.1). Classification (NCBI taxonomy): domain Eukaryota; kingdom Metazoa; phylum Chordata; class Amphibia; order Anura; family Dendrobatidae; genus Oophaga; species Oophaga sylvatica. The sequence continues at coordinate 95,704,286 of JARQOD010000007.1, read as the reverse complement.
TTGGATTCCATCTTCCTCAAATTATCTGTAACCCCCTGCCATATTGTATAGATGGAAGATGAAAACCGTTCTTCCTCCGGTAATCTAGAAGGGCGATTACTATTAATAAAACTAAACTGAGGATGGAACAAGTGCAAACACTGCAGGCGGCTACATACTCCCGGACATCCTGATTAGCACCTGGCCACCAAAAACGCAGAGTAAGCAGATCAGCAGCGGCTTTATTCCCAGAGTGTCCGGCCAACACTGAATCGTGATGTTCACTAAGGGCTCTAAGAGGGAGATTAACAGGAACAAACAGTTTACCAAATGGACAGACAGCAGGGGCGTCCTCCTGAGCGTCAACCACCTCTCTTTCCAGATCAGAGCATATAGACGCCATAACCACCCCTTTATGTAGAATAGGTACCGGTTCACACTTATTTCCTCCCCCAACAAAACAACAAGATAAGGCATCTGCCTTAATGTTCTTGTTCCCTGGCCTATAAGTGACAAAAAAGTTAAACCTGGTGAAGAAGAATGCCCATCTTGCCTGTCGAGGTGTTAGACGTTTCGCCAATTCCAAATATACCAGATTCTTATGATCTGTGATTACCATAACTGGATGAACCGCTGCCTCCAAAAAATGACGCCACTCCTCAAAAGCCCCTTTGATTGCTCAGAGTTCCCTGTTACCAATGTCATAATTTTTCTCAGCCGTTGACAGTTTTTTGGACGCCATTTACCAGGACAATACAGCCCCCACTCCCACCTCTGACGCATCGACCCCTCAGTAATAAAAGGCTGAGAGTCGTCAGGCTGTATGAGAATCGGCACAGAAGAAAAACACCTCTTCAACGTATCAAATGCCTCCCTGGCAGATGAGATCTCAGCACTGAGATCTCATCTCCCGAGATCTCCATCTGCGCATGCCTCAGCAGCCATTTTCCCGGAGTCCACCGCACAGTAAACCATGTAAGTGCGGGGTCTCTGGGCTTTCACAAAATGTCGGCAGAGCCCCCGCACCACCGAACACTCGCAGAGGCTCACATCGGAACACCCCCTCATCCCAGCCTTCGGCAACGCTCCACTCTTGCCTTCTCCAGCCACGACCCTGGGACCCCGCTTCATCGCAGCCACCACTCCCGGTAAGCAGTAAGACGCATGGATTATAAGAAGCACCGCCATTTTATTAAAAAAAGTTTTTTTCCGATTTTAGTCCTCAAAATTTGGGGTGCATCTTATAATTCAGTGCGTTTTATAATCCGCAAAATACGGTATATAGTCTGCTTTTAGGCAGCCTGGCACCAGGAATGAGATTAATGGCGCAATCATGGGGAGGGAGTTCTTGGCACCCCTGCTCTGAGAACACATTCCCAAAATCCGACAGGTAACTAGGCACAGACTGGGTATCCACACTAGCAAACCGGGTACCCAAGCAGGGTCCTTGACAATACACACTCCATTTTACCTCTTCCTGTGTCTGCCAATCTACTACAGGATTGTGCAGAACGAGCCAAGGAAATCCCAGTACCACAGGTGAGGGCAGACCCTCTAGCACATAAGAGCCCAACACCTCAGTGTGCATGGCCCCCACCTGAAGCCGCAAGTCCCGGACCACCTGCGTAAAGTGCCCCTGTCTCATTGGACCGCAGTACACCAACCCGACAAACAAGGGTTAACGGAAATCTCCAGGCATACATAATATTCACTCACATGTAACAGAGGAATGCACCGGGGCGTGGAGGTAGGGGGAAAAAACAAATCAGAGAAGGATAAGGAATTACCACACATACAAACCAAGCAACAGTCACTGATAACTCCTCCAACTCTCCTCATACCGACTCCTCTCCCACACATAGCCATGCAGCAAGTGCTAGCTCTGACAAGGATTAGTAACAGAGCCCAGATTATAAAGGGGAAGGGAGTGGCTAACCGAGCTCAGATGTGAGCACAGGGATTTCCAACATGGCCGATTAACCCTTGTTCTGCCAGAAGAAATAAACACATTTAAAATGAAGGAGAAGTGCTTCTTCTCAGCGCCGGAGTAGGAGCGATCAGAGGCTGCGGTCTTCTGGCTCCACACTGTCGTGGTAACCCCGTGACATATAGATGGGAGAGCAGAGAAGCCCCCGGAGGTGGATGTGGGGGGCACATACTTTTCTACATGTAGTGTAGATTGATGATGTCACATGCTGCTGTATATGGTGGTGATCTATATTGTGTCTGTGCTGTGATGTCGTTCTGTGTTTCGTGGTAAGATTATCAGTCTCACTGCTGCCGTCCTGTTATTGGGGTCTTGCTCTCTCCCCTCCATTACAGCATCTGCACCCCCCATAACTTCCCAGGGCCATAGCTGTGGGTACTGGGGGCATGAGCTCATGTGCTGGGGGCGCTTTTCTTTGGCCGGTGTATGTAGGCACGGGGCAGTGTCCTTTGCCCGGATGAACCCTGGCACAGCCTGCACCACTAAACAGATGCCGCCACCTGCAGCAGGTTCGATTTGCGGACCGGAGATGTTTCCTTGGTTCATGTCGTTAGAGAGTTAATGACATTAACGTTCCCCCCCAGTGATTTCTGTCTGTGGTCGGTGAAGTCCGTGTGGAGGAAATACCAGATGATTGGAAGATCTGGACTGCGGCCCAACATGAAAGTCTGAGCGCTGAGACCCGATCCTTATCTCGTGTCCCAGGTTCTTGGCTGATCACTGGTTCCGGGGCTGCCCGGTATCACCGCCAGCATCTGCTCTATGTCTATATGGGCGTAAACTCTGCAATTTGTAATTGTGGAACTACAACTCCCAGTCTGCTGCTTCCAATCCCAGTTGTAACCTCAGCCATCGACATCAGCTGTGACCCCAACTCCCTCCGGGGACCCTCCATCTGAATGCAGACGAGTCTGGACCCAGAAATCAGCAAATTAGTCTAAAAAAGTCCAACTTCTGCTACTGACCTGTGTATCTAATCCTCTCAAGTCTGATACCACCTCCTGTATCTAATCCTCTCAAGTCTAATACCACCTCTTGTATCTATTCCTCTCATGTCTGATACCACCTCCTGTATCTAATCCTTTCGTGTCTGATACCACCTCCTGTATCTAATCCTCTCTTGTCTGATACCACCTCCTGTATCTAATCCTCTCGTGTCTGATACCACCTCCTGTATCTAATCCTCTCTTGTCTGATACCACCTCCTGTATCTGATCCTCTCGTGTCTGATACCACCTCCTGTATCTGATCCTCTCGTGTCTGATACCACCTCCTCTATCTAATCCTCTCTTGTCTGATACCACCTCCTGTATCTAATCCTCTCGTGTCTGATACCACCTCCTGTATCTAATCCTCTCTTGTCTGATACCACCTCCTGTATCTGATCCTCTCGTGTCTGATACCACCTCCTGTATCTAATCCTCTCGTGTCTGATACCACCTCCTGTATCTAATCCTCTCGTGTCTGATACCAACCTCCTGTATCTAATCCTCTCGTGTCTGATACCACCTCCTGTATCTGATCCTCTTGTGTCTGATACCACCTCCTGTATCTAATCCTCTCATGTGTGATACCACCTCCTGTATCTAATCCCCTCATATCTCATACCACCTCCTGTATCTAATCCTCTCATGTCTGATACCACCTCCTGCATCTAATCCTCGTGTGATACCAACTCCTGTATCTAATCTCCTCATACCACCTCCTGTATCTAATCCTCTCAAGTCTAATACCACCTCTTGTATCTAATCCTCTCATGTCTGATACCACCTCCTGTATCTAATCCTTTCGTGTCTGATACCACCTCCTGTATCTAATCCTCTCTTGTCTGATACCACCTCCTGTATCTAATCCTCTCGTGTCTGATACCACCTCCTGTATCTAATCCTCTCTTGTCTGATACCACCTCCTGTATCTGATCCTCTCGTGTCTGATACCACCTCCTGTATCTGATCCTCTCGTGTCTGATACCACCTCCTGTATCTAATCCTCTCGTCTGATACCACCTCCTGTATCTAATCCTCTCGTGTCTGATACCACCTCCTGTATCTAATCCTCTCTTGTCTGATACCACCTCCTGTATCTGATCCTCTCGTGTCTGATACCACCTCCTGTATCTGATCCTCTCGTGTCTGATACCACCTCCTGTATCTAATCCTCTCGTGTCTGATACCACCTCCTGTATCTGATCCTCTCGTGTCTGATACCACCTCCTGTATCTGATCCTCTCGTGTCTGATACCACCTCCTGTATCTAATCCTCTTGTGTCTGATACCACCTCCTGTATCTAATCCTCTCGTGTCTGATACCACCTCCTGTATCTAATCCTCTCGTGTCTGATACCACCTCCTGTATCTGATCCTCTCGTGTCTGATACCACCTCCTGTATCTAATCCTCTCATGTGTGATACCACCTCCTGTATCTAATCCCCTCATATCTCATACCACCTCCTGTATCTAATCCTCTCATGTCTGATACCACCTCCTGCATCTAATCCTCTCGTGTGATACCAACTCCTGTATCTAATCTCATATCACCTCCTGTATCTAATCCTCTCACGTGATACCACCTCCTGTATCTAATCTTATTGTCTGATACCACCTCCTGTATCTAATCCTCTCATATCTCATACCACCTCCTGTATCTAATCCTCTCATATCTCATACCACCTCCTGTATCTAATCCCCTAATGTCTGATACCTCCTCCTGTATCTAATCTTATTGTGTCTGATAACACCTCCTGTATCTAATCCATGATAATGTGTGATATTGTTTGTGTGGCATATCTAAATGTACGATTTGTAATACTGTCTGCTGAGCCGTGTATCTAATCCTCTCCTGTGTGATACTGACTGCTGAGCTGTGTATCTAATCCTCTCCTGTGTGATACTGTCTGCTGAGCTGTGTATCTAATCCTATCCTGTGTGATACTGACTGCTGAGCCATGTATCTAATCCTATCCTGTGTGATACTGTCTGCTGAGCTGTGTATCTAATCTTATCCCATGTGATACTGTCTGCTGAGCCATGTATCTAATCCTGTGTAATGCGGCCAGTGTATGAGTTGTGTATCTCATCTTGTGTGATGCGGCCAGTGTATGAGTTGTGTATCTCATCCTGTGTGATGCGGCCAGTGTTTGAGCCGTGTATCTCATCCTGTGTGATGCGGCTAGTGTATGAGCTGTGTATCTAATCCTGTGTGATGCAGCCAGTGTTTGAGCCGTGTATCTCATCCTTTGTGATGCAGCCATTGTTTGGGCCGTGTATCTTACCTGTGTGATGCGGCCAGTGTATGAAACGTGTATCTCATCCTGTGTGATGCGGCCAGTGTATGAGCCGTGTATCTAATCCTGTGTAATGTGGCCAATGTATGAACCGTGTATCTCATCCTGTGATCTGGCCAGTGTATGAACCGTGTATCTCATCCTGTGTGATGCAGCCAGTGTATGAGCCGTGTATCTAATCCTGTTTGATGGATGCGGCCAGTGTATGAGTCGTGTATCTCATCCTGTGTGATGCGGTCAGTGTATGAGTCGTGTATCTCGTCCTATGTGGTGCGGCCAGTGTATGAGTCGTGTATCTAATCCTGTGTGATGCCGCCAGTGTATGAGCCGTGTATCTGATCCTGTGTGATGCGGCCAGTGTATGAGCCGTGTATCTGATCCTGTGTGAGGCGGCCAGTGTATGAGCCGTGTATCTAATCCTGTGTGATGCAGCCAGTGTATGAACCGTGTATCTCATCCTATGATCTGGCCAGTGTATGAACCGTGTATCTTATCCTGTGTGATGCGGCCAGTGTATGAGCCGTGTATCTAATCCTGTGTGATGCGGCCAGTGTATGAACCGTGTATCTTATCCTGTGTGATGCGGCCAGTGTATGAGTCGTGTATCTAATCCTGTTTGATGGATGCGGCCAGTGTATGAGCCGTGTATCTAATCCTGTGTGATGCGGCCAGTGTATGAGCCGTGTATCTGATCCTGTGTGATGCGGCCAGTGTTTGAGTTGTGTATCTAATCCTGTGTGATGCGGCCAGTGTATGAGCCGTGTCTCATCCTTTGTGATGCGGCCAGTGTATGAGTCGTGTATCTAATCCTGTTTGATGGATGCGGCCAGTGTATGAGCCGTGTATCTAATCCTGTGTGATGCGGCCAGTGTATGAGCCGTGTATCTGATCCTGTGTGATGCGGCCAGTGTTTGAGTTGTGTATCTAATCCTGTGTGATGCGGCCAGTGTATGAACCGTGTCTCATCCTTTGTGATGCGGCCAGTGTATGAGTCGTGTATCTAATCCTGTTTGATGGATGCGGCCAGTGTATGAGCCGTGTATCTAATCCTGTGTGATGCGGCCAGTGTATGAGTCGTGTATCTGATCCTGTGTGATGCGGCCAGTGTATGAGTTATGTATCTCATCCTGTGTGATGCGGCCAGTGTATGAGCCGTGTATCTCATCCTGTGTGATGCGGCCAGTGTATGAGCCGTGTATCTTATCCTGTGTGATGCGGCCAGTGTATGATCCGTGTATCTAATCCTGTGTGATGCGGCCAGTGTATGAGCCGTGTATCTCATCCTGTGTGATGCGGCCAGTGTATGAGCCGTGTATCTCATCCTGTGTGATGCGGCCAGTGTATGAGCCCTGTATCTGATCCTGTGTGATGCGGCCAGTGTATGAGCCGTGTATCTGATCCTGTGTGATGCGGCCAGTGTATGAGTCATGTATCTGATCCTGTGTGATGCGGCCAGTGTATGAGTTGTGTATCTGATCCTGTGTGATGCGGCCAGTGTATGAGCCGTGTATCTGATCCTGTGTGATGCGGCCAGTGTATGCGTGACTGCCTGTGTGATGCGGCCAGTGTATAAGCCGTGTATCTGATCCTGTGTGATGCGGCCAGTGTATGAGTCGTGTATCTCCTGTGTGATGCGGCCACTGTATGAGCTGTGTATCTCACCCTGTGTGATGCGGCCAGTGTATGAGCCGTGTATCTGATCCCGTGTGATGCGGCCAGTGTATGAGCCGTGTTTCTCATCCTGTGTGATGCGGCCAGTGTATGAGCCGTGTATCTAATCCTGTGTGATGCGGCCAGTGTATGAGCCGTGTATCTAATCCTGTGTGATGCAGCCAGTGTATGAGCCGTGTTTCTCATCCTGTGTGATGCGGCCAGTGTATGAGCCGTGTATCTAATCCTGTGTGATGCGGCCAGTGTATGAGCCGTGTTTCTAATCCTGTGTGATGCGGCCAGTGTATGACCCGTGTATCTAATCCTGTGTGATGCGGCCAGTGTATGAGCCGTGTATCTCACCCTGTGTGATGCGGCCAGTGTATGAGCCGTGTATCTAATCCTGTGTGATGCAGCCAGTGTATGAGCCGTGTATCTAATCCTGTGTGATGCGGCCAGTGTATGAGCCATGTATCTGAATCCTGTGTGATGCGGCCAGTGTATGAGTTGTGTATCTATTCTGTGTGATGCGGCCAGTGTATGAGCCTGTGTTCATCTTTGTGTGATGCGGCCAGTGTATGAGTCCGTGTTCTAATCCTGTTTGATGATGCGCCAGTGTATAAGCCGTGTATCTGATCCTGTGTGATGCGGCCAGTGTATGAGCGTGTATCTGATCCTGTGTGATGCGGCCAGTGTATGAGCGTGTATCTGATCCTGTGTGATGCGGCCAGTGTATGAGCCGTGTATCTGATCCTGTGTGATGCGGCCAGTGTATTAGCCGTGTATCTGATCCTGTGTGATGCGGCCAGTGTATGAGCCGTGTATCTGATCCTGTGTGATGCGGCCAGTGTATGAACCGTGTATCTCATCCTGTGTCATGCGGCCAGTGTATGAGCCGTGTATCTGATCCTGTGTGATGCGGCCAGTGTATGAACCGTGTATCTAATCCTGTGTGATGCAGCCAGTGTATGAGCCGTGTTTCTCATCCTGTGATGCGGCCAGTGTATGAGCCGTGTATCTATCCTGTGTGATGCGGCCAGTGTATGAGTCGTGTATCTCCTGTGTGATGCGGCCAGTGTATGAGCCGTGTATCTATCCTATGTGATGCGGCCAGTGTATGAGTCCGTGTATCTCATCCTGTGTGATGCGGCCAGTGTATGAGTCCGTGTATCTCATCCTGTGTGATGCGGCCAGTGTATGAGCCGTGTTTCTCATCCTGTGTGATGCGGCCAGTGTATGAGCCGTGTATCTATCCTGTGTGATGCGGCCAGTGTATGAGCCGTGTATCTATCCTGTGTGATGCGGCCAGTGTATGAGCCGTGTATCTAATCCTGTGTGATGCAGCCAGTGTATGAGCCGTGTTTCTCATCCTGTGTGATGCGGCCAGTGTATGAGTCTTGTATCTAATCCTGTGTGATGCGGCCAGTGTATGAGTCCGTGTATCTATCCTGTGTGATGCAGGCCAGTGTATGAGCCGTGTGTACTCATCCTTGTGATGCGGCCAGTGTATGACCCGTGTATCTAATCCTGTGTGATGCGGCCAGTGTATGATCCGTGTATCTGATCCTGTGTGATTCGGCCAGTGTATGAGCCGTGTTTCTCATCCTGTGTGATGCGGCCAGTGTATGAGCCGTGTATCTAATCCTGTGTGATGCGGCTAGTGTATGAGTCGTGTATCTAATCCTTTGTGATGCAGCCAGTGTATGAGCTTCTCTTTGCCCGTGTGGAGGGGTTTCCTCAGCACTCCTCGCAGGGGCAGCTGTTGACCCCTCCGTCTTGTTGCAGGGCCACTGTGTTCTCTCACCATTGAGAAATCGTTCCGGAGGACGGAGGACAGTACAGATGTGCTGCCGAGAACTGCGGAGGAAGAGCCGACTGCACCTGTAATGTGACAGTGGAAGGTGAGTGGCGCAGTCCTGACCCGGCACGTGCTCCTGACCCCGCACGTCCTCCTGACCCGGCGCGTGCTCCTGCCCGCCTCCTCCTGACCCGGCACGTGCTCCTGACCCCAGGCGCTGTCCTGACCCCGCACGTCCTCCTGACCCGGCACGTGCTCCTGGCCCGGCACGTCCTCCTGACCCCGCACGTCCTCCTCACCCGGCACTTGCTCCTGACCCTGCACGTCCTCCTGCCCCCGCACGTCCTACTGCCCCCGCACGTCCTCCTGACCCAGCACGTGCTCCTCACCCGGCACTTGCTCCTGACCCCGCACGTCCTCCTGCCCCCGCACGTCCTCCTGACCCGGCACTTGCTCCTGACCCCGCACGTCCTCCTGACCCCGCACGTCCTCCTGCCCCGCACATCCTCCTGACCCAGCACGTCCTACTGCTCCCGCACATCCTACTGACCCCACAGGTCCTCCTGCTCCCGCACGTCCTCCTGCCCCCGCACGCACGTCCTCCTGCCCCCGCACGCACGTCCTGACCCCACACGTCCTACTGCCCCCGCACGTCCTTCTGACCCCGCATGTCCTACTGACCCCACATCTGTCTGCATGTATACAGGCTTCATAATGAAGTACTAATTGTGCAGGATAACCCCCATCATCTCCCCAGTGCTGACAGTGACACTGTATGTGATCCCGGTACGGTGAAATGATCCCCGACTTCACTTCTACTTTTTCTTGCTGTCAGTGAATGTGTCTGTCGGGACCTCCGGATATTCAGGTCACAATTAACGCTCCTCTAAACTAGATACAATTGCTGCAATTCACTGACAGCAAGCGGCAATGGGAAGGAAATGAGGTCACATGTTAGACAGCTGCAGAATTGGCAGAGATTGTCGAGATCTAAAGTGTCTGTGCGAGGCGTGAGGTTGGGGGTGCCCCGGACTGACAAGCACCTGTGAGACTGATGGCAGCCTGCGGGATGCAGACGATCCTTCACCACGTGACGTCACCCGACTTCTCACTGTTGCGCCTCCTCTGATATCTCTCTCGTTTCAGATACTTCAGGAAACACCGGAATAAAGAAAATGAAGAAACCCAAAAGTAACGCCGTGCCCGTCATCTCAGAAAGTAAGTGACCCCTTAAGAGCGAAAGCAATGAAATCACATAGAAAGTAAGTGACCCCCTAACTACATATAACGTAGAGCAAGCAAAAAAATCGGAACAGAAAATAAGTGACCCTGAGAGGGCAAGCAATAAAAATCACACAAAAAGTAAGTGACCCCCTGAACAGGCAAGCGAAAAATCAGCACAGACAGTAAGTGAATCCCTGAAAGGGCAAGCAAAAAATCAGCACAAAAAGTAATGAACCCCTGACTGCGTATTTAAAAGAGCAAGCAAAAAAATCAGCAGAGAAAGTGATTTTGCAGAATCCGATGGAAAAATATTACTCTGTCGCATCCTGTGAAACGTCACGTAGTACGGGCCGCATCCTACATAGCTGAAAAGCTGCAAATTAAATCCAACCAGTTCTCCATTACCGGGGTCGGCTCTCGCCTTGTCTCCGGGTTGGCTCTCGCCCTGCTCTGGTCGGCTTCGCCCTGTCTCCGGTTCGGCTCTCGCCCTGTCTCCGGGTTCGGCTCTCGCCCTGTCTCCGGGTTCGGCTCTCGCCCTGTCTCCGGGTGCTATCGCTGTCTTCGGTCGGCTCTCGCCCTGTCTCCGGGTTGGCTCTCGCCCTTTTATCAGGGTCGGCTCTCGCCCTGTCTCCGTGCGGTTCGCCTTTATCGGTTGCTCTCGCCCTGTCTCCGGGGTCGGCTCTCACCTTCCCGGGTCAGCTCTGTCCTGTCTCCGGGTTGGCTCTCGCCCTGTCTAAGGACGCCCTGTCCGGGTCGGCTCTCGCCCTGTCTCCGGGGTCAGCTCTGTCCCTGTCTCCGGGGTCGGCTCTCGCCCTGTCCCTAGGATCGCCCTGTCTCCGGGGTCGGCTCTCGCCCTGTCTCCGGGTCGGCTCTCGCCCTGCTCCAGGGTCGGCTCTCGCCCGTCTCCGGTCGGCTCTCGTCCTGTCTCCGTGTCGCTCTCGTCCTTATCAGGGTCGGATCTCGCCCTGTCTTCGGGTCGGCTCTGTCTCCGGGTCGGCTCTCGCCCTGTCTCCGGGGTCGCTCTGTCCCTGTCTCCGGGTCGGCTCTCACCCTGTCTCCGGTGTCAGCTCTGTCCTGTCTCCGGGTCGGCTCTCGCCCTTGTCTCTAGGATCGGTCCCCTGTCTCGGGGTCGGCTCCCCTGTCTCCGGGGTCAGCTCTGTCCCTGTCTCCGGGTGCTCTCGCCTCTCAGATCGTCCCTGTCTCCGGGGTCGGCTCTCACCCTGTTTCCGGGGTCAGCTCTCGCCCTGTCTCCGGGGTGGCTCTCGCCCTGCCTCCAGGGTCGGCTCTCGCCCTGTCTCCGGGTGTCGCTCTCGTCCGTCTCCGGTGTCGGCTCTCGTCCTTTTATCGGGTTCGGTCTCTCGCCTGTCTTCGGGGTCGCTCTCGCCCTGTCTCCGGTGTTCGGCTCTCGCCCTGCCTCCGTGGTCGGCTCTCGCCTTTTCGGTCGGCTCTCGCCCGGTCTCCGGGTCGGCTCTCGTCCCTGTTCCCTTCGGGGTCGGCTCTCGCCCTGTCCTCTCTCGGTGTCGGCTCTCGTCCTTTTATCAGGGTCGGATCTCGCGCCGTGTCTCGCCGGGGTCGGCTCTGCCCTGTCTCCGGTGTCGGCTCTCGTCCTTTTATCAGGGTCGGCTCGCCTGTCTCCGGTCGGTCCTCTGGGTCGGCTCTCGCCTTTTATCAGGGTTGGCTCTCGCCCTGTCTCTGGGGGCTCTCGGCTTCATTCGCCCTGTCTCGGGGTCGGCTCTTCCGGCCCTGGTCTCCGGTGTCGGCTCTCGTCCTTTTATCAGGGTCGGATCTCGCCCTGTCTCCGGGGTTGGCTCTCGCCCTGTCTCCGGTGTCGTCTCTCGTCCTTTTATCAGGGTCGGCTCTCGCCCGGTCTCTGGGGTCGACTGTCGCCCTGTCTCCGGGGTCGGCTCTCGCCCTGTCTCCGGGTCGCTCTCGCCCTGTCTCCGGGGTCGGCTCTCGCCCTGTCTCCGGGGTCGGCTCTCGCCCTGTCTCCGGGGTCGGCTCTCGCCCTGTCTCCGGGGTCGGCTTTCGCCCTGTCTCCGGGGTCAGCTCTGTCCCTGTCTCCGGGGTCGGCTCTCGCCCTGTATCTAGGATCGGCCCTGTCTCCTGGGTCGGCTCTCGCCCTGTCTCCGGGGTCAGCTCTCGCCCTGTCTCCGGGGTCAGCTCTCATCCTGTCTCCGGGGTCGGCTCTCGCCCTGTCTCCGGGGTCGGCTCTCGCCCTGTCTCCGGGGTCGGCTCTCGCCCTGTCTCCGGGGTCGGCTCTCGCCCTGTCTCCGGGGTCGGCTCTCGCCCTGTTACTGAGGCCCGGTTCTTCGTCCTCCAGCCACAGCTGAAGCTTGCTTTGTCCCTTTCTGGACCCGCCCAGAGATCAGCCGAGTTGCCCTTCTGTCCTGAAGATGATTTCCATGTGTTTCCTTAACCCTCCAGCTGGGTCGTGTGAACATCCTGTTTGGGGCGTTAGATCTGGGGTGACGCTCGTTTAACCTGTTAAGTGCTGGCAGGATGGCCTTTCCCTTTACAGTTTAGTATATGAGTAACCGTACAAAAACAAGCCCCCCAAATACCTTACCCCCCACAAACCATAGTCTTCAAACAAACCCCCGTTATTTTGTGCGAGTCAATAAATGTATATAAAATAACGAGGAGTTAGAAGAAGTCATTGCTGGCACTAAACGCTTATAATATTGTTCGGCAAGTAATTCTTAAATCCAGTGCAATCTGCCAAAATCCTACAAAGGGTAAAAAGCAACCAGAGGCCGATGGATGGAAGGTACCGAATGTGACATGGCGGCACGAGCTGCCGAAATGCTTCATTACAAAAGGACAAAAGGTAAAGATGCACAAATGATGTCCATGTACTGAGCCCAACACCTGCTGCCAGTCACGTGGCCCTGTCCTAAAAGCCTGGAGACTGCTGCCAGTCACGTGGCCCTGTCCTAAAAGCCTGGAGACTGCTGCCAGTCACGTGGCCCTGTCCTAAAAGCCTGGAGACTGCTGCCAGTCACGTGGCCCTGTCCTAAAAGCCTGGAGACTGCTGCCAGTCACGTGGCCCTGTCCTAAAAGCCTGGAGACTGCTGCCAGTCACGTGGCCCTGTCCTAAAAGCCTGGAGACTGCTGCCAGTCACGTGGCCCTGTCCTAAAAGCCTGGAGACTGCTGCCAGTCACGTGGCCCTGTCCTAAAAGCCTGGAGACTGCTGCCAGTCACGTGGCCCTGTCCTAAAAGCCTGGAGACTGCTGCCAGTCACGTGGCCCCGTCCTAAGAGCCTGGTAACTGCTGACAGTCACGTGGCCCCGTCCTAAGAGCCTGGAGACTGCTGACAGTCACGTGGCCCTGTCCTAAGAGCCTGGAGACTGCTGACAGTCACGTGGCCTGTCTGCCTAAGCTAGCACTGGCCGTAACTGCTGACAGTCACGTGGCCCCGTCCTAAGAGCCTGGTGACTGATGCCAGTCACGTGGCCCCGTCCTAAGAGCCTGGTAACTGCTGCCAGTCACATGGCCCTGTCCTAAGAGCCTGGAGACTGCTTCCAGTAACGTGGCCCTGTCCTAAGAGCCTGGCGACTGCTTCCAGTCACGTGGCCCTGTCCTAAGAGCCTGGCGACTGCTTCCAGTCACGTGGCCCCGTGCTAAGAGCCTGGCGACTCCTTCCAGTCACGTGGCCCCGTCCTAAGAGCCTGGCGACTGCTGCCAGTCACGTGGCCCCGTCCTAAGAGCCTGGTGACTGCTGCCAGTCACGTGGCCCTGTCCTAAGAGCCTGGCGACTGCTTCCAGTCACGTGGCCCTGTCTTAAGAGCCTGGACACTGCTGACAGTCACGTGGCCCTGTCCCAAGAGCCTGGTGACTGCTGCTGCTGCCAGTCATGTGGCCCTGTCCTAAGAACCTGGCAACTGCTGCCAGTCATGTGGCCCCGCCTAAGAGCCTGGAGACTCCTGCCAGTCACTGGCCCTGTCCTAAGAGCCTGGAGACTCCTGCCAGTCACGTGGCCCCGTCCTAAGAGCCTGGAGACTCCTGCCAGTCACTGGCCCTGTCCCAAGAGCATGAAGACTGCTGCCAGTCACTGGCCCTGTCCTAAGAGCCTGGAGACTACTGCCAGTCACTGGCCCTGTCCTAAGAGCCTGGAGACTCCTGCCAGTCACGTGGCCCTGTCCTAAGAGCCTGGAGACTCCTGCCAGTCACGTGGCCCTGTCCTAAGAGCCTGGAGACTCCTGCCAGTCACTGGCCCTGTCCCAAGAGCATGAAGACTGCTGCCAGTCACTGGCCCTGTCCCAAGAGCCTGGTGACTGCTGCCAGTTACGTGGCCCTGTCCCAAGAGCCTGGCGACTGCTACCAGTGATGTGGCCCTGTCCAAAGACTGGCGACTGCTGCCATTCAAGTGGCCCTGTCCTAAGAGCCTGGACTCTGCTGACAGTCACGTGGCCCCGTCCTAAGAGCCTGGTGACTGCTGCTAGTCACATGGCCCTGTCCTAAGAGCCTGGTGACTGCTGCCAGTTATGTTGCCCTGTCCCAAGAGCCTGGCGACTGTTACCAGTTATGTGGCCCTGTCCAAAGACTGGTGATTGCTGCCAGTTATGTGGCCCTGTACCAAGACCCTGGTGATTGCTGCCAGTTATGTGGCCCTGTACCAAGACCCTGGTGACTGTTACCAGTTATGTGGCCCTGTCCAAAGACTGGTGACTGCTGCCATTCACGTGGCCCTGTACCAAGAGCCTAAAGACTGCTGACAGTCAGGTGGCCCTGTCCCAAGAGCCTGGCGACTGCTTCCAGTCACAGGGCTATGTCTCATGAGCCTAGACACTGCTGCCAGTCACATGACCCCGTCCTAAGAGCCTGGACACTGCTGACAGTCACGTGGCCCCGTCCTAAGAGCATGGTGACTGCTGCCAGTCACGTGGCCCGTCCTAAGAGCCTGGCGACTGCTGCCAGTTACGTGGCCCTGTCCCAGGAGCCTGGTGACTGCTACCAGTTATGTGGTCCTGTCCAAAGACTGGCGACTGCTGACAGTCACGTGGCCCTGTACCAAGAGCCTAGAGACTGCTGATAGTCATGTGGCCCTGTCTCAAGAGCTTGGAGACTGCTGCCAGTCACGTGACCCCATCCTAAGAGCCTGGTGACTGCTGCCAGTCACGTGGCCCTGTGTCCTGAGAGCCTGCTGCCAGTCACGTGGCCCTGTGTCCTGAGAGCCTGGAGACTGCTGCCAGTCACATGGCCCTGTCTCAACAGCATGATTACTGCTGCCAGTCACGTGGCCCTGCCCTAAGATCCTGGTGACTTCTGCCAGTCACGTGGCCCTGCCCTAAGATCCTGGTGACTGCTGCCAGTCACGTGGTCCTGCCCTAAGATCCTGGTGACTGCTGACAGTCATATGGTCCTGCCCTAAGATCCTGGTGACTGCTGACAGTCATGTGGTCCTGCCCTAACAGCCTGGTCTATTATTCGAAGCATAACTCTTCTCACAGGTGAGAGTTTATTACAAATTCAAATAAGCTTTATTGGCAGGACTAAATACACATTAGTTTTGCCAAAGCAAGTGTACAAAAGGGGAATAGGGATAGGGATGTTGAGTAGGGGCAGATCCAGGGTGGGGGCTATGGAAGTCCATGGCATAGGGAGGGGTGATGGGGGCGCAGGTCCAGGGTGGGGGCTATAAAAGTCCATGGCATAGGGTGGGGTGATGGGGGCAGATCCGGGGTGGGGGCTATAGAAGTCCATGGCATATCATAGTTCTCTATCTCGCAGTCTATGACATTCGCTCACGTACCGCGCTGCTATCTCCGCTGCTCTCTCTTCTTCCCCCAGCAAGATATATGCTTTCTCTTCCTCCTTCATGGTGATGAAATCCGGGAAGAGATGTGAGAGTCTCCTGAAGTGAGTGTCCCTCACCGCTGAGTATTTGGAGCAGTGTAGCAGGAAGTGGGTTTCGTCCTCTATGGCCTCCTGGTCACAGTGTTGGCATAGTCTTTCCTCCCTGGGCTTGTAGCTCTGCCTGTGTCGGCCGGATTCGATGGCCAGACTGTGAGCGCTGAGTCTATACCGGCTCAGGATCTGGCGGTCTCTGGGGTCCGGGAGTTTCTCCAGGTATGGGGCCAGACTGTAGTCTCTCTGTAGACTCCGGTACATGGTCAGTTTCTGGGAGCTGATGATGTCGTTCTTCCAGTCACTGACATACCTCTCCTGGCCTTCGTCTACCATCTTCCTGATTTCGGCTTTTGTCAGGTTGTTGTGATTGGTGTTCTGGTCAGGTTGGGTTTGGGTGAGCTGTTCCGAGGGTCCAAGTTTTTCTGTTTCACCTACGTGTGTCAGGGCTTTATGGTGATGGGAGCTTGGATTGCTCCTACGTAGGTGAGCCCGGAATGACAGTGCCCTCTTAAGAACCGTTAGGTGTAGAGGGAATCTGCCCAGCTCGGCCCGGCAGGCACTGTTGGAGGTGCTCCGATGGACTTGGAGAAGGTGCTTGCAGAATTCCAGGTGGAATATTTCTGTTGGGCTGGAATCCCATCTTGACCAGTCTGGGTAGGTGTGAGGACCCCAGACTTCACTGCCATACAGGAGGATTGGGGCGATGACTGAGTCGAAGATTTTTAACCAGACCCTCACTGGTGGCTTCAGATGGTAAAGTTTCCTTCGGATGCCATAGAAGGTTTTACATGCCTTGTCTTTCATTGTCTCTATGGCTTGTTTGAAGCTTCCTGACCGGTGAATCTCTAGGCCCAGGTAGGTATATTTGTCTGTTCCTGTAAGGGCGCAGTTGTTGAGGACAAATGAAGGGTACTGGTCTAATTTTCTCTTTCTCCTCTGGAACACCATGATGTTTGTTTTCTTTAGGTTGACCGGTAGTGCCCAGGTGGAGCTGAATTTCTCTAAGATTTTCAGGTTGTCTTGGAGGCCTTTCTCGGTTGGTGACAGAAGCAGCAGGTCGTCTGCATACAGCAGGAATTTCACCTGGGTGTCGTGGAGGGTGGGACCTGGTGCTGTGGAAGATTCCAGAGCGGTAGCCAGCTCGTTGATGTAAATGTTGAAGAGCGTTGGACTTAGGCTGCAGCCTTGTCTGACTCCACGGCTCTGCTGGAAATAAGCCGTTCTTTTACCGTTCACACTCACACTGCAGAGGTTCTCGGTGTAGGAGCTTTTGATAACATCGTAGGTCTTTCCTCCTATTCCGCTCTCCAGCAGTTTCAGGAATAAGCCCGGGTGCCACACCGAATCAAAGGCCTTTTTAAAGTCCACGAAACAGGCGTATATCTTCCCGTTCTTTGTATTGTGGACGTGTCTCTGAATGAGGCTGTGCAGGGTATAGATGTGGTCAGTGGTGCGGTGGTTTGGCATGAACCCTGCTTGGCTCTTGCTGAGGACGTTATGTTCGGTGAGGAAACTGAGGATCCTCTTGTTCAGGATGCTGTTGAACAGTTTCCCCAGGTTGCTGCTGACACATATGCCTCTGTAGTTGTCTGGGTCATACCTGTCCCCATTCTTGTGGATGGGTGTGATGAGGCCTTGGTTCCAGGTACGAGGGAAGTAGCCGGCACTTAGCACAATATTGAAGAGTTTAACCATTGCAGCCTGTATTTCTGGTGGGCAATTACAGTTGTGCTCAAAAGTTTACACACCCCGGCAGAATTTTTGCTTTTTGGCCTTTTTTTCAGAGAATATGAATGATAACACCAAACCTTTTTCTCCACTCATGGATAGTGGTTGGGTGAAGCCATTTATTGTCACTACTGTGTTTTCTCTTTTTACATCATAATGACAACCCAAAACATCCAAATGACCCTGATCAGAAGTTCACATACCCCATTTCTTAATACCCTGTACTGCCCCCTCTAACATCACTGACAGCTTGAAGTCTTTTGTGGTAGTTGTGGATGAGGTTCTTTATTTTCTCGATAAAGCGGCCCACTCTTCTTGGCAGAAAGCCTCCAGTTCCGGTAAATTCCTGGGCTGTCTAGCAGGAACTGCGCGCTTGAGATCTCCCAGAGTGGCTCAATGATATTGAGGAGAAAAGGGTTTGGTGTTATCATTCATATTCTCTGACAGAAAGACCAAGAAAGCAAAAATTCTGCCGGGTATGTAAACCTTTGAGTACAACTGTATCTACAGTCTAGAGCTGAACAACATTTTCTTACCTGCCCGGATACATTGTAAGAAGTTATTATAAAAAGTTCTACAATTTTCTTTTAAGCAACAAATACCTGTGAATAAACCGCAGCAGATGTTCTGTAATTGCTGTGCCGCCACCATGTGCACAGCTCCATGTTTGACTCGTCGCCGCGTTCAGTCCACAGCTGATTGCGCAAATTATTCTATTTTTGCTCCTAAGTTTCACGTTTTGCTTTTCTGGCACAATGGAAACTTGTTCACTAAAAACAGCGCGTCGCAGTGAAGTGTGCGGGGAGAGCGGCCTCCATCATGTGGCTACTGGAGAGCAAAATGAGCAGAGATTAATCTACGGGTGACATCTGTATATGTAATGTCAGCACGAGATCCTGAGCAGAGCAAATATCTGGAAAGCACAGAAACTTTACACTGCTGCACTGCGACGCCAACCGCAAGAGGCGCAGCGCCGGAACAATTCTACTTATGTGTTTATTTTAAGTATATCGAAAAATGAAAATAATAATCTACATATCTGAAAAAAGCAAGATAATGACCAGAAAAATGATTACTGCGAGTAATAATAACTAGTAGTTATATTCTTGTACATAGGGGCAGTATTATAGTAGTTATATTCTTGTACAAGGGGCAGTATTATAGTAGTTATATTCTTGTACATAGGAGCAGTATTATAGTAGTTATATTCTTGTATATAGGGCAGTATTATAGTAGTTATATTCTTGTACATAGGGGCAGTATTATAGTAGTTATATTCTTGTACATAGGAGCAGTATTATAGTAGTTATATTCTTGTATATAGGAGCAGTATTATAGTAGTTATATTCTTGTATATAGGGAGCAGTATTATAGTAGTTATTTTCTTGTATATAGGAGCAGTATTATAGTAGTTATATTCTTGTACATAGGGGCAGTATTATAGTAGTTATATTCTTGTACAAGGGAGCAGTATTATAGTAGTTATATTCTTGTACATAGGGGCAGTATTATAGTAGTTATATTCTTGTACAAGGGAGCAGTATTATAGTAGTTATATTCTTGTACATAGGGGCAGTATTATAGTAGTTATATTCTTGTACATAGGGGCAGTATTATAGTAGTTATATTCTTGTACATAGGTGCAGTATTATAGTATTTATATTCTTGTACATAGGGGCAGTATTATAGTAGTTATATTCTTGTACAAGGGAGCAGTATTATAGTAGTTATATTCTTGTACATAGGGCAGTATTATAGTAGTTATATTCTTGTACAAGGGAGCAGTATTATAGTAGTTATATTCTTGTACATGGGGCAGTATTATAGTAGTTATAGTCTTGTACATAGGAGCAGTATTATAGTAGTTATAGTCTTGTACATAGGGGCAGTATTATAGTAGTTATATTCTTGTACAAGGGAGCAGTATTATAGTAGTTATAGTCTTGTACATAGGGGCAGTATTATAGTAGTTATATTCTTGTACAAGGGAGCAGTATAAGGCTAAGTGCACACGTTTGCAGAATGTTTGCAGAATATTCCTGAGCAAAACCGGACTTTTTTCGCGGCAAAAACGCACGTTTTTTTTGCGCGGTTTTGGTGCATTTTTTTTTTTTTTGCGCGGATTTGACGCGTTTTTACCGCGATTTTTTCATGAACTTTCTAGGTCAATAATATAGCGGGAAAAACGCTAGAATTCCGCAAAATTAATGGACATGTTGCTAGATTTTCCGCAATGCGTTTTTTTCGCGGAAAAAAACGCACCATGTGCACAAAAATTGCGGAATTCATTCTAAATGATAGGATGCTTAATACATGCGTTTTTGACGCGTTTTTTCTCGCGAAAAAAACGCAAATATTCCTGAACGTGTGCACTTAGCCTTATAGTAGTTATAGTCTTGTACATAGGGGCAGTATTATAGTAGTTATATTCTTGTACATAGGGGCAGTATTATAGTAGTTATATTCTTGTACATAGGAGCAGTATTATAGTAGTTATATTCTTGTACATAGGAGCAGTATTATAGTAGTTATATTCTTGTACATAGGGAGCAGTATTATAGTAGTTATATTCCTGTACATAGGGGCAGTATTATACTAGTTATATTCTTGTACATAGGGGCAGTATTATAGTAGTTATATTCTTGTACATAGGGGCAGTATTATAGTAGTTATATTCTTGTACATAGGGGCAGTATTATAGTAGTTATATTCTTGTACATAGGGGCAGTATTATAGTAGTTATATTCTTATACATAGGGTCAGTATTATAGTAGTTATATTCTTGTACATAGGAACAGTATTATAGTAGTTATATTCTTGTACATAGGAGTAGTATTATAGTAGTTTTATTCTTGTACATAGGGGCAGTATTATAGTAGTTATATTCTTGTACATAGGAGCAGTATTATAGTAATTATATTCTTGTACATAGAAGCAGTATTATAGTAGTTATATTCTTGTACATAGGGGCAGTATTATAGTAGTTATATTCTTGTACATAGGGAGCAGTATTATAGTAGTTATATTCTTGTACATAGGGGCAGTATTATAGTAGTTATATTCTTGTACATAGGGGCAGTATTATAGTAGTTATATTCTTGTACATAGGGGCAGTATTATAGTAGTTATATTCTTGTACATAGGGAGCAGTATTATAGTAGTTATATTCTTGTACATAGAGGCAGTATTATAGTAGTTATATTCTTATACATAGGAGCAGTATTATAGTAGCTATATTCTTGTACATAGGGGCAGTATTATAGTAGTTATATTCTTATACATAGGAGCAGTATTATAGTAGTTATATTCTTGTACATAGGGGCAGTATTATAGTAGTTATATTCTTGTACATAGCGGCAGTATTATATTAGTTATATTCTTGTACACAGGAGCAGTATTATAGTAGTTATATTCTTGTACATAGGGGAATTATTATAGTAGTTATATTCTTGTACATAGTGGCAGCATTATAGTAGTTATATTCTTGTACATAGGAGCAGTATTATAGTAGTTATATTCTTACATATGGGGGCAGTATTATAGTAGTTATATTCTTGTAGTATTACTGGTAATGGCTTCTTTTTGCTGATTCTCGCTTTGAGCTCCACTGTAGTTATAGCTGAAGGCAGGTAATCATGTGTACAAGGTAATCATGTGTACCCTGCTGCTCTGGTGTCACCTGAGTAGACCCCTGGTGGGCCTCCGGTCTGGCCAGTATTTCCCCTGACAGTAAAGCTGCCTCCTCCAGAATCTCTGCCCCTGCCACCAAATCCTCATCAGGATAGTCCTTACAGATATTGTGCCAGGCGTCAGGACAGTCCCTGTGAGGGTGACCGATCTTCCCACAGAGGTTGCACCTGATGTTCTGGCAGTCTGCAGCCACATGGCCGACCTCCCCACACAGGTTGCACTTCACCACAGTACACGTATTTGCCAAGTGACCCGCCTTGCCACATTTGAAGCACTTACGAGGCTGCCCAGGATAGAAACACACACCCCTCTCCCTCCCAATAAAGAAGGAGTTGGGTAAGTGGGCAGTGATATTATCGCACTGGCGCAGTTTCACCAAAACCCTCCACCCTCCCGTCCAGATACCATCATTGTCTCTGCTTTTGGTGAGGTCAGAGACCAGGTCACAATGCCTCCGGAGCCACACCACAATGTCCTGCGGGGGAACAGACTCATTCCAGAAGATGAGATTTACCGTAACGGTATCTGGCTTAGAGATAGGAATAAAGCTGAACTTACTCCAGCCCTCAGTGTCTCTAAACTTGGGGAAATTAGACCAGAACCTGCCCAGGTCACTCATGAGCTTAAAGCTGACGTCATAGCCCTGCCTGTCTGGAAGATTAATCACCGCCAAGATGCTGACTGGCGCAAACCCCATCTGGCGACACAAGAGCTCCCTGACCACAAACCTTCTATCTGGCAGATCCTCCTTGGCACCTCTGTGCCGGAAACGCACAACGTTTCTCCGTTTAAACGCCTGGCCGGTATAATTGGCACCAGAGGTGAAGGACGGAGCGCCACGACTCCAGGCATTACTGGGGGGAACCTGCGGGGTCACACTAGGCTGACTGACGGGGTGAGGGTCTGCAGCAGGGGGGCTTCTACACCTTGTGTGCTCGGAATTAAAGGGGGGAAATCAAAGAACATCATCAAGCACATTGTTATCATCAACATCAATGTCACTATCAGACTGCGCAGCGTCCACCAAAGATACTGTGCTCCCCCAAACCTCCGACCCCTCAGATACAGCGCGGTTATCCCCAGCATCAGAGCCCTGCTGGGCACCATCAGGAACTACCGGCACATGTCCACTGCCCAACTGTGGTGCATGGCATTCTGAGACTTGTAGTCCCTCTGCTGAAAAATGTCCATGCTGCTGCTTGGAATCTGCTGCAGGCGGCTGTGCTGGGCATTCTGCGACTTGTTGTACCTCTACTGGAATGTGCCCTTCATGCTGCTGCTTGAAATCTGCTGCAGGCTGTTGTGCTGGGCATTCTGTGACTTGTTGTACCTCTGCTGGAATCTGCACTACATGCTTCTGCTTTGGATCTGCTGCAGGCAGTTTTGCTGGGCATTCTGAGACTTGTGGTACGTCTGCTGGGGTCTGTACTACAGACTGCTGCTGGTGCGGCATTTGCCCCTTTTGGAAGCAGAAACTTGCAGGCTGCAGCACTGGCCGCACCTGCTTCTGGGGTCCACCTGGGACAATGTCTGACCTGGAACCTGCAGAGTTCTGCTTCTGTGAATTAAACAGTTCCTGGTTCCTATAAGTCTCCGCCAGGGGCCCCATCCTCTCTAGGACGCAGTCCATGTCCCTCACCACTTATGCCAGCAATACACCCAGTGTGTTCAGAGTCTCATCATAAAAATCATGACTCCCGGGATTAATAGCCTTTAGCTTATAGCAAGTGTCTATCTGCATCTGTAGTGAGTCTTTCTGCTGCTGTAACTCACCGAACTTCTTGACCAGTCCTGGGATCTCCTCTGCGAGCTGAAGCTCAGGTGCAAGTGGCGTCTCCTCCTGGGATCCTGCATTCAGCGATGTCCCCGGCTGCTTGAACCCAGACGTCTCCTTAATTTTCACCACCGCTGGTTTCATGGCTCCAGGCTCCACAGCACTTTTACTGCTGCCACCTGACTGCGACCGTGTGCGTCCTGACCGCGCCATACTGCCATGCTGCTGTAAGTTCTCCTGGATGGTTTGTCTTTCCAAAGACGTCCGTCTCTGCCTGGGAGCAGGAGAGGTGATCTGCACAGCTGGGGCTGATCTCACCTGTGCACCTGGCAGGAGCTGCTTGCTGACTGGGGAGTTACCTGACTTCACATTGTGCTGTAACCCATCACTGACCGACACTTTTCCTTCTTGCTTCTTTGCTGGACTTGGAGAAGGTTTTCCTCCCAAAACTTTACTGACGGCTTTTTCCTCCTTCACAGAACTGCTGCAGCTTTGGCTCGCTGCATTCACTGCTCTGACAGTGGCTCTGGGATTAACATTCCCATTAGGAGAGGCCTGGGAGGCTTGTCCCAGTGTAGGCCGGGAAGCCTGGGCCTTGCCTGGGGAGCTTCCCCGCCCAGGGTGGCCCCTCCCTGGGCTTGCTCCAGACATCAGGAGAGCTACAAACACACAACCTCTTAGCTAGGAGGCAGTATTATAGTACCTATATTCTTGTATATAGGGGCAGTATTATAGTAGTTATATTCTTGTACATAGGGGGCAGTATTATAGTAGTTATATTCCTGTACATAGGGGCAGTATTATAGTAGTTATATTCTTGTATATAGGGGGCAGTATTATAGTAGTTATATTCTTACATATAGAGGCAGTATTATAGTAGTTATATTCTTGTACATAGGGGGCAGTATTATAGTAGTTATATTCTTGTACATAGGAGCAGTATTATAGTAGTTATATTCCTGTACATAGGGCAGTATTATAGTAGTTATATTCTTGTACATAGGAGCAGTATTATAGTAGTTATATTCTTGTGCATAGGGGCAGTATTATAGTAGTTATATTCTTGTACATAGGGTAAGTATTTATAGTAGTTTATTCTTGTACATAGGGGCAGTATTATAGTAGTTATATTCTTGTACATAGGAGCAGTATTATAGTAGTTTATATTCTTGTACATAGGAGCAGTATTATAGTATTAATATTCTTGTACATAGGAGCAGTATTATAGTAGTTAATATTCTTGTACATAGGAGCAGTATTATAGTAGTTATATTCTTGTACATAGGAGCAGTATTATAGTAGTTATATTCTTGTACATAGGAGCAGTATTATAGTAGTTATATTCTTGTACATAGGGGCAGTATTATAGTAGTTATATTCCTTTACATAGGAGCAGTATTATAGTAGTTATATTCTTGTACATAGGAGCAGTATTATAGTAGTTACGTATTTTTCGGGCTTATAAGACGCACTTTTTCCCCAAAAAATTGTGAGGAAAATGGGAGGTGCGTCTTATAGCCCGACCGCAGCTTACCGGGGGGTTGCGGCAGCGGTGTGGCGGTGGCAGAGATGCGGCGTTGCAGAGGCGCGGTGGGCGGCGTGCACCTGAGCAGGTTCCCTTCCTCAGGTGGTGAGGTGACGGCGCAGCACCGAGAGCAGACAGGACAGCAGAGCCAGGATTGCCGGTGGTGGCGGCCATCTTCCTGAGGCGGCGCGTGCGCAGATACAGTACTCTTCTTCCTGTGGCTTCAGGAAAATGGCCGCGGTAGGCCGCGCATGCGCAGATAGAGATCGCGGCGGCCATTTTTCTGAAGCCCCAGGAAGCAGAGTACTCTGCGCACGCGCCGCCTCAGGAAGATGGCCGCCACCACCGAAAAACCCGGCTCTGCTGTCCTGTCTGCTCTCCGTGCCTCGGCGTCACCCTGAGGAAGGGACCCTGCTCAGGTGCACGCCGCCCACCGCGCCTCTGCCACCGCCGCATCTCTGCCACCGCCGCACCTCTGCCACCGCCACACCTGCCACAAACCCAGCTCTGCTCTCCGTTCCGCGGCGTCACCACACCTGAGGAAGGGACCCTGCTCAGGTGCACGTCGCCCATCGCGCCTCTTCCACCGCCGCATCTCTGCCACCGCCACATCTCTGCCACCGCCGCTCCTCTGCCACCGCCACACCACAGCCACAAACCCGGCTCTGCTCTCCGTGCCGCAGTGTCACCTCACCTGAGGAAGGTGAGTACAGTATCAGCATCACCGCACCTCTGCCACACCACTGCCGCAACCCCTGCTGTACCACCGCCGTCCCACATGTACCTTAAAATTCGGACAATAAGACGGACCCCCATATTGTAAAAATCTTTTTTTCTGCTATTTTCACCCCAAAATTTGGGGTGCGTCTTATGGTCCGGTGTCTTTAGTCCAAATACGTATATTCTGTACTAGGCGTATTATAGTATTATATTCTTGTACTAGGCATATTTGTGTATATCTGTACATAGGGCTATATGTAGTATATTCTTGTACATTGAGAGTATTATAGTAGTATATTCTTGTACGTAGGGCAGTATTATAGTAGTTATATTCTTGTACATAGAAGCAGTATTATAGTAGTTATATTCTTGTACATAGGTGCAGTATTATAGTAGTTATATTCTTGTACATTGGAGCAGTATTATAGTAGTTATATTCTTGTACGTAGAGGCAGTATTATACAGGTCCTTCTCAAAAAATTAGCATATAGTGCAAAATTTCATTATTTTCCATAATGTAATGATTACAATTAAACTTTCATATATTTTAGATTCATTACACACCAAATGAAATTTGTCAGGTCTTTTATTGTTTTAATACTGATGATTTTGGCATACAACTCCTGATAACCCAAAAAAACCTGTCTCAAAAAATTAACATATTTCAACCATCCAATAAAATAAAAGTGTTTTTTAAAAACAAACAAAAAAAACATCAAATAATAAAGTTCAGTTATGCACTCAATACTTGGTCGGGAATCCTTTTGCAGAAATGACTGCTTCAATGCGGCGTGGCATGGAGGCAATCAGCCTGTGACACTGCTGAGGTGTTATGGAGGCCCAGGATGCTTCGATAGCGGCCTTAAGCTCATCCAGAGTGTTGGGTCTTGCGTCTCTCAACTTTCTCTTCACAATATCCCACAGATTCTCTATAGGGTTCAGGTCAGGAGAGTTGGCAGTCCAATTGAGCACAGTAATACCATGGTCAGTAAACCATTTACCAGTGGTTTTGGCACTGTGAGCAGGTGCCAGGTCGTGCTGAAAAATGAAATCTTCATCTCCATAAAGCATTTCAGCCGATGGAAGCATGAAGTGCTCCAAAATCTCCTGATAGCTAGCTGCATTGACCCTGCCCTTGATGAAACACAGTGGACCAACACCAGCAGCTGACATGGCACCCCACACCATCACTGACTGTGGGTACTTGACACTGGACTTCAGGCATTTTGGCATTTCCTTCTCCCCAGTCTTCCTCCAGACTCTGGCACCTTGATTTCCGAATGACATGCAAAATTTGCTTTCATCAGAAAAAAGTACTTGGGACAGTCCAGTGCTGCTTCTCTGTAGCCCAGGTCAGGCGCTTCTGTCGCTGTTTATGGTTCAAAAGTGGCTTTACCTGGGGAATGCGGCACCTGTAGCCCATTTCCTGCACACGCCTGTGCACGGTGGCTCTGGATGTTTCTACACCAGACTCAGTCCACTGCTTCCTCAGGTCCCCCAAGGTCTGGAATCGGTCCTTCTCCACAATCTTCCTCAGGGTCCGGTCACCTCTTCTCGTTGTACAGCGTTTTCTGCCACATTGTTTCCTTCCAACAGACTTCCCATTGAGGTGCCTTGATACAGCACTCTGGGAACAGCCTATTTGTTGAGAAATTTCTTTCTGGGTCTTACCCTCTTGCTTGAGGGTGTCAATGATGGCCTTCTTGACATCAGTAAGGTCGCTAGTCTTACCCATGATGGGGTTTTGAGTAATGAACCAGGCAGGGAGTTTTTAAAAGCCTCAGGAATCTTTTGCATGTGTTTAGAGTTAATTAGTTGATTGAGAAGATTAGGGTAATAGCTCGTTTAGAGAACCTTTTCTTGATATGCAAATTTTTTGAGACAGGTTTTTTGGGTTATCAGGAGTTGTATGCCAAAATCATCAGTATTAAAACAATAAAAGACCTGACAAATTTCAGTTGGTGTGTAATGAATCTAAAATATATGAAAGTTTAATTGTAATCATTACATTATGGAAAATAATGAAATTTAGCACTATATGCTAATTTTTTGAGAAGGACCTGTAGTAGTTATATTCTTGTACATAGGGGCAGTATTATAGTAGTTATATTCTTGTACATTGGAGCAGTATTATAGTAGTTATATTCTTGTACATTAGAGCAGTATTATAGTAGTTATATTCTTGTACATAGGGGCAGTATTATAGTAGTTATATTCTTGTACATAGGGGGCAGTATTATAGTAGTTATATTCTTGTACATAGGGTAAGTATTATAGTAGTTATATTCTTGTACATGGGGCAGTATTATAGTAGTTATATTCTTGTACATAGGGGCAGTATTATAGTAGTTATATTCTTGTACATAGGGGGCAGTATTATAGTAGTTATATTCTTGTACATAGGGGCAGTATTATAGTAGTTATATTCTTGTACATAGGGTAAGTATTATAGTAGTTATATTCTTGTACATAGTGGCAGTATTATAGTAGTTATATTCTTGTACATAGGGGCAGTATTATAGTAGTTATAGTCTTGCACATAGGAGCAGTATTATAGTAGTTATATTCTTGTACATAGGAGCAGTATTATAGAAGTTATATTCTTGTACATAGGGGCAATTTTTATTGTAAAAACCAAACAAATACAAATATACTGACATTCCTCCAGTAATACAAAACTAAATTCACTTGGATTGTACTACTTCATTACATATCTGGATTATACATATAAAATTATCTTAAAGAGTCCATACACCTGGCTGGAAAAAAAAAAAAAAAACATCATATTTCAACCCAGTGACACATCCTTCCATAACTTAAACATTTCCTAATGATTTTATCTATCTGGGCTCGGACATTATGTGGTTGACAGCGTCACAGATCTGAGTCGGAGTTATTCTGGTCACCGCCGGTCTCCATTTCAGACTCTACCCGAGAGCCCTCAGGTAATGGCTTCCGCTTGGGCGGAGGACAGTCCTCTACGTCCCTATCAAACTCTGCGTCAATTCTTCTAAGGTCATCCTCAAAATCACCGTCAGACTCAGACAGAACACCAAACCTATTAGATAAGTCCATTACACCTGCAGAACTCTGGACCTTCTTCCTGGCTCCTTGGCCAGTGTCATACTCCTTCTCAGGTTTACGGGAGGTCTTGTCCTTTTTCTTCCTTTTAGTCTGAGACACAGATGGTAGTACTGAAGTAATGCTTCCCTGTGACTGCTGCCCCTGAGGGACAACCTCCATACTTCCCTGTGCACCCTCTGAACCCTGCTGCTCTGGTGTCACCTGAGTAGACCCCTGGTGGGCCTCCGGTCTGGCCAGTATTTCCCCTGACAGTAAAGCTGCCTCCTCCAGAATCTCTGCCCCTGCCACCAAATCCTCATCAGGATAGTCCTTACAGATATTGTGCCAGGCGTCAGGACAGTCCCTGTGAGGGTGACCGATCTTTCCACAGAGGTTGCACCTGATGTTCTGGCAGTCTGCAGCCACATGGCCGACCTCCCCACACAGGTTGCACTTCACCACAGTACACGTATTCGCCAGGTGACCCGCCTTGCCACATTTGAAGCACTTACGAGGCTGCCCAGGATAGAAAACACACACCCTCTCCCTCCCAATAAAGAAGGAGTTGGGTAAGTGGGCAGTGATATTATCGCACTGGCGCAGTTTCACCAAAACCCTCCACCTCCCGTCCAGATACCATCATTGTCTCTGCTTTTGGTGAGGTCAGAGACCAGGTCACAATGCCTCCGGAGCCACACCACAATGTCCTGCGGGGGAACAGACTCATTCCAGAAGATGAGATTTACTGTAACGGTATCTGGCTTAGAGATAGGAATAAAGCTGAACTTACTCCAGCCCTCAGTGTCTCTAAACTTGGGGAAATTAGACCAGAACCTGTCCAGGTCACTCATGAGCTTAAAGCTGACGTCATAGCCCTGCCTGTCTGGAAGATTAATCACCGCCAAGATGCTGACTGGCGCAAACCCCATCTGGCGACACAAGAGCTCCCTGACCACAAACCTTCTATCTGGCAGATCCTCCTTGGCACCTCTGTGCCGGAAACGCACAACGTTTCTCCGTTTAAACGCCTGGCCGGTATAATTGGCACCAGAGGTGAAGGACGGAGCGCCACGACTCCAGGCATTACTGGGGGGAACCTGCGGGGTCACACTAGGCTGACTGACGGGGTGAGGGTCTGCAGCAGGGGGGGCTTCTACACCTTGTGTGCTCGGAATTAAAGGGGGGAAATCACAGACATCATCATGAACATTATCATCAACATCAATGTCACTATCAGACTGCGCAGCGTCCACCAAAGATACTGTGCTCCCCCAAACCCCCGACCCCTCAGATACAGCGCGGTTATCCCCAGCATCAGAGCCCTGCTGGGCACCATCAGGAACTACCGGCACATGTCCACTGCCCAACTGTGGTGCTTGGCATTCTGAGACTTGTAGTCCCTGTGCTGAAAAATGTCCATGCTGCTGCTTGGAATCTGCTGCAGGCGGCTGTGCTGGGCATTCTGCGACTTGTTGTACCTCTACTGGAATGTGCCCTTCATGCTGCTGCTTGGAATCTGCTGCAGGCTGTTGTGCTGGGCATTCTGTGACTTGTTGTACCTCTGCTGGAATCTGCACTACATGCTTCTGCTTTGGATCTGCTGCAGGCAGTTTTGCTGGGCATTTTGAGACTTGTGGTACGTCTGCTGGGGTCTGTACTACAGGCTGCTGCTGGTGCGGCATTTGCCCCTTTTGGAAGCAGAAACTTGCAGGCTGCAGCACTGGCCGCACCTGCTTCTGGGGTCCACCTGGGACAATGTCTGACCTGGAACCTGCAGAGTTCTGCTTCTGTGAATTAAACAGTTCCTGGTTCCTATAAGTCTCCGCCAGGGGCCCCATCCTCTCTAGGACGCAGTCCATGTCCCTCACCACTTTTGCCAGCAATACACCCAGTGTGTTCAGAGTCTCATCATAAAAATCATGACTCCCGGGATTAATAGCCTTTAGCTTATAGCAAGTGTCTATCTGCATCTGTAGTGAGTCTTTCTGCTGCTGTAACTCACCGAACTTCTTGACCAGTCCTGGGATCTCCTCTGCGAGCTGAAGCTCAGGTGCACGTGCCGTCTCCTCCTGGGATCCTGCATTCAGCGATGTCCCCGGCTGCTTGAACCCAGACGTCTCCTTAATTTTCACCACCGCTGGTTTCATGGCTCCAGGCTCCACAGCACTTTTACTGCTGCCACCTGACTGCGACCGTGTGCGTCCTGACCGCGCCATACTGCCATGCTGCTGTAAGTTCCCTGGATGGTTTGTCTTTCCAAAGACGTCCGTCTCTGCCTGGGAGCAGGAGAGGTGATCTGCACAGCTGGGGCTGATCTCACCTGTGCACCCGGCAGGAGCTGCTTGCTGACTGGGGAGTTACCTGACTTCACATTGTGCTGTAACCCATCACTGACCAACACTTTTCCTTCTTGCTTCTTTGCTGGACTTGGAGAAGGTTTTCCTCCCAAAACTTTACTGACGGCTTTTTCCTCCTTCACAGAACTGCTGCAGCTTTGGCTCGCTGCATTCACTGCTCTGACAGTGGCTCTGGGATTAACATTCCCATTAGGAGAGGCCTGGGAGGCTTG
The DNA here is from genome assembly GCA_033576555.1 of Oophaga sylvatica. Lineage (NCBI taxonomy): Eukaryota > Metazoa > Chordata > Amphibia > Anura > Dendrobatidae > Oophaga > Oophaga sylvatica. Next base: position 95,673,444 of record JARQOD010000007.1, on the reverse strand, counting down.
TCCCAGTGTAGGCCGGGAAGCCTGGGCCTTGCCTGGGGAGCTTCCCCGCCCAGGGTGGCCCCTCCCTGGGCTTGCTCCAGACATCAGGAGAGCTACAAACACACAACCTCTCAGCTAGGAGGCAGTATTATAGTAGTTATATTCTTGTACATAGTGGCAGTATTATAGTAGTTATATTCTTGTACATAGGGGCAGTATTATAGTAGTTATATTCTTATACATAGGAGCAGTATTATAGTAGCTATATTCTTGTACATAGTGGCAGTATTATAGTAGTTATATTCTTGTACATAGTGGCAGTATTATAGTAGTTATATTCTTGTACATAGGGGCAGTATTATAGTTATATTCTTGTACACAGGAGCAGTATTATAGTAGTTATATTCTTGTACATAGGGGAATTATTATAGTAGTTATATTCTTGTACATAGGGGCAGTATTATAGTAGTTATATTCTTGTACATAGTGGCAGTATTATAGTAGTTATATTCTTGTACATAGGGGCAGTATTATAGTTATATTCTTGTACACAGGAGCAGTATTATAGTAGTTATATTCTTGTACATAGCGGCAGTATTATATTAGTTATATTCTTGTACACAGGAGCAGTATTATAGTAGTTATATTCTTGTACATAGGGGCAGTATTATAGTAGTTATATTCTTGTATATAGGGACAGTATTATAGTAGTTATATTCTTGTAAATAGGAGCAGTATTATAGCAGTTATATTCTTGTACATAGGGGCAGTATTATAGCAGTTATATTCTTGTACATAGGGGCAGTATTATAGTAGTTATATTCTTGTACATAGGGCAGTATTATAGTAGCTATATTCTTGTACATAGTGGCAGTATTATAGTAGTTATATTCTTGTATATGTGGCAGTATTATAGTAGTTATATTCTTGTACATAGGAGGCAGTATTATAGTAGTTATATTCTTGTACATAGGGGCAGTATTATAGTAGCTATATTCTTGTACATAGTGGCAGTATTATATTAGTTATATTCTTGTACATAGGAGCAGTATTATAGTAGTTATATTCTTGTACATAGGGGCAGTATTATAGCAGTTATATTCTTGTACATAGGAGCAGTATTATAGTAGTTATATTCTTGTACATAGCGGCAGTATTATATTAGTTATATTCTTGTACACAGGAGCAGTATTATAGTAGTTATATTCTTGTACATAGGGGCAGTATTATAGTAGTTATATTCTTGTATATAGGGACAGTATTATAGTAGTTATATTCTTGTAAATAGGAGCAGTATTATAGCAGTTATATTCTTGTACATAGGGGCAGTATTATAGTAGTTATATTCTTGTACATAGGAGCAGTATTATAGTAGTTATATTCCTGTATATAAGAGCAGTATTATAGTAGTTATATTCTTACATATGGGGGCAGTATTATAGTAGTTATATTCTTGTAGTATTACTGGTAATGGCTTCTTTTTGCTGATTCTTGCTTTGAGCTCCACTGTAGTTATAGCTGAAGGCAGGTAATCATGTGTACAAGGTAAAATAAAGTCCAGCTCACCGTAGTAGACATCTTAAAAAATTCGGAGCACAAAACTTTCCTTTTTTTACGGAAAAGCGTGCTCAATAGAGGATAAAAACATCAGCGTGAACAGTCGATAAAATGCGATATATACGCTTTTCTGGTGACTAAGCTCCTTTAATCATGAACTGTTCACACTGATGTTTTTATCCTCTATTGAGCACGCTTTTCAGTGAATAAAGGAAAGTTTTTTTCTCTATTTCGTTGCGCTGGATCCTCCATTCTTTTAATCACGTGTACCGTATATCTCTGTCTGATGTGAAATATTTGACTTGTGGATGAAAACATCTCCCTTCCCCACATTACTACAACAGGCACATTCTAAGCATGAAGATTTCTTAATTTTAGAATTCCAAGAAATATTTACACTGCTCTTTTCAGGTCCTAAACCTGTGTTAACTAATTAATGCCCAAGATTTCTGCATGTTTCTCACACTTAAATGTTTCCGACCACCAAACAAATGTAAATATTAGACGAAGATAACACAAGTAATCACAAAATGCAGTTTATAAATGAAGGTCTTTATTATTAAAGGAAAAACGAAATCCAAACCTCCAGGGTCCTGTGTGAGAAGTGATTGTCCCCTGAACCTAATAACTGGTTGGCCACCCTTAGCAGCCATACACTGCAATCAAGCGTTTGTGATAACGGGCAGTGAGTCTTTCACAACACTCTGGAGGGATTTTGGCCGCTCATCTCTGCAGAATTGTTGTAACTCAGCCACATTGGAGGTTTCCGAGCATGAGCCGCCTTTTGAGGTCATTACAGCATCTCAAACAGATTAAGGTCAGGACATTGACTAGGCCACTCCAGAGTCTTAATTTAGTTTTTCTTAAGCCCTTCACAGGTGGACTTGATTGTGTGTTTTGGATCTTTGTCCTGCTGTGTAACCCAAGTGCGCTTCAGCTTGAGGTCATGAACAGAGGGACGGACATTCTCCTTCAGGATTGTTTGGTAGACAGCAGACAGCCCCAGACCATCACACTACCACCACCATATTTTACTGTTGGTATGACGTTCCTTTTCTGAAATGCTGTGTTACTTCCACACCAGATGTAATGGGAAATACACCTTCCAATTTACATTTGTTTGGTGATCTGAAACATTTAAGTGTGACAAACATGGAAATCATGAAGGGGCAGTTTTTCATACAACTGTATATGTCAAAAGTCCCCCTATCACAGGACTGAGGAGTGTGCTTTCCCTTTATTTTTTTCTACCAGGACTGTAGGGTAGCTTTTTTTTTATCAGTTTCCTACCCATTTCATCGAGGTGATCACTAGCATTTTGGCAATTTTTAATTATTTTCCTAACCCCCAAAAACTGACTCCAAGGGAGGGAATCAATCACACCGCTGGGGTGATCGCTCTGGGAATGCAAAAAGTTGTTTCCGTCACTTGGTTTGATAAAATGTCAGTCTCCAATTTAGTACCCTCACAATACTAGGAGTACAAGTATCCTACCAAGTACACTAAGTTCACTTGTACACATCATATCCATGGCACCACATCAAGTATCACTTTGTACCACATCAGGTATCCCATGGCACCACATCAGGTATCACATTGTACCACATCAGGTATCTCATGGCACCACATCAGGTATCACATTGTACCACATCAGGTATCTCATGGTACCACATCAGGTATCACATTGTACCACATCAGGTATCTCATGGCACCACATCAGGTATCACATTGTACCACATCAGGTATCTCATGGTACCACATCAGATATCTCATGGTACCTCATCAGGTATCTCATGGTACCACATCAGGTATCTCATGGTACCACATCAGGTATCTCATGGTACCTCATCAGGTATCTCATGGTGCCACATCAGGTATCACATTGTACCACATCAGGTATCTAATGGTACCTCATCAGGTATCTCATGGTACCACATCAGGTATCTCATGGTACCACATCAGGTATCACTATGTACCACATCAGGTATCCATGTACCTCATCAGGTATCCATTGGTACCAAGCAGTATCATGGATCCTCATCAGGTATCTTATGGTACCACATCAGGTATCACATTGTACCATGTCAGGTATCACATTGTACAGAAGCTTAATCGGATCCTCAGCTTTCGGCTGTGCTTGTGTTGCCAGGACTGGATATTCTGGGTCGGGGGTTCTGTGTAGCGGCCTGGACCCTTCTGCACCTTCCAGGTTTTCTCTTCATGCGTTGCTGCTTGTGTATGATGTGGCACAGCAGCGTTCGGGTCCTTGCCCAGGCATGGTGTAACAAAGCTTCTGAAGAAGCACAAGTATACATACAAAGAAACACACAGAAGGAAGAGCGTGGCGAAACAAATGAGCATGTAACTAAACCAGCGGAGCTCAGAGACTGAATCCTTCATTGGATTAGTGAGCAATAACTGATTGTGTGCAGTGACGACACCAAAATAGTGACCACATAACTATTCACAAACCAAAGATCTCTAGAGCCCTCTGGTCTCGTCATTTTTAGGATTGTTTGGGGTCCCCGCTCTCGGTCCTCCGCCTTCTTACAGTGCTATCCTGTATTATGAGCCATGGGACATAAGGATGATGATTTCGGCTTTTTTAGGTGGTGGGGAGTAAGCTGTGAACTTCTGTGCATCGTCCTCTTTCTTGCAGATGTTTCCATGTATTTTGTGCGTTTCCTTATAATTCACCATCAGATTTAACTTAAAATTCCGCAATGAGCGTCACAAACGGTCTTTTGTCATGAGCGCTGAGCGATCCGCGCTGACATTTCACCGCAATCATCTAAATATGGCCTTATGTCCTGTAAAGTGCCGAGTCTCCTCCAGAAATATGTCAATGGAATTTGTCGAGGGTCCTCCCCGCCGCGCTGCTGGGAACCGTTTACATGAGTGGGCGACTGACCGTCCTTTTAAGGAAACAGACCCCAATGTGAAGATTCAGTGGACACGGAGGACGACTGTAAGATTTAATGCCAGGAAGGCACCACATAGCTGACTATAGAGGAGCGCTGCAGAGCCCGGAAATGTAAGAGGCTTACAAGTATACACAGCGCCTGCACCAACATATACTACAGCGCAGTACACACATCCATCGCATCAGTCCATGTCCACACCAGCTTCATGATTCTGACCCGTTAGAAACCTTTTGTGTTGCCGTGGGACCGTTTCATCCGTCCTCATTGTGGGTCGGAGCAGACTTTCTGCCGTCGATTTGTTTCATCTGTTGCTTCATACGTGAATGTTTATGGGGCTGTTGTGTCAGTGATTTTGGGTTCGGTGTCAGGACAGCTTATTATTTGTGCAGTATTTGACCCTAGATCATAAGCCTCTTCATCGTTTCCATCATCTTCTTCCCTGATGTCGCTTGTCTCACCACTATCTAATCTGTGACGTATCATGAAGAGCGGCATCTTCTTCTAACTGCATGTACCTCGTATTAGATCTTCCTTTTATTATAACCGGTGAAGACCTCATCATCTAATCTTCATCTTCGCTGCCTGTGACTCCTCACCTTGCTGGGTGTCATCTGCCTGCGATTTCATTGCGCCCCGTGGTGCTCTCATCAGCTGATCCTCTGACATCTTTGGCTTGCTTGGATGCATCCGCTCCTCCGGTCATTGTCTGATTCCGGACGCCTTCTCATCTCTACTAATCTCATGATTCCTCATCTCTAATATAGTTTTCATTAATGGATCGCGCCATTATTGCTGCTTTTTAGGATTGGAGCATCCTCCATTGCACATCTTGACTCATTGCCGTCCCGTCTGGGCGTAGCATGGCGCTGTATTCTCCTTCTCTTCCTTACAGCATAGTCAGCCCTTTGTATCCCTCCACAAGGTCGTAAGATCTGTAATAAGTTCTTATTACACTTTCCTTCCAGATGAAGGCACCATTAAGAAGAAGCCAGCTCCGAAGACCCCCTTAAATCAGGTAGAAGGATTGTCGGCCCCTCCTCCGCTTTGCGATTGCTGCATTATATCACTTTCTCATCCTCCAGTCTGTGAGTCCATGTAAAGCTGCCACATTGTCTAGTTCTTGACATATTCACATCCAGCAGGAACGCTGCAAAATTCAGCGTCCGTCCAGAACTATTCACTTACTAAAATGTGGCCTGGATGACATGTACGGGCCCCAAGCCGGACCAACAGGTGGAGAAATATTTGGGGTCTTGTATCGGGGGGAGAGAACAGAAAAATGGAATCGCTTCCAAAAAAGATTCCGCTCATATTCTGGGCATTAAAGTCCCATAATAACTATGTAGCCGGTCGTCAGACAGCGGCATTGTGGGAATCTGATTCTTTTCTACTAGTTTGTCCCATTGAGGAGCCGCCTAATGTTCATGAGGGGTGACAGCTTATATTCTCAGGGCTTGGATGCCCAATGTTTATGAGGGTTGACCGCTATAATTGAGGCCTGACTAATATTAATGAGGGACGAGCAAAGTTAACAAGGCATCAACACCATTTATTTATTCTATTCACATAAATAGCGCCACCATATACTGCAGCTTCACAATAATCACTGTCCCCATTGGGGCTCACAATAAACATTCCCTACCAGGGAGGAAACCAGAGAACCTGCGGGAAAACACGAGGAGAACATACAAACGCCTTGTAGATGTCATCCTTAGTGGTATTTAATCCCAGGATCCCAGTACTGCAAGTGCTAACCTCTGAGCCAACATGTTGCTCTATAAACAGTACACTGTTAGCCACTGACCAACCATGCAGTGCTAACCACTGAACCATTGAGCTGCTATTCCGGTAGTATAGTGCTAAACACTGAGCCACGGTGTTGCCCTTTATATGGTGTACAGTGCTAACCGCTGAGCCAACATGCTGCCCTATATATAGTACAGTGCTAACCACTGAGCCAATGTGCTGTTATTCCGGTAGTACAGTGCTAAACACTGAGCCACTGTGTTGCCCTATATATGGTGTACAGTGCTAACAACTGAGCCACCGTGTTGCCATATACCAGTAGTACAGTGCTAAGCACTGAGCCACGTTACCTCATATATAGTACAATGCTAACCACTGTGCTGCTATATACTGGTAGTACAGTGCTTACCACTGAGCCACCGTGCTGCCCTATATATAGAATAGTGCTAACCACTGAACCACCGTGCTGCTATATTCCAAAAGTACAGTGCTATACACTGAGCCACTGTGCTGCCATATATATATATATAGTACAGTGCTAATCACTGAGCCACCGTGTTGCCATATACCAGTAGACCAGTAGTGCAGTGCTAAGCACTAAGCCACTGTGTTACCTCATATATAGTACATTGCTAACCACTGTGCTGCTATATACTGGTAGTACAGTGCTTACCACTGAGCCACCATTCTGCCCTATTTATAGTACAGTGCTGAGCCAATGTGTTGCTCTATATACAGTACAGTGTTAACTAATGAGCCACCGTGCTGCCATATGCCGGTAGTACATTACTAAGCATTGAGCCACTGTGCTGCCCTGTATATAATACAGTCATGGCCAAAAGTTTTGAGAATGACACAAATATTCTATTTTCACATGATCTGCTGCCCTCTGGTTTTTATGTGTGTTTGACAGATGTTTTTATCACAGACAGAAATATAATAATTGTAAACATATGAGTAACAAAAGCTTATATTGACAGTTAGAATGAGTTAATGCAGCAAGTCAATATTTGCAGTGCTGACCCTTCTTCTTCAGGACCTCTGCAATTCTCCCTGGCATGCTCTCAATCAACTTCTGTAGCAAATCCTGACTGATAGCAGTCCATTCTTGCACAATCAATGCTTTCATTTTGTCAGAATTTTTAGGTTTTTGTTTGTCCACCCGTCTCTTGATGATTGACCACAAGTTCTCAATGGGATTAAGATCTGGGGAGTTTCCAGGCCATGGACCCAAAATCTCTATGTTTTGTTCCCTGAGCCATTTAGTTATCACCTTTGCTTTATGGCAAGGTGCTCCATCATGCTGGAAAAGGCATTGTTGATCGCCAAACTGCTCTTGGAGGGTTGGGAGAAGTTGCTCTTGGAGGACATTCTGGTACCATTCTTTATTCATGGCTGTGTTTTTAGGCACGACTGTGAGAGAGCAGATTCCCTTGGCTGAGAAGCAACCCCACACATGAATGGTTTCAGGATGCTTAACAGTTGGCATGAGACAAGACTGGTGGTAGCGCTCACCTTGTCCTCTCCGAATGAGGCGTTTTCCTGATGTCCCAAACAATCGAAAAGGGGATTCATCAGAGAAAATAACTTTACCCCAGTCCTCAGCAGTCCACTGCCTGTACCTTTTGCAGAATATCAGTCTGTCCATGATGTTTTTTCTGGAGAGAAGTGGCTTCTTTGCTGCCCTCCTTGAGACCAGGCCTTGCTCCAAGAGTCTCCGCCTCACAGTGCGTGCAGATGCACTCACACCTGCCTGCTGCCATTCCTGAGCAAGCTCTGCACTGCTGGTAGCCTGATCCCGTAGCTGAAACACTTTTAAGAGACGGTCCTGGTGCTTGCTGTTCTTTCTTGGGCGCTCTGAAGCCTTTTTGGCAACAATGGAACCTGTTATGATTCGGTAGCTGAGGAGTGCAGGCAAAAAAGGCAATACACCAGAGCAGTTGGAATCTATGACATTGCAGTACCCTGACTAACCACCACAACTAGAGGCAGCCGTGGAGCGTTCCTACGTTGGTCCTAGACGCCTCGTCACAGCCTTAGAAACTAACTACACCTAAAGATAGAAATAGGAAAGCTATCTGCCCCGGAGCAGAACCCCAAAGATAATAGCAAGCCCCCAAACATGTAATGGCGGTTAGACAAGACGAAATACTGACACAGACAGAAAATAGTATGAGCAAACGTTGGGGCCCAAACTAACTAAATAGAAAAGGATAGGAAGGGTACTTACTGCAATCCCAAAAAAAAACCTGAAAGCACCAACTCTACTAATTTCAAAAACACCTGAGATCACACGACCTCTACCACCTAAATTAGTTCTCTGGTGTAACAAAATCAAAACAGCAGCCACTGAAAAAACTGGAAAAAGCAAAAGTACAAACATCAGTGGCTGAACTAAACTGAGAGGGCAAAAGCCCCCTGAGGGGACCCAGAAGGCCCCCACAGAAGTGCAGGACAAAATGCAAAAATTAAGCACAGAAACAAAAAGAAGAAAATGTCTTATCTGTTAGCAGGAGATGCAGACACGACACAGCAGGCTACAAGGGAAACAGGAATCAAGGATTGAGACCCGAACAATTGATCACCGGCAACCCTGATGGGAAGGTGACTCCCTTATATAAGACCAGTCAGTAACACCTGATTCCCAGTCCTCACAATCTTCACTGAACAGACCAGTACCGCTTGTAACCACCAGAGGGAGCCTCTGCTCAGAACTCATCTCAAGCCCATTCACAACAGGAACCTCTCTCCTTGAAGTTCTTGATGATGCGATAGATTGTTGACTGAGGTGCAATCTTTCTAGCTGCGATACTCTTCCCTGTTAGGCCATTTTTGTGCATTGCAATGATGACTGCACGTGTTTCTTTAGAGATAACCATGGTTAACAGAAGAGAAACAATGATGCCAAGCACCAGCCTCCTTTTAAAGTGCCCAGTGGTGTCATTCTTACTTAATCATGACAGATTGATCTCCAGCCATGTCCTCATCAACACCCACACCTGTGTTAATGGAGCAATCACTGAACAGAGGTTAACTGGTCCTTTTAAGGCGGGGCTGCAATGATGTTGAAATGTGTTTTGGGGGATAAAGTTCATTTTCTAGCCAAATATTGACTTTGCAAGTAATTGCTGTTAAGCTGATCACTCTTTATAACATTCTGGAGTATATGCAAATTGCCATTAGAAAAAGTGAAGCAGTAGACTTTGTAAAAATTAATATTTGTGTCATTCTCAAAACTTTTGTCCATGACTGTACAGTGCTTACCACTGAGCCACCATTCTGCCCTATGTATAGTACAGTGCAGACCACTGAGCCACTGTGCTACCCTATATACAGTAGAGTGCTAACCAATAAGCCACCTGCTGCCCAATACACACGGGGTCATATTGTTGGCACTCCTCATTTAATGACAGAAATAACTTGAATCTCACAAAAGTAATAATAAATCAAAAATCTATGAAAATGAACAAATGAAAGTCAGACATTGGTTTTCAGCTTCCACAGAATTACAAAAAAAAAAAAAAACCTCATGAAATTGGCCTGGACAGAAATGATGGTTCCCCTGAAAATAATGTGACAAAACGGACATGGTAAATCGCGGTGTGTCCACTAATTATCATCACAGGTGTCTACAATCTTGGAGTCAGTGAGTGGCCTGTATAGAGGATACAGATATCAATGTGCTGTTTGGTGACATGCTGTGTATCACACTCAGCATGGACCAGAGGAAGCGAAGGGAAGAGTTGTCTCCGGAGATTAGAAAGAAAATTATACACAAAAGTAAAAGTTATAAGACCATCGCCAAGCAGCTTGATGTTCCTGTGACTACAGTCTTACATATTATTCAGAAACGTAAGCTCCATGGAACTGTAGCCAACCTCCCTGGACGTGGCCGCAGGAGGAAAATTGATGACAAATCAAAGAGACGGATAATATGAAACACTGTCCCTACTGTGAAAGCTTTGTCTCAGTCGACATGGTCATGCAACAGGATAATGACCCAAAACACACAGCTAAAAACACCCAAGAATGCAAAAGGAAAACATTACACTATTCTGAAGTGGCTTCTATGAGCCCTGACCTCAATCCTACAGAGCATCTTTGGAAAGAGCTGAAACATGCCGTCTGGAAAAGGCAACCTTCAACCACGAGACAACTGGAGCAGTTTACTCTTGAGGAGTGGCCAAAATACCTGTCGAGAGGCGTAGAAGTCTCATTGACAGTTACAGGAATCGTTTGATTGCAGTGATTTCCTCAAAAGGTCGTGCAACAAAATATAAAATTAGGGGTCCTATCATTTCTGTCCAGGCCGATTTCATGAGGTTTATTTTTTTAGAAATCCTGTGAAGCTGAAAAGCAATGTCTGACTTTCATTTCTTCATTTTCATAGATTTTTGATCTATTACTTTTGTCAGATTCAGGTTACTTCTGTCATTAAACGAGGGGTACCAACAATTTTGACCATGTGTGTATATAGTACAGGGATAACCACTGAGCCACTGTGCTGCCATATACCAGTAGTACAGTACTAAGCACTGAGCCACCATTCTGCCCTTTATATAGTAGTGATGACCGATGAGCCACTGTGCTGCCATATATATAGTACAGTGCTTACCACTGAGCCACCATTCTGCCCTATATATAGTACAGTGCTAACCACTAAGCCAATGTGCTGCTGTATATACAGTACAGTTCTAACCACTGTGCTGCCCTATATGTAGTACAGTGCTAACCAATGAACCACTGTGCTGCTATATACTAGTAGTACAGTGCTAACCACTGAGCCACCATGCTGCCCCATATATAGTAGTGCTAACCACTGTGCTGCCATATACCAGTAGTGCAATGCTAATCAGAGCCACCATTCTGCCCTACATATATACAGTGCTGACTGCTGAGCCACTGCACTGCCCTATATATAGTATAGTGTTTACCACTGAGTGACCATTCTGCCCTATATATAGTAGTGTTGACCGCAAGCCAATGTGCTGCACTAGATACAGTACAGTGCTAACCACTGAGCCACTGTGCTACCCTATGTATATAGTACAGTGCTATTCACTGAACCACCTTGCTGCCCTATATATAGTAGTGTTAACCACTGAACCACAGTACTGCCATATACCAATAGAACAGTGCTATACACTGAGCTACCAGTCTGCCCTATATATAGTACAGTGCTTACCACTGAGCCCCCGTGCTACAATATATATAGTACAGTACTAACCACTGAGCCATCGTGCTGCCTTCTATATAGATATATAGTAAGTAGTGCTTACCACTGAGCCACTGTGCTGCCCTATATATAGTACAGTACTTACCACTGAGCCACCATTCTGACCTATATATAGTACAGTGCTTACCACTGAGCCATCGTGCTGACCACTGAGCCCCCGTGCTGCCCTATATATAATACAGTGCAAACCACTGAGCCATTGTGCTGCCCTATATATAGATGTATATAGTAAGTACAGTGCTTACCACTGAGCCACCATTCTGACCTATATATAGTACAGTGCTGACTGCTAAGCCAATGTGTTATTGGGGGATAGCCCCTGAAGATGACTTATGACCATTGTTATAGGGGGGATAGCCCCTGAAGATGAGTTATGACCACTGTTATAGGGGGCATAGCCCCTGAAGATGAGTTATGACCACTGTTATTGGGGGGAGAGTTCCTGAAGATGACTTATGACCACTATTCATGAAAAAGTAGCTTTATTCATAAAAGACGGACAGCTGTCAGTGAGGGCTGACCCCTAGTAATGAGAGACAACCATTATTCATCTGGGGCTACCACTGCTCCTGAGCTGTGACCACCATTCTTGAAATCTGACCGGTGTGACGGATGACTGGTGTTCTCTAAGAACGGCCTTTATTCCTTGACCAGTATTCATGAGATACTGTAAGAGAATGTGGGAGGCAGTGTCCACGTTCTCTGTCCATCTGACCAGTATTAGTCATGGGCCTGTAATCGACATGAGGCCTCACCAGTTGTCATGTGTCCTATACAGTGTTGGTGGTTTCAGGCCTGAGGATTAGTCGTGTGCAGGTATTAGTCGTACCTGCGGATGGTGGAGCCTGATGTTGCTTTTCAATGACACATACTGACTTTGTCCTGACCATGTTACTTTGCTTCTACCTTCTGCAGCATCTCCACCTCAAATCCTTCAATTCCCAGAAGACCGGAAGGTCCAAGCGGGGGAGTCCGTGGAGCTGCTCTGCAAGGTGGCAGGGACACAGCCTATCTCCTGCATGTGGATGAAGTTCAGAAAAGAGGTAACCACTTATATTATTATGTTTTATTACATTGGATAATCTAGGAAACATGTATGCAAAGTCCTGGGAACTGATGGATTTCACCCGCGAGTAGAAATGGGCGGACACCTGGATGTTCGGGTTTGGCTGAATAGTTACAAAAAGTTCAGGTTCGGGTACCAGAACAGTACCCGTACATGAACCCAGACCCTATTCACTTCAATAGAGGGCCCAAACATCCAGTGTTTGCCACGCTGTCATATGCATGACAGGGTGGCGAACATCGCTTCTGATCGGCGGTAAAATCATCACCTCCGGTCAGAGAGACACAATATCCACGCTGTCAAAAGACAGCGTGAGCGCTCAGCAATGATCGGAGGTATAAAGCTTACCTCCAGTCACTGGTGTCAGCTGATGGGAATACAGCTCCTATCAGACGATGCCTGCTGCCGCTAATTACAGTGAGTGCAGGAGCTGCTGATGGGAATATTCATCAGCCGGCTCCTGCACTGTAAATAAATAATTTTAAAAAAAACGGCGTGGGTACCTGATAACCAGTCAGGCAAAACTAACAGCTGGTGGCTACAACCCTCAGCTGTCAGCTTCAGCAAGGCTGGTTATCAAGAATAGAGCGGTCTCCACTCTAAAAATAATTTAAAAAAACGTTGTGGGGTCCCTTTCATTTTTGATAACCAGCAAAGTTAAAGCAGACAGCTGGGGGGATGGTATTCTCAGGCTGGTAAGGTGCCATGAATATTGGGCCCCCCAGCCTAAAAATAGCAGCCTGCAGTTACCCAGAAAAGGCACATCTATTAGATGCGACAGTTCTGGCGATTTGCCCGGCCTTTCCCACTTGCCCTGTAGCGGTGGCAAGTGGGGTTCATATTAGTGGGGTTGATGTCACCTTTGTATTGTCAGCTGACATCAAGCCCACGGGTTAGGAATGGAGAAGCGTCTATAAGAAACCCTTCCATTACTAATCCTGGTAAATAAAGACACAGCCAGAATAAAGTCCTTTATTTGAAATAAAACAAAACACATTTTTACATTTTTATTTAAAAATAATTAACAGTTATACTCACTGAGGTCATCGCAGTTCAGCCCGGCTGGGAATGCAGCCTCAGTGACCAGCAGTAACCTCGATGACGTCACCACCGGTCACTGATGCTGCGCTCGCAGTTCATTCTTCAGTGGTTCCCAGCCTGGACGGTCGCATCTTGGCTGCACCCAGGTTGAAAACGATTTATCCCCCAGACATGGATTACGGCGTGGGACAGAACAACGGACAGGTGAGGGATATTGTTGTTTTTTTAATGTTGTTTTATTACAGGAGACGAGGGATTCAGTGGAATTAGGTGTTAGATGAGTATAACTGTTTCAGCTGCAGATGAAGGAAGGGAGACACACTAGGCATTACTAGCCCCAGATAGGATTGACACCTCAGATTAAAAAGAGTGTTGACCGGCCCCTCCAGCTCAGGCTCCTCCTACTCAGCACTTCAGTCTAAAATTTGAGGTCTCAGAGGATGGTCGCTGCTGGAAGCAGCTCCTCAGAAGATTTTATTATTTTTTATCGGACAAGAGACTTGGATCACCAGAAGTGGTCTAGAGGTCTCAGCGCTGCTGGACCCCAACCTCTCCCTTGGCGGATCTGTATTACCCTAATGGTGGTCCCTGCAGAACCCTGCCGGCCCGGGGGATGAGGATGGCTTCCCTGGCGGGGGCGCAAACCGCGCACAGGGGTCACTGCGTCCCCCGCCCTGGGGGGAAGCATGGGCAAGCGCCAGAAACCCCTGGGGGTCCCTGTGGCGCTTCGGCTGGTGAGTACTCCACATTTTAATATGTGTTTGAGTGTTTTCAGCGGCTGCTGCGGCAGTCGCTGTTACAGTATACATGCCGGTGACTCTGAGGAGAAGGAGAGAGAGGAGTGCGCGCTTTTTTATTTTTGAATTTCGCGCCGCTCTGAGGGGAAGAGAGAGAGAGGAGTGCGCGCCTTTTTTATTTTTGAATTTCGCGCCGCTCTGAGCGCGCGCTTTACTGCAGCCTCCATTTTCGGCTCCTCTACATGGAGCACATCGGAGGCAGAGCGCGGTGGCCATTTCATGACAGGCTGAAATCGCTCCCCTCGCCTCCCGGCAAGAACGTGACCAGCTGGGTGAGTCGCTTCTAGCCCGCGGGCAGAAGCTTAACCCCTTCACCCCCACAGCGCGGGCGCCGTCTGGGGCACTAATGAGTGACAGATTGCGCGGTCCTGCGGCTGTTATCGCATAAGGGGCTCGCACACTCTTTTCAATATTAATAAAGAGTTTGTGGGAGCCTGCGATATTATTATTATTATTATTATTATTGCCACTAACGTTTCCGCTAACGATCCTGATAACGACGCATACTAATGCGATCGTTTGTGTGATCTTTTTTAAATGTCGCTAGTAGCTGCCAATCTGAGCGATCTCATTAACATCGCATAAGCGGTTAGCGATCCCTTAATGACTTTGGCGGTCATTGCGATATACAAAACAGCGCAATTTTTTAGCGATTTTGTGGAACGTTTTCTGTATAGTGTGGCATAGCTGTCCTGTAGCTGCTGCCTTATAAGAGGCACTTGGGGCTCGCACACCCTTTTCATTATCAAGGTTGTGGGGAGTCTGCTACTTTAACCCCTTCTTAGGCGGTTAACTCTTAATGGGGGACAGCTGGGGTAGCTCTCTTTAAGAGCTTTAACCCTTCAGCGTTTGTTTTTTCTTTAAGAAACATACTGTTCTGGTTACTGACAGGTTTAACCTGCCGTATACTATGCAATGTCAGAGGCCGTCTCCCAGATCCGCTACAGGATCAGTCTCGCGTATCTGACACGCAGACCTCGACTCATGAGCAGCGGTCGGAAGTTTCAGTGGTGTCAAAATGGAGGTCCTCACTAGTTTTTATTGATGGCCTGTCTGACCTTCTAGGTTATTGGGTGTCAGCTACATCCTCTCAAGGAAGCGACACAAATCGGTGCCTTCCTTCTCGTGTAGCGAAGATGTCCGATTCTGACAAGGAAGATCGGCAGGGACACTCTGCCTCTCTCATGGGCCGTACTAAGATTTCTCCATGAGGGCGTTACAGTTACCGGAGGAGGTAACTAGACGTCCTGGTAAGTCGGCCCGGATGTTTCAGGAGTCGCATGGGTCGCGACGGCTTTACAAACTGTTTCCGTTTTTTTTTTACGGAGTTGATTGTTAATTGGACCCCTTCTCCTGAAGTGAATGTCCCTTTACCCCAGCTTAGCAAATCTTCCTGGTAAAGGGAAGGCGAGTCTGCAACCCGCTGGACAGAAAAACGGAGATGGCAACAATATCCATCTGTGAGGCCGCAGGTCATGGATTCGGTATTAAGGATGTACTTGTAAAGTTTCCCTGAGCCGGTTGGACCGTCTAAGGACAGGATCCTCTCTTTCGAGATAGATGGGCTTTTCAAGTTGAAGGATACTGCGTCACTGCTATCCAGGGCGCAATCCTCGGCAGTCACAGTCAGACTCTGTGGCTTGGACAGTGGACGCGGTTTCCAAGCAGGGTTTGCTATCTTTAGCTTAGGAAGTGGTCAGCTATTTGAATCTGACCTCACGGAGCTGATTGCCAAGGCAAAGGCAAAAGAAACAGCTTTACCGCAGCGCAGACCTGTGACTTCTGCGTCTGACAGGACTAGTGCCGGTAGTTGTCGGCGGTCCTTTCGGTTCAAGGGATGATCCGGCCAACCTTCTGGGGGTTTGGGTCGTCCCTCTCTTTTTTAAAAAAAAAAAAAAAAAAGGGGGAATTCTCAGAAATTCCGCATACCCTGGAAACAGAACTTCTGTTAAGACAGAAGCTGGCAAAAAATCCGCTAAGGCGGACTAACGTCTGGGTCTCACTCGAGCGCTCTCGAGTGGGGGTCGTTTACTCCAATTCAAACCGACTTGGGTTTCCCGTGTGTCGGACGCCTGGATGACACAGGTTGTGTTCGCAGGCTACTTCATAGAGTTTCTTTCTCGACCCCGGACAGTTTTTGCCAATCTCGCATTCCGTCAGAGCCGAACTATTTGCCGTTCTACTACGAGAGGTCGATTCCCTTCTGCAGAAGGGTGTGGTGATACCGGTTCCGCAGAGGACCGGGGAAGAGGAATTTTATTCCAACCTCTTTGTGGTCCCCAAAAAGGAGGACAAATTTCGCCCTATTCTGGATCTCAAAGATTGAATCGACATGTCTACACCCGACAATTTCACATGGAGTCGTTTCGCTCCGTTGTGGCAGCCCTGTCGCAGAACGCCGTCGGAAGGGCTCACCGGCGCTTCCTTCGTTTTGCCATAGGTCAGGACCATTGCCAGTTTGTGGCTCTGCCATTCGGCTTGGCCTCGGCGCCCAGAGTTTTTACAAAAATTCTGGTACCCCTCATGGCAATTCTTCAAAGACAGGAGGTTACGATTTTTCCCTACCTGGACGATCTCCTCAAAGGAGGAGGCGGTGACGGCTCGCAATCTATCCCTTCAGCTCCTGGAGGATTTCGGGTGGCTGGTTCAATTGGGAGAAGTCGTCTCTGGAACCATCGCAGTCATTCCTGTTTTTGGGGATGCATTTCGACACGGTACGGACGGTGGTGTCCCTTCTTTCCAGACAAGCGGGCATGTCTATTCCGACATGTACAGATTATGAAGTCTGCGACAGCAATGTCCCTTCGGAAGTGTATGCGCCTTCTGGGTTGATGGTGGCGTTCATGGAGACACTTCCGTTTGCCCAATTTCATTCCAGGGCCCTCCAAAGGCTCATTCTGAGTCGTTGGGATCGATCGCAAGTTTCTCTGGATTGCAACGTCATCATCTCTCACAGGGTGCGAGAATCCCTAGGATGGTGGTTACATCCAGGAGCGTTATCCCTGGGGAAATCTTTCTTTCCTCCGAGGTGGTCGGTCATAACCACTGATGCCAGCCTGACGGGCTGGGGGAGGGGTGTCTGGAACGATCTTTGGATCCAGGGAGTATGGTCATCGGGAGAGTCTGTTCTACCGATCAACATCCTGGAATTGAGGGCAATTTTCCTTTGCCTCCATCACTGGACGGTTCCTTTAAGCGGTCTACCAGTCCGAGTGCAGACAGACAACGCGACGGCGGTTGCGTATATCAACCACCAAGGCGGGACAAGGAGCTCCAGGCTCTTGATGGAGGTGTCTCGGATTCTGTTATGGGCCGAGACCAAGGTTCCAGCTATCTCTGCGATGCACATTCCAGGAGTCCAGAATACCACGGCGGACTTCCTCAGTCGCGAGAAGATGGATCCTGGAGTCTTCATCCGAAAATGTTTGCACTGCTGTGCTTTCGTTGGGGAACTCCCCAAGTGGATTTGATGGCATCCAGGTTCAATGCCATACTACTGACCTTCATGTCCAGGTACAAGGACCCGAAGGCTATAGCGGTGGTTGCTCTGGTGGCTCCGTGGGACCATTTCGAGCTAGTCTATGTGTTTCCGCCGATATCTTTACTTCCTCTGGTGCTGCGTCGGATCAGACTGGAGAGAATTCCGGCTATGTTGATAGTCCTGGATTGGCCAAGGAGGACGTGGTTCTCGACACTGGTGTCGCTTTTGGCGGCACCGCCATTCCCACTTCCTCCTCGCCCGGATCTGTTAACCCAGGGGCCCGTTCGTCATCCGGACTTGAAGTCTCTGCGTTTGACGGCGTGGCTCTTGAGACCGAAATATTGACCCGTAGAGGTTTTTTCAGCCGAAGTCATTGCCACTCTGCGAGCTGCCAGAGGTCCGGCTACTACTAAGATTTATCACAAGACTTGGGAAGCCTTCTTTTAGTGGTGTTCGGGTTCTTCAAGGAATCCGAGGATTTTTTCCATTCCCAATTTTGTTGGTATGGGTTGGACAAAGGTTTGGCAGTTAGCACTCTGGAAGGTCAGGTTTCTGCCTGTCCTTGCTGTTTCGGAAGGCTATCGCCTCGCGTAGGGACGTGCGTTCCTTTTTTTCAAGGAGTAACCCGTCAGTTTCCACCGCGGAAGGCACCTGTGTCTCCTTGGCGCCTCAACCTTGTTTTGGAGGCTCTTCAGCATGTACCTTTTGAGCCTATGGGTTCTGCTAGACTTTCTTTACTTTCTTAGAAGGTTGCCTTCTTACTGGCGGTAACCTCTTTAAGAAGGGTTTCTGAGTTGGCAGTTTTTTCTGCTCGCCTCCTTTCCTGGAGTTTTACCCGGATCGAGTAGTGCTTCGCACTCGGGGCGACTTTCTACCTAAGGGGTGTCGCAATTTCATGCTAACCAGGATATTGTGTTGCCCTCGCTTTGCCCGGGCCCAAGGAATGCAAAGGAACAGGACTTGCACAAATTGGATTTAGTGCGAGCCTTGAAGTTCTATTTGTCTGTCATTCAAGGCTTTCGGAAGTCAGATTCCCTGTTTGTGATTGCAGCAGGTCGTAGGCGTGGTCATCGAGCTTACAAGGACTCTATAGCTCGTTGCATTTGGTCGGCCATTTTGGAGGTTTACCGACTTAAAGGCGAACCTTGCCGATTAAGATTCGAGCTCACTCCACGAGGGCTGTGGCTTCATCGTGGGCCTTTCACCAAGGGGCCTCGGCAGTTCAGCTCTGCCGAGCGACGGACCTGGCGTTCCGTCCACACATTTACAAAGTTTTATAAGGTGGACGTCAGTGTTTCCACTGATGTGGCCTTAAGACGTAGGGTCCTGCAGGCAGCGGTAATTTAAAGTTTTTAGTTAACTTGTATTTAGCGCCTGTGGCGCATTTATCTAGGTTGTTGGGTTTCTGCCTATTTTGGTTTTTTTCCCACCCTAATTTTTGGACTGCTTTGGGACGTCCCACTAGTAATGCCTAGTGTGTCTCCCTTCCTTCATCTGCAGCTGAAAGACGGATTTTGGTAAGAACTTACCTGTAAAATCCTTTTCAGCGAAGAAGGAAGGGAGACACACATCCCTCCCATGGCAGAAGTGTGTTGTTGTATTACAGATGCAGCGTGGCCCTTCTCTGATAGCGATTTTCTGAGCTGAGGTCGACGCGCTACGGCTCTGTTCCAGCATTGCCAGCTTATCGCAGTAGTCAGGTTCAGTGAGTAGTACCTGGAACTGTGTGGTTTTTTCTTTGCCAAATGCATGCATAACCTGTACTTTTGTATTTTTCTCTGAAGTCCTTCAGAAGGGGTTATGTTGCTTCGCTGGTGATATTGTTCTTCCTTAAGCTTGGGTACGACTGAAGTGCTGAGTAGGAGGAGCCTGAGCTAGAGGGGCCGGTCAACACTCTTTTTAATCTGAGGTGTCAATCCTATCTGGGGCTCCGCCTACCCACTAGTAATGCCTAGTGTGTCTCCCTTCCTTCTTCGCTGAAAAGGATTTTACAGGTAAGTTCTTACCAAAATCCGTCTTTCTTATTTTTAAATAATAAGTTAAAAGTGTGTTTTGTTTTATTTCTAATGAAGGACTTTATTCTGGCTGTATCTTTATTTACCATATAACTATAGGATTAGTAATGGATAGGTGTCTTATAGACGTGTCTCCATTGCTAAGCCATGGACTTGATGTCACATGACAATGCAAAGGTGACATCAACCCCACAAATATTACCCCACTTGCCACTTTTTTCTGGGCGGCTGCGGGCTGCTATTTTTAGGCTGGTGGGGGCAATATCCATGGCCCCTTACCAGCCTGAGAATACCAGCCCACAGCTGTCTGCTTTAGCAAGGCTGGTTGTCAAAAGTGGGGGTAATCCCACGCCGTTTTCTTAAATTATTTATTTAAATAATTAAAAAATACGGTGTGGGGACCCCTTTATCCTTGATAACCACCCTCACAGGTCACAGCTGAGGGTTGCAGTCTCCAGCTGTGAGTTTTGCCTTGCTGGTTATCAAAAATACAGGGGAGCCCACGTCGTGTTTTTTTTAAATTATTTATTTACAGCGCAGGAGTCGGCTGATGAATACTCGCATCAGCCACTCCTGCTCCTACTGTTATTAGTGGCAGCAGGGGTCAGCTGATGGGAGCAGTAGTCTGATGACCGGAGATAAACTTTATACCTCTGATCACAGCTGCGCGCTCACGCTGTCATTTAACAGTGTGTGAACCGCGACTGTCTGACCAGATTGTGATGATTTTTTACTGCCGATCAGAAGCGGTGTGTGCCGCGCTGTCATGAACATAACAGCGCAACAAACACCTTGTGTTCGGGCAGCCGAACCTGAACAGTAACATGGACTTCCTGGTGACGTCCATGTTCGGTGTCTGTGCCCGAACAGTAGGTGTTCGGTACGGATACCAAACGTTACTGTTCTCTACCCACAAGTCCTCAAAGAGCAGATGTGCTGCTGATGCCTCCAAAGGGTATCATAACACCACAAATCCAGCGACTACTATAAAAAAGATGTTTGAGACAATCAATGGATCTGTGGACAGACAGATATTTGGCTTTGGAAAAGTGATTGGTATTCTACATGGTTCCTGGTCATATACAGGGAATGAAAACGTGAGAAAATCCTTTGCAGTACTTGGGGTTTGGACAGAATCTTTCCTTTGGCAGAATAATGCGGCCACACATTACAAAGGTTTCTTCCAATAAACTGGTTTATTGGAGGTTTCCTTATAAGTCGTCTGTGTTAGTGTTAAATGTCGATAATGTGGGGGCTGCTTAGCTCCTCTGCGGGGGTGACCGCATTCGTTCTCTATGGTCTGGTGTTCAACAGCAAGTTGGAAAATCGAGGGGTTCGTTAGGGCAGCGCAGGGGGCTGGTCAGGCGGGGTAGTGATGATGTTGGTGGGGTGTAGGTAATGTGTGGGAGAATATAGAATCATAGAATGGTAGAGTTGGAAGGGACCTTCTGGGCCATCTGGTCCAACCCCCTGCTCAAAGCAGGAGTCACTAAATCATCCCAGACAGATGTCTGTCCAGCCTCTGTTTGAAGACTTCTGTTGAAGGAGAACTCACCACCTCTCGTGGCCGCCTGTTCCACTCATTGATCACCCTAACTGTCACAAAGTTTTTTCTAATATCTAATCTGTGTCTCCTCCCATTCAGTTTCATCTCATTGCTTCTCGTCTTTCCTTGTGCAAATGAGAATAAAGATGATCCTTCTACAATGTGACAGCCCTTGAGATATTTGTAGACAGCTATTAAGTCTCCTCTCAGTCTTCTCTTTTGCAGCTAAACATTCCCAAATCCTGCAACCGTTCCTCATAGGACATGGTTTGCAGACCGGACACCATTCTGGTCGCTCTTCTCTGAACTTGCTCCAGTTTGTTGATGTATTTTTTAAAATGTGGTGCCCAAAACTGGACACAGTATTCCAGATGAGGTCTGACCAAAGAGGAGCAGAGGGCAATAATGACCTCACGTGATCTAGACTGTATGCTTCTGTTAATACATCCTAGAATTGTATTTGCCTTTTTTGCTGCTGCATCACACTGTTGACTCATGTTCAGTCTGTGATCTATTAGTATACCCAAGTCTTTTTCACATGTGCTGTTACTTAGCCCTATTCCTCCCATTTTGTAAATGCTTTTTTCATTTTTTTTGCCCAGATGTAGTACTTTGCATTATGTTAGTTACTGCCCACTGCTCCATTTTATTTATATCTTTTTGAATCCTCTCTCTGTTCTCCAGTATTAGCTACCCCTCCTAGCTTTGTGTCATCAGCAAATTTAATCAATTTACCCTCAATTCCTTCATCTAAATCATTGATAAAGATGTTGAACAATACAGGGCTCAGGACAGAGCCCTGTGGTACCCCACTTGAGACATTCTTCCAACTGGATATGCAGCCATTTACGACCACTCTTTGGGTCCAATCACTAAGCCAGTTATGAATCCACCTAACAGTTGCCTTGTCCATTCCATACTTAGTTATTTTTTCAATAAGGATTGTGTGAGATACTTTGTCAAATGCTTTGCTGAAGTCAAGAGATAATATATCTACAGCATTTCCCTGATCCACCCAGTCAGTGATTCTGTCATAGAAGGAAATTAGGTTAGTCTGACATGACTTATTAGTTACAAACCCATGCTGACTCTGGTTAATCACTTCATTCTTATCCAGGTACTTGCATACATGTTGTTTAATAATTTGTTCAAATATCTTTCCTGGTATAGAAGTCAGACTCACAGGCCTGTAGTTCCCTGGGTCCACCTTCCTCTTTTTGAAAATAGGAACAACATTTGCTCTTCTCCAGTCTTCTGGGACTTCTCCTGTTCTCCAAGAATTTTCAAAGATTATGGAGAGTGGTTCAAGAATTTCTTCTGCTATCTCCTTCAGTACTCTGGGTGTAACTCATATGGACCTGGAGACTTGAATTCATTTAGGTTAGCTAAGTGTTTCCTCATTGTCTTTCTGTTTATAGATATCCTGGATTCTTCTATTCCTTTAATAGGACAGTGAAGATCAGTTGATGTTACATTTCCTTTCTGAGAGAAAACAGATGCAAAATAGGAATTTAAAAGTTCAGCCTTCTCAACATCCTTTCTTACCATTTCATCATTTTCATCCTGTAAAAATCCTATAGCATCTTTGACTTTTCTTTTACTTTTGACGTATCCCCAAAATCCTTTTTTTGTTGCTTTTGACATCACTTGCAAGCCTTGATTCATTGTCAGCTTTAGATAATCTGATTTGTGCCCTGCAGGTTCTGCAGACGGCATTATATTCTTCTTTAGATATGCCTCCCTCTGTCATGGGTGCATCGCCACGAAGATCGTCGCGATTGCACATTCTGACTTCTCACAGCTGAGCTTCTGTTTCTTTGTTTTTTGGTAATGTGAGAGTTAATTTTTCCTAGCTCTTTGCTAAGGCTAGGTGCAGCCTCGCCCGGCTGCTTTTGATTATGTTCTAATTAGTTTCCTTTATATTTCTGCCAGTCTGGGTGTTAGACGCCGGTGAAAGCATTCATGTAGTTCAGCAGACTGGATCGGTTCTGAGAACATTTAAGCTAAGAGTTCATTAGTTGTTTTTACTCTTATAGCTTATAGTTAATCTCTGAGACCTTAGGTGTTCCTACTGTGTGTGAGTGTTGTATGTAAGACTTTATTTACTTTATTCCTTCTCTTTCTTGTTTG
This sequence comes from Oophaga sylvatica, assembly GCA_033576555.1. NCBI lineage: Eukaryota > Metazoa > Chordata > Amphibia > Anura > Dendrobatidae > Oophaga > Oophaga sylvatica. Next base: position 95,649,926 of record JARQOD010000007.1, on the reverse strand, counting down.
TCTTTCTGTTCATTATCCGTTACCTGTTCATTCCCTTTGGTGGTATTCAGGGTCCTTCTTAGGGCTAGAATACAGTTGGCAGGGATTGATAGGAGACAGGGTTTACGCTGGTGGCCTGGACCTCTGTACCTTTAACAGTACCTCCAGGTTGAGGGATTAGTTAGGACCCCAGTTCAGGGTCAGCTTAGACCCCGGTCACCCTCTAGCCGGAGACAGCGTATAACGGATTCCGTTTTGACCCAGTGGACATTCTGTCAGGTAAATCCATGTTATAATATATCTATGCGCATGTTATATTGTATGTTGCCCTTTTTGATATAGATTACAGACATCTCATATATATATATGCTATACAGCGTGACATTTTCACCGGCCCAAACTAAAGATTCTCCCCAGCTGTCATGGATCCAGTAGCCCAGCTGGCCCGACAGTTGCAGGGGTTGTCCATGGAATTTGCAGACATTAAGTCCAAGGTTTTGTCCCTCCCAGAGCAAACCAGATCTGAACCTAAGGTTGCTCTCCCGGACAGGTTCACTGGTGGGCGGGACACATTTTTTACTTTCCGGGAGGCATGTAAATTGTACTTTCGGCTGCGGCCTCGGTCATCTGGGAGTGAAGAGCAGAGGTGGGAATTGTTATCTCGCTCTTACAAGGGGACCCTCAATCTTGGGCGTTCTCTATTCCTCCAGGTTCCCAGATCTCCAGTCAGTGGATCGATTTTTTACTGCCCTGGGTCTGGTATATGATGATCCGGATCGAGTTTCCCTTGCTGAAACAAAGTTACGTAAAATACGGCAAGGAAATCGTCCAGCGGAGGAATATTCTTCTGAGTTCCGTAGATGGGCAACAGATACTCAGTGGAATGACCCAGCTCTTAGGAGCCAGTTTTGTCAAGGGTTGTCTGACAAATTAAAAGATGTGTTGGCTCAGTATGATTCTCCTCCATCACTGGAGGCTGCTATGGCCCTCGCTATTCGCATTGATAGACGACTTCGGGGAAGACGCGAGGTAACTCCGCCCCCATGATGACTCCACCTACTACTAAAGTCCCTTATACTGAGGTTCCCCTGGTCTGTTCTGAGGAACCCATGCAGTTGGGAGGGACATCATTTTGTAGGAGGGAATCGGCGGTGCGCCGCAAGACTAGAAGGTGTTTCTTTTGCGGGAGAGAGGGACATTTTGTTGGGGGTTGTCCATCCCGGACCTCTTTGACCCAAGGAGTTAACCTGGGAGTCTGTATTTCGTCCCCAAATCCCTCTCAGTTTATCGTGCCTGCGGAGGTGGTGATTGGTACTAGAACTGAGAGGATTTCTGTTTTTCTTGATAGTGGGTCCGGGGCTAATCTTGTGGACGCTCGGTTTGCCCAGGTGCATGGTATGCAACTGAGTGTATTGGCCAAACCGGTCCCTATACTCTCTATTGATTCTAGACCTCTTGGTCAAGGTAGCTTGGTTCAAGCTGTTCATAACATAGATCTTCGAGTAGGGGCAATACATAAAGAGCAATTGTCTTGTTATGTGTTGGAGGGTCTACCTACTCCTATTGTGTTGGGACTTCCTTGGTTGGCTAAACATAACCCAGTGATTGATTGGCAATCCAGAAAGATTAGCCAGTGGGGTGAATTTTGCAAGAATAACTGCATGAGCACGGTCATCGGTGCGGTTGTACCTAGGACTTTGCCTCCTTTTCTGGAGGACTTTGGGGAGATGTTCTCAGAGGAGGGGTGTAAAGAGTTACCTCCTCATCGCGCATATGACTGCTCAATAAAGTTGCTTCTGATGCCTTATCTCGTACTTTCCCAGGGACCGGGAGGATGGATGATCCGGTTCCTATTCCTCAGGAGGGAGTTGTGGTGTCAGCTGTATGCTCTGAGCTTGAGGGGGAGGTATTGGGGGCTCAGGGGGACGCCCCTGTGGGACTTCCAGAGAGACTGATAGTTCCAGATCAGTTAAGACTGAAGGTTACGGAGAACCGTTACAAACGGATGGCTGATAGGGGGAGAGTTTCTGGTCGAGATCTGAAGGTGAATGATCTGGTGTGGTTGTCTACCAGGAATATTAAACTTAAAATTCCTCCTGGAGGTTGGGTCCCAGATTCATCGGGCCGTACAGGATCAGTTCCATAATTAATCCTGTGGCATTTCGTCTGGACCTCCCTCCTACGTTTAAAATTCATAATGTGTTTCACAAGTCATTACTTAAAAAGTATGTGGCACCAGTCATACCGTCACCTCTACCTCCTCCTTCAGTGGTGGTCAATGATAACGTGGACGGACCTTTCACACAACTCACCCGGACAGACCTGGTCATGAGGGTCCGGAGGCCCCTCGTAGAAGGGGGGGTACTGTCATGGGTGCATCGCCACGAAGATCGTCGCGATTGCACATTCTGACTTCTCACAGCTGAGCTTCTGTTTCTTTGTTTTTTGGTAATGTGAGAGTTAATTTTTCCTAGCTCTTTGCTAAGGCTAGGTGCAGCCTCGCCCGGCTGCTTTTGATTATGTTCTAATTAGTTTCCTTTATATTTCTGCCAGTCTGGGTGTTAGACGCCGGTGAAAGCATTCATGTAGTTCAGCAGACTGGATCGGTTCTGAGAACATTTAAGCTAAGAGTTCATTAGTTGTTTTTACTCTTATAGCTTATAGTTAATCTCTGAGACCTTAGGTGTTCCTACTGTGTGTGAGTGTTGTATGTAAGACTTTATTTACTTTATTCCTTCTCTTTCTTGTTTGTCTTTCTGTTCATTATCCGTTACCTGTTCATTCCCTTTGGTGGTATTCAGGGTCCTTCTTAGGGCTAGAATACAGTTGGCAGGGATTGATAGGAGACAGGGTTTACGCTGGTGGCCTGGACCTCTGTACCTTTAACAGTACCTCCAGGTTGAGGGATTAGTTAGGACCCCAGTTCAGGGTCAGCTTAGACCCCGGTCACCCTCTAGCCGGAGACAGCGTATAACGGATTCCGTTTTGACCCAGTGGACATTCTGTCAGGTAAATCCATGTTATAATATATCTATGCGCATGTTATATTGTATGTTGCCCTTTTTGATATAGATTACAGACATCTCATATATATATATGCTATACAGCGTGACACCCTCTTTCCATTTGATAAACATTCCTTTCTTCCTTTTTAGCAGTTATGATGTCTGGGGGGTTAGATGTCTGGGGGGACACTTATTGTTTTCCCTGTAACCATTCTCTCTTTTTTTTTTTTTAATCAGATAAAAGAAAGTGAGTACATCAAGATTGAGAAGACAGAGGACTCCTGTAAACTGACTATCTCCTCTGCGCGGCAGGAACACTGCGGCTGCTACACGCTGCTCGCAGAAAACAAACATGGCTCCAAGCAAGCGCAGATCAACCTGACGGTGTTTGGTACGTTCACACTCGGGGGCTTTATTGTCACATGTCTGATACAACATAACTAATTCTACAGCTCAGAATTTCTCCCCAAACCTCAAAGTACTGAACGCAAGTGACTTTACAGCCGCCCTAACTCCTCAATTCCTCTTCACTGGCCCGAATCCCCCCAGTGATATCAAGGAGCCCCCGTGACAGCTGTTTACATAACGTAACATTATACAGGGTGAATTACCAGTGAGCCGCGCGCGATCACCATTGTTACATCTACTATTTATACCCTCATCAGCGTCGCTGTCACATTTCCATCATTTATTTTTAGAAATTGTTCCCAGTGCAATAAACATTAATAAATTAAGTGAGCTGCCGAGTCAGTAATGGAGATCAGGAATATCATTATATATACTGACCTCAGCTTAGTATGGCATGAATAACATGGTTTGTCCCGGCGGGTCCTCATCATCCTCACCACGAACGACGATGTCTAAAGCCTGGTAAAATAAATGCTAAATGCTACAGATGAGTAATACAACTCTGATGGCATAAGTTATATTCTAATACTACCCCTATGTACAAGGATATAACTTCTATAATACTGCCCTCTATATACAGAATATAACTACTATAATAATGCTCTCTATGTACAAGAATATAACTACTATAATACTGCCCCTATATAAAAGAATATAACTACTATAATACTGCTCCTATGTACAAGAATATAACTACTATAATACTGCCCCTATGTACAAGAATATAACTACTATAATACTGCTCCTATATACAAGAATATAACTACTATAATACTGCCCCTATATACAAGAATATAACTACTATAATACTGCCCCTATATACAAGAATATAACTACTATAATACTGCCCCTATGTACAAGAATATAACTACTATAATACTGCTCCTATGTACAAGAATATAACTACTATAATACTACTCCTATATACAAGAATATAACTACTATAATACTGCTCCTATGTAAAAGAATACAACTACTATAATACTGCCCCTATGTACAAGAATATAACTACTATAATACTGCCCGCTATGTACAAGAATATAACTACTATAATACTACTCCTATATACAAGAATATAACTACTATAATACTGCTCCTATGTATAAGAATATAACTACTATAATACTGCCCCTATGTACAAGAATATAACTACTATAATACTGCCCCTATATACAAGAATATAACTACTATAATACTGTCCCTATATACAAGAATATAACTACTATAATACTGCTCCTATGTACAAGAATATAACTACTATAATACTGCCCCTATATACAAGAATATAACTACTATAATACTGCCCCTATATACAAGAATATAACTACTATAATATTGCCCTATGTACAAGAATATAACTACTATAATACTGCTCCTATGTACAAGAATATAACTACTATAATATTGCCCCTATGTACAAGTATATAACTTCTATAATACTGCCCCTATGTACAAGAATATAACTACTATAATACTGCCCGCTATGTACAAGAATATAACTACTGTAATACTGCCCCTATGTACAAGAATATAACTACTATAATACTGCCCCTATGTACAAGAATATAACTACTATAATACTGCCCCTATGTACAAGAATATAACTACTATAATACTGCCCCTATATACAAGAATATAACTACTATAATGATCTTTTTATTTGAAAAACTCACAAACATATATACAGAATATTTACATAAAAATCACAAATAATACATAAGGGAAATAAATATTACATTGTTACATCACAGACACAATAATAGCAGAACACATTAATAGATCCCCACAGTTCCCTCTGTTCTTTCCTGATCTACAGAACATAAATGTTTATCTCTCTATAATGGATGGAGTCCAGCATCAGACAGATCTCCAGGACTCCGTCCACCTTGCCATCCATGTTATTACAAAGAATCCCCACACCGTCATTTCTCTCCAGACTGAAGGACCAGAATGATGGACCCGGTCTCCAGTCTCTCTTGGCTGTATTCACATTGCATTGCCCTTCAGATACGTCTCACTGTTCACATTAATAGAGTTTATTCTCAGCCGCATCCTGATCACTTAGACTTTCTGGTCTTCTTCCTCCTTCCACTGCTGTCACCTGCAGTGCCCCATCTCTTCGTGGACACCGGAGGGTCAGGATCCACCTCATCAGGGACATTTTTTATGGCGCATGAAGGACTTTGCTCCATTTGTGCCTCTTCTTGGTCTTCTTCTCCCAGTACAATGTAACGTCCCGGACTTATCACCAGCTCTGGAGGCTCAGAGGTTTTCTGTGCTGTTGTGACTTTTCTAGAGGAATCCACAAAGACATTTTTCCTTTTTATGGTCACAAAACCATCCTCATCCACACTGGACACTGCGGACAGTTCATCTGCCTCTATAGATGTACTGGGCTGATGCTTGGACAGTTTAGTGACAGGTTTTCTGGACACCTTAGGTCTCTCTTTAGTGACTGATTTTTTAGGGCCTACTTTAGCAGCTGACCATTGCTTAGATCTTACTTTAGTGGCGGATGGTGGTTTAACTCTTTCTTTAGAGACTGGTGGTACTTTAGGTTTTTCTTCATTGGCTGGTGGTCCTAGTAATGCAGCATCCATTAATATTACATCAGACTGTGGAGCAGTTTGACTGCTACTATGATTTATCACCTCATCAGTGCCGGCTTCTTGGACAACATCTGCACCTCTGGTGACATCTTTTTTCCTCATTTCCAGGGAAGTCTGGTCATTATATTTATTATGTTCTGCATGAGGGCAATCCCGGAACGTATGCCCGGATCCTGAGCACAGGTTACAGATGACGGGTCCTGTGCATTTGTCCTTTGTATGTCCGAACTGTCCACACAATGAGCATGTGATACGAGAGCAGTTCATGGCAAGGTGCCTGCCCCCACATCTATGGCACAGACGTGGCTGACCGGGGTAGTAACATATCCCCCTCTCTGAGCCCAGGTAGAAGGAGTGCGGCAGATGTCTGGTTACACCATTCTCTTGTAGAAGCTGGATTTTCACAGAATATCCTCCATTCCATATTTGCTCCTCATCATAGATCTTCTCAGGATAACTTCTCACCATGCACTGCCGGCTCAGCCAGTGCTGCAGATCCGCCAGCGCCACCACCTCAGACTGGAACAGGACAGTGGCCGTTATTTCCTGCGGCTTAGACAGCTGGATACACTGGAGATGATCCCAGATCTCATCTTCTCTAGTGTCATTATAGATGTTCCAGAACAGATCCAGATCACACTGGAGCTTAAAGCTGATGTCATAGATCCTGCTGGATGGGACATGGATCAGAGCGTAGACCTCAGACGCCTTAAACTTCATAAACTCTTTCAGAAGAACTTTTCCAATATAGATCCTGGATGGGATTTTCTCCTCTGGTCCCATGTACTTTATCCTGACTGCGTTCCTCCTCTGAGGTGGAGGGTTCACTAGTCTCGTGACATTGGAGAACAGTCTCCTGACCTGATGTTGGTCAGCAGATGGGTCAGTGCTGGAGCTTTCCCCAGCCACAGGAGGATCAGTGCTGGAGCTTTCCCCAGCCACAGGAGGATCAGTGCTGGAAATCTCCACCGCTGCTGAAGGATCAGTGCTGGAGCTCTCTCCAGCCCCATGATTACTGACACCTGTTTGAGCTGCAGACATGCCCAGATCCACTACTGATTGTTTCACAATGTGGTCTCCATCCACTGACATGGAGGATTCAAAGTCCATTATTTCAGTGTGGTCTCCATTCACTGACATGGAGGGTTCAGAGTCCATTATAATGTTCGTATTATCTGTTACAGACAGACAGTTGCTAGCACCAGTGAGCGGGGTCTCACATACAGCACTCTGCGGGGTCTCACATACAACACCAGTGAGCGGGGTCTCACATACAGCACTGTGCGGGGTCTCACATACAACACCAGTGAGCGGGGTCTCACATACAGCACTGTGCGGGGTCTCACATACGGCACCAGTGAGCGGGGTCTCACATACAGCACCAGTGAGCGGGGTCTCACATACAGCATCAGTGAGCGGGGTCTCACACACAGTATCAGTACAGGGGGCACTTACTTTATCACTCATGGGAGCTGTGCTCACTACATTGCTGCATACAGAGGGCACTGCAGTTAACCCCACGTTTGCTGGAGCATTGTCTGCTGCCTCACACCCCTCACATTGTGCGGCTGATATCAGTGATACATTTCTTTCCAGACTTCCTTGCTCCGCACCGTGCACAGCTTTATATTTAATGTCTTTATTACCCATTACTTGCTTTCTATTCATCTTCTGGGCTCTGGTTCCCCTCTTTTTCTCCATAGCCCAAGTTTCCTTTCTGGGCACAGAGTTTACATTTTTGTCCAAGTTTTCTTTCCGAATGCCCAGCTCTCGCCTGCAATCATCCAGGCTCTCACTTTTCATCAGTTTTATCTTTGGATCAGTCTCTTTGTTAATTTCATCTTGCAATTTGCTGATTTGCATTTCCAGCTTAAAAATACTTTGCCTTGTAACTTTACCACTCAATCCAGCAACATAACAAGCAGGTTTAGAAGACTCACCAGCCACCATTTCCAGCTTTCCATCACCACCAGGTCCATGCTGCAAGCCACACTCCAGGCTGAGGGCTTTCCCTGGATCATCAGCCCAGCTTCCCTCCCCTCCACCTGGGTCAGAAGCCGAGACCTCCGCCCTGCTGGGAGCTCACAAACACACGTCTATCCTCTCCTATGGACAAGGATATAACTACTATAATACTGCTCCTATGTACAAGAATATAACTACTATAATACTGCCCCTATGTACAAGAATATAACTACTATAATACTGCCCCTATATACAAGAATATAACTACTATAATACTGCCCCCTATGTACAAGAATATAACTACTATAATACTGCTCCTATGTACAAGAATATAACTACTATAATACTGCCCCTATATACAAGAATATAACTACTATAATACTGCTCCCTATATACAAGAATATAACTACTATAATACTGCTCCTATATACAAGAATATAACTACTATAATATTGCCCCTATGTACAAGAATATAACTACTATAATACTGCTCCTATGTACAAGAATATAACTACTATAATATTGCCCCTATGTACAAGTATATAACTTCTATAATACTGCCCCTATGTACAAGAATATAACTACTATAATACTGCCCGCTATGTACAAGAATATAACTACTGTAATACTGCCCCTATGTACAAGAATATAACTACTATAATACTGCCCTATGTACAAGAATATAACTACTATAATACTGCCCCTATGTACAAGAATATAACTACTATAATACTGCCCCTATGTACAAGAATATAACTACTATAAATACTGCTCCTATGTACAAGAATATAACTTCTATAATACTGCTCCTATGTACAAGAATATAACTACTATAATACTGCTCCTATGTACAAGAATATAACTACTATAATACTGCCCCTATGTACAAGAATATAACTACTATAATACTGCCCCTATGTACAAGAATATAACTACTATAATACTGCCCCTATGTACAAGAATACAACTACTATAATACTGCTCCTATGTACAAGAATATAACTACTGTAATACTGCTCCCTATGTACAAGAATATAACTACTATAATACGGCCCCCTATGTACAAGAATATAACTACTATAATACTGCCCCTATGTACAAGAATATAACTACTATAATACTGCTCCTATGTACAAGAATATAACTACTATAATACTGCTCCTATGTACAAGAATATAACTACTATAATACTGCCCCTATATACAAGAATATAACTACTATAATACTGCTCCCTATGTACAAGAATATAACTACTATAATACTGCCCCTATATACAAGAATATAACTACTATAAATACTGCTCCTATGTACAAGAATATAACTACTATAATACTGCTCCTATGTACAAGAATATAACTACTATAATACTGCCCCTATATACAAGAATATAACTACTATAATACTGCTCCCTATGTACAAGAATATAACTACTATAATACGGCCCCCTATGTACAAGAATATAACTACTATAATACTGCCCCTATGTACAAGAATATAACTACTATAATACTGCTCCTATGTACAAGAATATAACTACTATAATACTGCTCCTATGTACAAGAATATAACTACTATAATACTGCCCCTATATACAAGAATATAACTACTATAATACTGCCCCCTATGTACAAGAATATAACTACTATAATACTGCCCCTATGTACAAGAATATAACTACTATAAATACTGCTCCTATGTACAAGAATATAACTACTATAAATACTGCTCCTATGTACAAGAATATAACTACTATAATACTGCCCCTATATACAAGAATATAACTACTATAATACTGCTCCCTATGTACAAGAATATAACTACTATAATACGGCCCCCTATGTACAAGAATATAACTACTATAATACTGCCCCTATGTACAAGAATATAACTACTATAATACTGCTCCTATGTACAAGAATATAACTACTATAATACTGCTCCTATGTACAAGAATATAACTACTATAATACTGCCCCTATATACAAGAATATAACTACTATAATACTGCTCCTATGTACAAGAATATAACTACTATAATACTGCTCCTATGTACAAGAATATAACTACTATAATACTGCCCCTATATACAAGAATATAACTACTATAATACTGCTCTATGTACAAGAATATAACTACTATAATACTGCTCCTATGTACAAGAATATAACTGCTATAATACTGCTCCTATGTACAAGAATATAACTACTATAATACTGCCCCTATGTACAAGAATATAACTACTATAATACTGCCCCTATATACAAGAATATAACTACTATAATACTGCTCCTATGTACAAGAATATAACTACTATAATACGGCCCCCTATGTACAAGAATTTTAACTTCTATAATACTGCCCCTATGTACAAGAATATAACTACTATAACACTGCCCTGGATGGTTCGTTATGTTTAGGATTCCCTATCTAATTAGTTGCTCTTTGATTTTTCTTTTTCTCTGTTTTTCTTTGTTGTTGTGTAAATTCCGCTGATTTCTCCCCATATTTTCTGAGACCCTCGGACACTTTGTGACTTGTTTTGGATTTGATCCTGAGTCTCTGGGGTCAATAATCTTTTGGACTGAATGTTTTCTTTTAACCATTACCACACTGGATTCATTTACATACAGGTTGCAGCTTATAGGCTGTGGTTCGGATGGGAGATTATTATAGGGACATACTGGATAGTTGCTGAGTCCTTTGCTCTTCTGTAAGGTTTAGGGTTCGCTCATACGAGGATATAAATAATCGTTCCTATTCTCATCCACATACAATTTTTTTTTTACTTGCCATCTATTAATCTTTTATAGGATCATTTACAGATTCTTGTGCTACAGAATTGCAGTGTATCCGTAAAAATCAGACGCCAAACTGATGGTCCCTATGACATGACTTCTTTCTCACGCTGTCTGATTTCAGAGTGAAGTCGCAGCACGCCGGATACAGCGCCGCCTCATTCAGTAACATTGGTCCGAGTGCAATCCGCTGTTTTGTGTGATTCCTCTCGTCTGATTTATACCCAGTGTGACCCCGGCTTTACACTGTGAGCCGGAGGGAGCTGTCTGTAATATTAGATTATGAGCGCTCAGTGCTCACACACCGGGGGGTCTGTGTCAGTGAGGAAAGCTTCATCATTGTATAATGAAATCTCTAATTTCTCATGGACTGTGTGTTATTCATTGCAATTGTCAAAATCTCTGATGCCGGGAAAAGTGACTTAATCGTTCTTTAAGCTTAATAGCATTCTTTACCTAGTCCTGACCCCAGAGCTCACAATCTAATCTCCTATCACACAGTGTATCACTACTCCCATCATCCCGACCCCGGAGCTCACAATCTAATTTCCTATCACACAATGTATCACTACTCCCATCATCCCTGACCCCAGAGCTCACAATCTAATCTATCACACAGTGTATCACTACTCCCATCACCACTGACCCCAGAGCTCAATCTAATCCCTATCACACAGTGTATCACATCCTATCCCGACCCCGAGTCACAATCTAATCTATCACACAGTGTATCACTACTCCCATCATCCCTGACCCCAGAGCTCACAATCTAATCTATCACACAGTGTATCACTACCCACATCCCGACCCGGAGCTCACAATCTAATTTATCACACATGTATCACTACCCATCATCCTGACCCGAGCTCACAATCTAATCTATCACACAGTGTATCACTACTCCCACATCCCGACCCCGAGCTCACAATCTAATCTCCTATCACACAATGTATCACTACTCCATCATCCCTGACCCCGAGCTCACAATCTAATCTCCTATCACACAGTGTATCACTACTCCCATCATCCCTGACCCCAGAGCTCACAATCTAATCTCCTATCACACAAGTGTATCACTACTCCCATCATCCCGACCCCGAGCTCACAATCTAATCTCCTATCACACAATGTATCACTACTCCCATCATCCCTGACCCCGGAGCTCACAATCTAATCTCCTATCACACAGTGTATCACTACTCCCATCATCCCTGACCCCAGAGCTCACAATCTAATCTCCTATCACACAGTGTATCACTATTCCCATCATCCCTGACCCCAGAGCTCACAATCTAATCTCCTATCACACAGTGTATCACTAACTCCCATCATCCCGACCCCGGAGCTCACAATCTAATCTATCACACAGTGTATCACTTCCCATCATCCTGACCCAGAGCACAATCTAATCATCACACAGTGTATACCCTATCCCTGACCCCGAGCTCACAATCTAATCTCTATCACACAGTGTATCACTACTCCCATCATCCCGACCCCGGAGCTCACAATCTAATCTATCACACAGTGTATCACTATCCATCATCCTGACCCCAGAGCTCACATCTAATCTATCACACAGGTATCACTACCCCATCATCCCTGACCCCGAGCTACAACTAATCTCCTACACAGGTATCAATCCCTCATCCTGACCCAGACTCACAATTAATCTCTCAACAGTGTATCACTACTCCCATCATCCCGACCCCGGAGCTCACAATCTAATCTCCTATCACACAATGTATCACTACTCCCATCATCCCTGACCCCAGAGCTCACAATCTAATCTATCACACAGTGTATCACTACTCCCATCATCCCCGACCCCAGAGCTCACAATCTAATCTATCACACAGTGTATCACTACTCCCATCATCCCTGACCCCAGAGCTCACAATCTAATCTCCTATCACACAGTGTATCACTACTCCCATCATCCCGACCCCGGAAAGCTCACAATCTAATCTCCTATCACACAATGTATCACTACTCCCATCATCCCTGACCCCGGAGCTCACAATCTAATCTATCACACAGTGTATCACTACTCCCATCATCCCTGACCCCAGAGCTCACAATCTAATCTCCTATCACACAGTGTATCACTACTCCCATCATCCCCGACCCCGGAGCTCACAATCTAATCTCCTATCACACAATGTATCACTACTCCCATCATCCCTGACCCAGAGCTCACAATCTAATCTCCTATCACACAGTGTATCACTACTCCCATCATCCCGACCCCGGAGCTCACAATCTAATCTCCTATCACACAATGTATCACTACTCCCATCATCCCTGACCCCGGAGCTCACAATCTAATCTATCACACAGTGTATCACTACTCCCATCATCCCTGACCCCAGAGCTCACAATCTAATCTCCTATCACACAGTGTATCACTACTCCCATCATCCCCGACCCCGGAGCTCACAATCTAATCTCCTATCACACAATGTATCACTACTCCCATCATCCCTGACCCCAGAGCTCACAATCTAATCTCCTATCACACAGTGTATCACTACTCCCATCATCCCTGACCCCAGAGCTCACAACCTAATCTCCTATCACACAGTGTATCACTACTCCCATCATCCCTGACCCCAGAGCTCACAACCTAATCTCCTATCACACAGTGTATCACTACTCCCATCATCCCGACCCCGGAGCTCACAATCTAATTTCCTATCACACAATGTATCACTACTCCCATCATCCCCGACCCCAGAGCTCACAATCTAATCTCCTATCACACAGTGTATCACTACTCCCATCATCCCTGACCTCGGAGCTCACAATCTAATCTCTTATCACACAGTGTATCACTACTCCCATCATCCCTGACCCCAGAGCTCACAATCTAATCTCCTATCACACAGTGTATCACTACTCCCATCATCCCTGACCCCAGAGCTCACAATCTAATCTCCTATCACACAGTGTATCACTACTCCCATCATCCCGACCCGGAGCTCACAATCTAATTTCCTATCACACAATGTATCACTACTCCCATCATCCCTGACCCCAGAGCTCACAATCTAATCTCCTATCACACAGTGTATCACTACTCCCATCATCCCTGACCCCAGAGCTCACAATCTAATCTCCTATCACACAGTGTATCACTACTCCCATCATCCCGACCCCGGAGCTCACAATCTAATTTCCTATCACACAATGTATCACTACTCCCATCATCCCTGACCCCAGAGCTCACAATCTAATCTATCACACAGTGTATCACTACTCCCATCATCCCTGACCCCAGAGCTCACAATCTAATCTCCTATCACACAGTGTATCACTACTCCCATCATCCCTGACCCCAGAGCTCACAACCTAATCTCCTATCACACAGTGTATCACTACTCCCATCATCCCTGACCCCGGAGCTCACAATCTAATCTCCTATCACACAGTGTATCACTACTCCCATCATCCCTGACCCCAGAGCTCACAATCTAATCTCCTATCACACAGTGTTCACTACTCCCATCATCCCTGACCCCAGAGCTCACAACCTAATCTCCTATCACACAGTGTATCACTACTCCCATCATCCCTGACCCCAGAGCTCACAACCTAATCTCCTATCACACAGTGTATCACTACTCCCATCATCCCCGACCCCAGAGCTCACAATCTAATCTCCTATCACACAATGTATCACTACTCCCATCATCCCTGACCCCAGAGCTCACAATCTAATCTCCTATCACACAGTGTATCACTACTCCCATCATCCCTGACCCCAGAGCTCACAATCTAATCTCCTATCACACAGTGTATCACTACTCCCATCATCCCCGACCCCGGAGCTCACAATCTAATCTCCTATCACACAATGTATCACTACTCCCATCATCCCTGACCCTGGAGCTCACAATTCAACCCCCTGCTCAAAGCAGATTCTCTAAATCATCCCAGACAGATGTCTGTCCAGCCTCTGTTTGAAGACTTCCATTGAAGGAGAACTCACCACCTCTCGTGGCAGCCTGTTCCACTCATTGATCACTCTAGCTCTCAAAAAGTTTTTCTAATATCTAATCTGTGTCTCCTCCCATTCAGTTTCATCCCATTGCTTCTAGTCTTTCCGTGTGCAAATGAGAATAAAGATGATCCTTCTACAATGTGACAGCCCTTGAGATATTTGTAGACAGCTATTAAGTCTCCTCTCAGTCTTCTCTTTTGCAGCTAAACATTCCCAAATCCTGCAACCGTTCCTCATAGGACATCGTTTGCAGACCGGTCACCATTCTGGTCGCTGTTCTCTGAACTTGCTCTAGTTTGTTGATGTCTTTTTTAAAATGTGCCCAAAACTGGACACAGTATCCAGATGAGGTCTGACCAAAGAGGAGCAAGGGCAATAATGACCTCACGTGATCTAGACTGTATGCTTCTGTTGATACATCCTAGAATTGCATTTGCCTTTTTTGCTGCTGCATCACACTGTTGACTCATGTTAAGTCTGTGATCAATTAGTATACCCAAGTCTGTTTCACATGTGCTGTTACTTAGCCCTATTCCTCCCATTTTGTATATGCGTTTTTCATTTTTATTGCCCAGATGTAGTAGTTTGCATTTTTCCCTGTAAAAAAAAAACATTCTGTTAGTTGCTGCCCACTGCTCCAGTTTATTTATATCTTTTTGAATCCTCCTCTCTCTCTTCTCTAGTATTAGCTACCCCTCCTAGCTTTGTGTCATCAGCAAATTTGATCAGTTTACCCTCAATTCCTTCATCTAAATCATTGATAAAGATGTTGAATGCAGGGCCCAGACAGAGCCCTGTGGTACCCCAATTGAGACATTCTTCCAACTGGATGTGCAGCCATTTAAGACCACTCTTTGGTCCGATCACTAAGCCAGTTATGAATCCATCTAACAGTTGCCATGTCCATTCCACACTTAGTCATTTTTTCAATAAGGATTATGTGAGATACTTTGTCAAATGCTTTGCTGAAGTCAAATTACTATATCTACAGCATTTCCCTGATCCACCCAGTCAGAGATTCTGTCATAGAAGGAAATTAAGTTAGTCTGACATGACTTATTAGTTACAATCCCATGCTGACTCTGGTTAATCACTTCATTCTTATCCAGGACTTACATACATGTTGTTTAATAATTTTTTCAGAGATCTTTCCTGGTATAGAAGTCAGACTCACCGGCCTGTAGTTCCCTGGGTCCACCTTCTTCCCCTTTTTGAAGATAGGAACAACATTTGCTCTTCTCCAGTCTTCTGGGACTTCTGTTCTCCAAGAGTTTTCAAAGATTATGGAGAGTGGTTAAAAAATTTATTCTGCTATCTCCTTCAGTATTCTGGGGTGTAATTCATCTGGACCTGGAGACTTGAATTAATTTATTTTAGCTAAGTGTTTTCCTCACTATCTTTCTGTTTATAGATATCATGGATTCTTCTATTTCTTTAATAGGACAGTGAAGATCAGTTGATGTTACATTTCCTTTTTGAGAGAAAAAGATGCAAAATAGGAATTTAAAAGTTCAGCCTTCTCAACATCCTGTCTTACCATTTCATCATTTTCATCCTGTAAAAATCCTATAGCATCTTTGAGTTTTCTTACTTTGAAATATCCCCAAAATCCTTTTTAT
Source organism: Oophaga sylvatica (assembly GCA_033576555.1). Classification (NCBI taxonomy): domain Eukaryota; kingdom Metazoa; phylum Chordata; class Amphibia; order Anura; family Dendrobatidae; genus Oophaga; species Oophaga sylvatica. The sequence goes on along the minus strand of JARQOD010000007.1, from coordinate 95,633,543 downwards.
TGCTTTTGACGTCTCTTGCAAGCCTTAATTCATTGTCACCTTTAATTTGATGCCTGCCCTGCAGGTTCTGCAAAGCATGCATAGTGATGTGATGCATGAAAGACATAGGTTAGGACTTAGGACATAAGGTAGTGTTTGCATTGACTGTAGAGGAAGGGGTTTCCCCAGCAACAGACACAGGGAAAGTGAGGAATATATGGCACATATGGAAGAGAGCCTGAATACATGCGGCCCAAGATGGCGGCCCGAAGCATGGATTCCAAGATGGTGACAGCGCAGTAAAGAGAAGAAACGCTGCCTATCGTGGGCGTGGACGTCACCCTGAGAGCGCAAAAAGATGTTCGGCCCCACGAGTGACTGCCCAAAGAATGGGCCCGTGAAGAAAAGCCTGCCCGGAATAGAAGGTACGTACTGGAAGGAGGCTGGTACAGCGTGAGGTGTGGCCCACTGTGTGTGAAAGTGCGCTTGAAGGGGGTGCAGCTGAAGGTGGAGTCACCGAGAGTGAAGTGTGATGCCATGGGCGTGTCAGAAGTTCTGCCCTGGAAGAGGCGGAGCCAGAAGCGCGGGAAGCGCGCATCAGAAGGTGCTCAGCATCATTTTCCCTGCAAAAAAGTGAGACGCATAGCAGGAGGCTTCAGGAGGACATGACGGTGAGAGCCAATATGGGGACCCGTATTCAGTGGATGAGTACTGGCGGGATTTGGAGTCTTTTGTCTGCCCTGGGATCTGATTACCCGCGATCAAGTACAGTCATGGCCAAAAGTTTGAGAATATCACAAATATTATATTTTCACATGATCTGCTGCCCTCTGGTTTTTATGTGTGTTTGACAGATGTTTTTATCACAGACAGAAATATAATAATTGCAAACATATGAGTAACAAAAGCTTATATTGACAGTTAGAATGAGTTAATGCAGCAAGTCAATATTTGCAGTGTTGACCCTTCTTTCAGGACCTCTGCAATTCTCCCTGGCATGCTCTCAATCAACTTCTGGACCAAATCCTGACTGATAGCAGTCCATTCTTGCACAATCAATGCTTTCATTTTGTCAGAATGTTTAGGTTTTTGTTTGTCCACCCGTCTCTTGATGATTGACCACAAGTTCTCAATGGGATTAAGATCTGGGGAGTTTCCAGGCCATGGAGCCAAAATCTCTATGTTTTGTTCCCTGAGCCATTTAGTTATCACCTTTGCTTTATGGCAAGGTGCTCCATCATGCTGAAAAGGCATTGTTGATCGCCAAACTGCTCTTGGAGGGTTGGGAGAAGTTGCTCTTGGAGGACATTCTGGTACCATTCTTTATTCATGGCTGTGTTTTTAGGCAAGACTGTGAGAGAGCCGATTCCCTTGGCTGAGAAGCAACCCCACACATGAATGGTTTCAGGATGCTTAACAGTGTGGCATGAGACAAGACTGGTGGTAGCGCTCACCTTGTCCTCTCCGAATGAGGCGTTTTCCTGATGTCCCAAACAATCGAAAAGGGATTCATCAGAGAAAGTAACTTTACCCCAGTCCTCAGCAGTCCACTGCCTGTACCTTTTGCAGAATATCAGTCTGTCCATGATGTTTTTTCTGGAGAGAAGTGGCTTCTTTGCTGCCCTCCTTGAGACCAGGCTGTTATGATTTGGTAGCTGAGGAGAGCAGGCAAAAACGGCAATACACCAGAGAGGTTGGAATCTACTGGATTGCAGTACCCTGACTAACCACCACAACTAAAGGCAGCCGTGGAGCGTTCCTAAGTTGGTCCTAGACGCCTCGTCACAGCCTGAGAGGTTAACTACACCTAAAGATAGAAAGAGGAAAGCTATCTGCCCCGGAGCAGATCCCCAAAGAACATAGGAAGCCCCCAAACATGTAATGGCGGTTAGACAAGAGGAAATACAGACACAGACAGAAAATAGTATGAGCAAACGTTGGGGCCCAATCAGCGTCGGACTGGAGCACCTTGGGCCCACCAGAGAAAATCATTCTTGGGGCCCACTATGTAGCTACATAGAAATAAATACAAGATCACCAATTGTGCGGTAAAACGCGCTAATATCAGGGTATAATATAAGGTAGTAATTATGTAGCAGGGGTTGGGGTAGCCCCTCTCATAGAATATAAAGTAGCCCCCTCATATAGTATAATGTAGCCCCCTCATATAGTATAATATAGCCCTCCTTATAGAATATAATGTAGCTCCCCATAGAATATAATGCAGCAAGCATCATAGAGTATAATGCAGCCTCCCATAGAATATAATGCAGCCCCCTTCATATAGTATAATACAGCCCAACCACAGAATATAATGCAGCCCTCCTCATAGTTACATGCCCCCCCTCATACAGGGTATCATGCAGCCAGGATATATATATGTATATATATATATATATATATAATATATATATATACAGTGCCTACAAGTAGTATTCAACCCCCTGCAGATTTAGCTGGTTGACACATGCAGAATTAACTTGGCATTGTGACATTTGTACTGTAGATCAGCCTGGAAGTGGGAAATGCACTGCCGCAAAAATTTTTGTTTTAATTTTTTTTTTTTTTTTTAAAAACGTTAAAAGTTAATTCAGAGTGTCATTTATTATTCAACCCCTCAAACCACAAGAATTCTGTTTGGTCCCCCTAAAGTATTAAGAAGTAGTTCAGGCACCAAGAATAATGAGCTTCACATGTGTGGATTAATGATCTCTTTTGCCAGCCTTTTCTGACTATTTAAGACCCTCCCCAAACCTGTGAACAGCACTCATACATGGTCAACATGGAAAGACAAAGGAGCATTCCAAGGCCATCAGAGACAAGATCGTGGAGGTCACAAGGCTGGCAAGGGGTACAAAACCCTTTCCAAGGAGTTGGCCCTACCTGTCTCCACTGTTGGAAGCATCATCCGTAAGTGGAAGGCTTATGGAACTACTGTTAGCCTTCCACGGCCTGGACAGCCTTTGAAAGTTTCCTCCCGTGCCGAGGCAGGCTTGTCCGAAGAGTCAAGGCTAACCCAAGGACAACAAGGAAGGAGCTCCGGGAAGATCTCATGGCAGTGGGGACATTGGTTTCAGTCAATACCATAAGTAACGTACTCCACCGCAATGGTCTCCGTTCCAGACGAGCCCGTAAGGTACCTTTACTTTCAAAGCGTCATGTCAAGGCTCGTCTACAGTTTGCTCATGATCACTTGGAGGACTCTGAGACAGACTGGTTCAAGGTTCTATGGTCTGATGAGACCAAGATCGAGATCTTTGGTGCCAACCACACACGTGACGTTTGGAGACTGGATGGCACTGCATACGACCCCAAGAATACCATCCCTACAGTCAAGCATGGTGGTGGCAGCATCATGCTGTGGGGCTGTTTCTCAGCCAAGGGGCCTGGCCATCTGGTCCACATCCATGAGAGGATGGATAGCACGGCCTACCTGGAGATTTTGGCCAAGAACCTCCGCTCCTCCATCAAGGATCTTAAGATGGGTCGTAATTTCATCTTCCTACAAGACAACAACCCAAAGCACACAGCCAAGAAAACCAAGGCCTGGTTCAAGAGGGAAAAAGTCAAGGTGTTGGAGTGGCCTAGTCAGTCTCCTGACCTTAACCCAATTGAAAACTTGTGGAAGGAGCTCAAGATTAAAGTCCACATGAACACCCAAAGAACCTAGATAACTTGGAGAAGATCTGCATGAAGGAGTGGGCCAAGATAACTCCACAGACCTGTGCCGGCCTGATCAGGTCTTATAAAAGACGATTATTAGCTGTAATTGCAAACAAGGGTTATTCCACGAAATATTAAACATAGGGGTTGTATAATAATTGACCCACACTTTTATGTTTACAATTTATTAAAATTCAACTGAGCAACATAACTTTTTGTTTTGTAAGATTTATGCTTCTGTTAATAAATCCTACTCTCGTTTGCAGTTTGAAGGCTCTAACTTATTTGCATCTTATCAAACCAGCTAAATCTGCAGGGGTTGAATACTACTTGTAGGCACTGTATATATATATATACACACATACACTGTACAGACCAAAAGTTTGGACACACCTTCTCATTCAAAGATTTTTCTGTATTTTCATGACTATGGAAATCGTAGAATTGCATCAAAACTATGAAATAACACATGTGGAATTATACATTACACTTTACAAAAAAGTGTGAAACAACTGAAAATATGTCTTATATTCTAGGTTCTTCACAGTAGCCACCTTTTGCTTTGATTACTGCTTTGCACGCAGAAAAGGTGAACGGATGGACTCTACATGCTTGGTTCCCACCCTGAAGCATGGAGGAGGTGGTGTGATGGTGTGGGGGGGCTTTGCTGGTGACACTGTTGGGGATTTATTCAGAATTGAAGCGGTGAGCGGTCCAGCTCACCCCAAACCATCTCGATTGGGTTCAGGTCTGGTGACTGTGGAGGCCAGGTCATCTGGCGGAGCACCCCAACACTCTCCTTCTTGGTCAAATAGCCCTTACATAGTCTGGAGGTGTTTGGGGTCATTGTCCTGTTGAAAAATAAATGATGGTCCAACTAAACGCAAACCGGATGGAATAGCATGCTGCTGCAAGATGCTGTGGTAGCCATGCTGCTTCACTATGCCTTCAATTCTGAATAAATCCCCAACATTGTCACCAGCAAAGCCCCCCCACACCATCACACCTCCTCCTCCATGCTTCACGGTGGGAACCAGGCATGTAGAGTCCATCCGTTCACCTTTTCTGCGTGCAAAGCAGTCATAATAATAATAATAATAATCTTTATTTTTATATAGCGCTTACAGATTCCGCAGCGCTTTACAGTTTTGCACACATTATCGTCGCTGTCCCCGCTGGGGCTCACAATCTAGATTCCCTATCAGTATGTTTTTGGAGTGTGGGAGGAAACCGGAGTACCCGGAGGAAACCCACGCAAACACGGGGAGAACATACAAACTCCTTGCAGATGTTGTCCTAGGTGGGATTCGAACCCAGGACTCCAGCGCTGCAAGGCTGTAGTGCTATCCACTGAGCCACCGTGCTGCCATCAAAGCAAAAGGTGGCTACTTTGAAGAACCTAGAATATAAGACATATTTTCAGTTGTTTCACACTTTTTTGTAAAGTGTATGTATAATTCCACATGTGATAATTCATAGTTTTGATGCCTTCAGTGTGAATGTACAATTTTCATAGTCATGAAAATACAGAAAAATCGCTGAATGAGAAGGTGTGTCCAAACTTTTGGTCTGTACTGTATATATATAAAACTGTACTCACCTCTTCTCATCGCTCCCACGCTGATTCAGGCGGCGGCTGATATCAACCAGCAGATTAACCCTATATCTGCAGATTAACATTATTTGGTGATATGAGAAGTTCCCTCTAAAATATAAGTCAATGGGAAAGCTAAAAAGATGTCAAGATCATGAAGTCTTTTCAAGCGTATGTCAGTGCTTTCGTTTTAAAAAAAAAAAAAGCTACTGTTTTCTTATTCGTTATAAAGATTTTTTTAAAGTCATTGACTGTCAGTAAGACGCTCCCCCACAAAGAAAAAGCTCCAGCAAGAATAAAGTGTTGAAAAAGAGCTGAAGTAAAGTCCAGAAAATACTAATATAAAGGAGATTTTAGGTCTACAAAACCCAAGAGAAAAGTAATAATTCCTGAAGAGTTTTCCTCTTGAAAAATAGATTGTTTTTCCTCTCGTAGAACATGTTCACACAGAGGGGTTTTTGGCAGTGTTTTACAACACAAACTCTAAAACTGGTGTTTTTTTTTTTTAAAGATTTTCTACTGCAAAAACTGAGAAAAAACACCGTCAGTATGAGCCTTAAGGGTATGCCACACTGAACAATATCGCTAACGGGATCGCTAAAAAACGTCACTATTTAGCGATCCCGTTAGCGATGTTGTTCAGTGCGGCAGCTTCCAGCGACGAGCTTCCTGCTGTGATCTCGCTCGTCGCTGGAATCGTTCCGGACCCTATTTTCATCGTCGGCGCTCCCGCTGGGTAAGTATATATCGCTAAGTGTGGCACCTTTTCTTAGCGATTTAGCGGTACTTTTGTACCGCTAAAGTCGTTAAGAAGATCGCTAACGGCGATAGCGTCGTTAACTATATCGCTAAATGTGGCCGCACTTAGCGATATAGAAACAATCCCGCTAGCGATCGCATTAGTATGCGTCGTTTATCGTGATCGCTAGCGGGATTGTTTAGTGTGGCAGTACCTTAAGTCTCCACAGAGCAGATTAACCTATGAACTACCCACAAATCGCCCCCATAAACTGCAATGGGTAATCTGCACTGCTGGTCATTCCAGTGGATTTTAACCTGTGACATGTCACCTAGTGAACAATCTTCCTGGACACCGCAGTGGGTGGCCCGTGGCCTTACACAATGGGATGGGGTATTCCACGCACAGACCCCACAGCGAGCACCACAGGGTCAGCCCCAGATTTTTTTGCTTCAGATTCTGGTGCACTTACACTTCAGTGTGAACATGGCCTCAGGTAAACTAAGATGTGTCATATCTGCCATAAATCCTGTAAGACTGAGCCCAAATGTCACATCCCGCTGGGATTTCTCATGTGCCAGCGCTGCCCTTCATAATCTGTTCTAAGTACATGGGCACAAATGTCTGGAATGCTAGAAATAACTCCACTTCTCAGAGCAATGGCAGCAGCGCCCTGAGGACTGACCCTGCCAGCAGATTCCCCCTGCTGTACCCAGGAAAGGTGGGCAGCACAGGGGCAAGGAGGGACATGTGCTGTACCGGAGCAGAATGAGTGGTGGAGCCCCTGTGCCCCCAGGGCCCGGAGGGTGGCATCATCAGTGGGCACAAGGGCTCTCAGCCCAGCCTCCTGCACTCACAGGGGGATAAGTGAACCCTGCAGCCAACTATTCAGGAGTAAGTTGGAAAGTTGTGCCCCCCATACCTGCTGATATAGCCATCGACGTCCCCATCACAGGTCTGGAAGAGGTGCCTCATCCTCTCCTCACCGGGGCTGGAGGTGTCGCTGCTCCCATTCAGCTGCTGGTCCCGGTGACTTCCACAGCCGCCATAGTGCACGGCTGGGCGTCCACAGACTGCCCACTGCTGGATGAGGAACAGCCTAGAGCCAGCTGCGGACACAGCCACCGATTCCTCGCCCAGTTCCTCTCTCCCGGTGCCTGTTCCTTCCCCGCTCCCCTCTCATACACACATGGCTCCACTCCGTAAACTTCGTACACACATGGCTCAGCTCCGTACACTTCGTACACACAGGGCTCTGTTTTGTACACCCCGTACACACGTTGCTCCGCTCCGTACACCCCATACACGGCTCCGCTCCGCACACCAAGTACACACACAGCTCCGCTCCGTACACCCCGTACACATGTGACTCCGTTCCGTACTCCTCATACACATATGGCTCCGCTCCGTACACCCAATACACACGCGGCTCCGCTCCGTACACCCTATACTCATGCGGCTCTGGTCCGTACACCCTATACACACGCGGCTCCGCTCCGTACACCCTGTACACACGCGGCCCTGCTCCGTACACCTCGTACACACATGGCTCAGCTCCGTACACCCCATACACACGCGCCTCTGCTCCGTACATCCCACACACACGAGGCTCTGCTCCGTACACCCTATACACACACAGCTACGCGCCGTACACCCTATACACACGCAGCTCCGCTCTGTACACCCTATACACACGCAGCTCCGCTCCGTACACCCCGTACACACAGCTTCGCTCCGTACACCTCGTACACACATGGCTCTGCTCCGTACACCCCATACACACACGCCTCTGCTCCGTACATCCCTTACACGCGCGGCTCTGCTCCGTACACCCTATACACAAGCAGCTCCGCTCCGTACACCCTATACACACGCAGCTCCGCTCTGTACACCCTTTACACACGCAGCTCCGCTCTGTACACCCCATACACACGCGCCTCTGCTCCGTACATCCCATACACAAGCGGCTCTGCTCCGTACACCCTATACACACGTGGCTCCGCTCCGTACACACAGCTTTGCTCCGTACACCTTGTACACACATGGCTCTGCTCCGTACACCCCATACACACGCGCCTCTGCTCCGTGAGGTGCTCCGTACATCCCATACACACGTGGCTCCGCTCCGTACACCCTATACGCACGCAGCTACGCTCCGTACACCCTATACGCACGCAGCTCCGCTCCGTACACCCTATACGCACGCGGCTCCGCTCCGTACACCCTATACGCACGCGGCTCCGCTCCGTACACCCTATACGCACGCGGCTCCGCTCCGTAACACCCCGTACACACGCGGCTCCGCTCCGTACACACGCGCTCCACTCCGTACACCCTGTACACACGCGGCTCTGCTCCGTACACCCCGTACACACGCGGCTTCGCTCCGTACACCTCGAACACACGCGGCTCCGCTCCGTACACCCCGTACACACGTGGTTCTGCTCCGTACACCTCGTACACACATGGCTCTGCTCCGTACACCCCATACACACGTGGCTCTGCTCCGTACACCTCATACACAAACAGCTCTGCTACAGCCACCCTGTAAACCCCTCCTTACCCCACACAGAAACTTCCCCTCATCCAGCACCATGACAACCAGCACCCCAAAGTCCTGCATACAGAGGCCCCTGATCATGTGACCCTGACTCCTCCCCTCCTGTGACCTCATCACAGGTCCTGTGCGCACAGAACAGCCTACCGACGTCTGGGATTTCTAGGATGACGTGGAAATGGCTGGCGCAGTGCTCTCAGCTGGATGAGGGGAGTTTGCGTCTAGTCTAGGAGTTGTGCGCAGCCGCCGATGTGCCTGACATCTGCACACAGCATGGCCGGTCAGTTGTAGGCACTATTGACATGCATGGCAGGGACTAATGAAGGAGGCAGGGGCTGGGGAGGGGCCCACCGGAGATTTGTCCGGTGTCCCGGTGCCTCAGTCCGACGCTGGGCCCAATCTTCCTAGACAGAAAAGGATAGGAAGGACACTTACTGCAATCCAAAAAACCCTAAAAAATACCAACTCTACTAATTGCAAAAAACACCTGAGATCACACGACCTCTACCACCTAAATTAGTTCTCTGGTGTAACAAAACTAAGCCGCAGCCACTGAAAAAACTGGAAAAGGCAAATGAACAAATAACAGTGGCTCCAGAAGAACTGAGAGGAGCCCAAGCCCCCGGGGGGGGGGGGGGGGAGACAGACACGGCTAACCTCACAGAAATGCAGAGAAATATGCAAATGGTATGCACAAAAAATATCTTATCTGAGAGCAGGAGAAGAGGCAAGACTCAGCAAGCTTCCAAGTGAACCAGGAACCACAGTTGAGACAAGAACAATTGATCACCGGCAACCATGATTATATAAGACCAGTCTGTAACTCCTGATTGGCAATCCTCATTGAATGGTTCAGTACTGTTTGTAACCACCAGAGGAGCTTCTGCTCAGAATTCATTTCTAACACATTCACAACACCAGGCCTTGCTCCAAGAGTCTCCGCCTCACAGTGCATGCAGATGCACTCACACCTGCCTGCTGCCATTCCTGAGCAAGCTCTGCACTGCTGGTAGCCCGATCCCGCAGCTGAAACACTTTTAAGAGACGGTCCTGGCGCTTGCTGGTCTTTCTTGGGCGCCCTGGAGCCTTTTTGGCAACAATGGAACCTCTCTCCTTGAAGTTCTTGATGATGCGATAGATTGTTGACTGAGGTGCAATCTTTCTAGCTGCGATACTCTTCCCTGTTAGGCCATTTTTGTGCATTGCAATGATGACTGCACGTGTTTCTTTAGAGATAACCTTAGTTAACAGAAGAGAAACAATGATGCCAAGCACCAGCCTCCTTTTAAAGTGTCCAGTGGTGTCATTCTTACTTAATCATGACAGATTGATCTCCAGCCATGTCCTCATCAACACCCACACCTGTGTTAATGGAGCAATCACTGAAAAGAGGTTAGCTGGTCCTTTTAAGGCAGGGCTGCAATGATGTTGAAATGTGTTTTGGGGGATAAAGTTCATTTTCTAGCCAAATATTGACTTTGCAAGTAATTGCTGTTAAGCTGATCACTCTTTATAACATTCTGGAGTATATGCAAATTGCCATTAGAAAAAGTGAAGCAGTAGACTTTGTAAAAATTAATATTTGTGTCATTCTCAAAACTTTTGGCCATGACTGTAGTTCCAGAGTTACTACCATCCTCAGTTATTGTGGATCAGCCAGAAGGGAGACACGCAGTGTACTCCGCTTGAGGAACAGGAGAGTTCATGACCACTACAGAGTACCAAGAAGAGGCAGAGCCAACTGTAGAAGGTACGCCAGACTCAGCTCCAGCATGTTCAGTAAGGCCGGACGCAGGGCAGATTGTGCTCAGCTGTTGACCCAAAGAATATGTGGTGAATTCCTCAGAAGCGTTGAGCATTGGTATGCCGAGAGAAGGAAGACGGAAGAGAAGCTCCAGGAGGGACTTTGGGCCTTTTCAGATGTGCAGGTAGTTCCAGTGACGACTTCATCTGGAAGTGGCTTGGTTCTACCTGGGAAGAATCTGGAGAAATTCCAGGAGACACCTAAGCAGTGACCATCGTGCCCTCTGGGAACTTGCATTTACTCGGGTTGGTGCAGCAGTTTATATTGAGGGGTCGAGTTTGGAGGAACCCCTATTTAACCCCTTCCTTACCGATGATGGGATAGTACGTCATCGGTAAGGATCCTCTGCTTTGAGGTGGGCTCCTGCGGTGAGCCCACCTCAAAGCCGCGACATGTCAGCTGTTGTAAACCAAGTACAAGTTCCGGTGCCCCCAATCTTCATGACCTAAGAACATTTTCCATTGAATTTGCAGGCCCATATAGGGGTCACATTTCTGTGCAGGTCGAGATCACCCTGAAATGGGGCCCCTCTCCAGGTGCCCTGTAGCCCCACGGTTTTCCTCCGTCGTCCTGTAATCTCACATTTATGGGACATTTTCTTCCTGGTTTCAGTAAAGAATTAGGTACCAGACCCCCATCTATAGTATTGTATGTTGCGGAGGGTCTGGACGCCCATTGATTTTATTAGGTGCCATGTAACAGTGACACTAATCAGAGGATCGTCACTGCCTGGATGTGTTGTAAGGACTGTAATAGAGGGGTGTCGGGGAGGGACGCGGGGGTCATTGTCATATTTTGTATTAAGTTTTTTGTTTATGAAGTTACTATAAAAAGGAAACAATGCATCCATTAATATTGTTGTTTGATACAGGAAATCCCCCATTAGTCACATCCCCTCCCCCACGTGACAGACACGGGTCCCTGTGTGGCCCCTGGGAATGTATGTGGCGTCCAGACCTGGTTTGCACTAATACGCTCCGCGCCTGTGACCTTTTAAGGTTCGCTTTCTTTTCCAGTGCTAAATTTTAAGTTGAGAATCTGCCAGGGTCGACGGCATGGCCCACATCCAAACCGGCTCCAGACATGCATGAAATATCTGCTCCAGCTGCACGGAGGTGGGGGGCTTCCTCTGCATCCATTACCTCCCCCCGTATAATAACAGTGTAATACGCTAGGGGCTGTAATATGTGTATCGTATCCGGTAATGGGGGCCCCCATGTCATGTGGCATATAAAGCATCGTGGCCCAGTGCATTATCTGTTCAAGGGGCCATTTATGGCACCGCTACAATACTCTTATGTTCGGCCCTCAGGTGCCAGGGCCCAAGTGTGACTACAGCCCCTGCGCCCGCTACAGAAGGAGGTGAATCGCTTGGTGTTGGTATTACATTCGGTCATATGTCTGGATTTGGATTTTCCAACTTATCCAAAAATCTAGTTTGCAATTAAATAGATGGAGTCAGAAATTATTCCCCCAGCATCCTCTGTCTCCTACAGTCTGAGCTCCCCAGTGCTTGTGCCCTCCAGTCCCCCCCAGTCTGTGCTCCCAGTCCCCTACAGATTGATAACTCAGTCCCCCGTCTCAGCCCCCAGTCACCTACAGATTAAGCCCCCAGTCAAACCCGTCTGAGCCCCCAGTTCCCTACAGATTGAGACCTCAGTCCCTCCCCAATCTGAGCCCCCAGTTCCCTACAGATTGAGACCCCAGTCACCCCATCTGAGCCCCCAGTCTCCCTCAGTCTGAGCCCCCAGTTCCCTACAGATTGAGACCTCAGTCCCCCCCGTCTCAGCCCCGTCACCTACAGATTAAGCCCCCAGTCAAACCCGTCCGAGCCCCCAGTCCCCCTCAGTCTGAGCCCCCAGTTCCCTACAGATTGAGACCCCAGACCCCCCCATCTGAGCCCCCAGTCCCCTACAGATTGAGCCCCCGTCTCTCAGTCTGAGCCCCCAGTCTCCCTCAGTCTGAGCCCCCAGTTCCCTACAGATTGAGACCTCAGTCCCCCCGTCTCAGCCCCGTCACCTACAGATTAAGCCCCCAGTCAAACCCGTCTCAGCCCCTAGTCCCCCTCAGTCTGAGCCCCCAGTTCCCTACAGATTGAGACCTCAGTCCCCCCGTCTCAGCCCCGTCACCTACAGATTAAGCCCCCAGTCAAACCCGTCTCAGCCCCTAGTCCCCCTCAGTCTGAGCCCCCAGTTCCCTACAGATTGAGACCTCAGTCCCTCCCCAATCTGAGCCCCCAGTTCCCTACAGATTGAGCCCCCAGTCACCCATCTGAGCCCCCAGTCCCCTACAGATTGAGCCCCCAGTTCCCTACAGATTGAGACCTCAGTCCCCCCCGTCTCAGCCCCGTCACCTACAGATTAAGCCCCCCAGTCAAACCCGTCTGAGCCCCCAGTCCCCCTCAGTCTGAGCCCCCAGTTCCCTACAGATTGAGACCTCAGTCCCCCCGTCTCAGCCCCGTCACCTACAGATTAAGCCCCCAGTCAAACCCGTCTGAGCCCCCAGTCCCCCTCAGTCTGAGCCCCCAGTTCCCTACAGATTGAGACCCCAGACCCCCCCATCTGAGCCCCCAGTCCCCTACAGATTGAGCCCCCGTCTCTCAGTCTGAGCCCCCAGTCTCCCTCAGTCTGAGCCCCCAGTTCCCTACAGATTGAGACCTCAGTCCCCCCGTCTCAGCCCCGTCACCTACAGATTAAGCCCCCAGTCAAACCCGTCTGAGCCCCCAGTCCCCCTCAGTCTGAGCCCCCAGTTCCCTACAGATTGAGACCTCAGTCCCCCCGTCTCAGCCCCGTCACCTACAGATTAAGCCCCCAGTCAAACCCGTCTGAGCCCCCAGTCCCCCTCAGTCTGAGCCCCCAGTTCCCTACAGATTGAGACCTCAGTCCCCCCGTCTCAGCCCCGTCACCTACAGATTAAGCCCCCAGTCCCCCTCAGTCTGAGCCCCCAGTTCCCTACAGATTGAGACCTCAGTCCCTCCCAAATCTGAGCCCCCAGTTCCCTACAGATTGAGACCCCAGTCCCCTACAGATTGAGCCCCCAGTCCCCCTGTCTGAGGCCCCAGTTCCCTACAGATTGAGACCCCAGTCCCCCCCATCTGAGCCCCCAGTCCCTCTCAGTCTGAGCCCCCCAGTCCCCTACAGATTGAGCCCCCAGTTCCCTCACAGCCTGAGCCGTCAGTGCCCCTCACACCTACAGTCCCTTACAAACAATGCCCCCCCAGTATCCGGCTTCTTGAGCCTCCAGTCTCCTATAGACCAGGCCTCCCATCCCATGTTATAACAATTAGACCCCCCAAAACAGCATGTCTCATCCTCCAGTCACCTCCAGAGCTGCACTCACTATTCTGCTGTTAGATTATGTCTCATCCTCCAGAGCTGCACTCACTATTCTGCTGTTACATCATGTCTCATCCTCCAGTCACCTCCAAAGCTAAAGTCACTATTCTGCTGTTACATTATGTCTCATCCTCCAGAGCTGCTCTCACTATTCTGCTGTTACATCATGTCTCATCCTCCAGTCACCTCCAAAGCTGAAGTCACTATTCTGCTGTTACATCGTGTCTTATCCTCCAGAGCTGCAGTCACTATTCTGCTGTTACATTGTGTCTCATCCTCCAGAGCTGCAGTCACTATTCTGCTGTTACATTGTGTCTCATCCTCCAGAGCTGCAGTCACTATTCTGCTGTTACATCATGTCTCATCCTGCAGTCACCTCCAAAGCTGAAGTCACTATTCTGTTACATCGTGTCTTATCCTCCAGTCAACTCCAAAGCTGCAGTCACTATTCTGCTATTACATCGTGTCTTATCTTCCAGAGCTGCAGTCACTATTCTGCTGTTACATTGTGTCTCATCCTCCAGAGCTGCAGTCACTATTCTGCTGTTACATTGTGTCTCATCCTCCAGAGCTGCAGTCACTATTCTGTTGTTACATTGTGTCTCATCCTCCAGAGCTGCAGTCACTATTCTGCTGTTACATTGTGTCTCATCCTCCAGAGCTGCAGTCACTATTCTGCTATTACATTGTGTCTCCTCCTCCAGTCACCTCCAGAGCTGCAGTCACTATTCTGCTGTTACATGGTGTCTTATCCACCAGTCACCTCCAGTTATTGATTTACTGCCAGCAGTCAGTGTAGGACTGTTTTCCGGAGCAGTAATCATGCTACTGCTTTCACATTAGTAAAATGATATAAAAATGTACTGCTTTATGAATTTAATCCCTTCAAATCTTAAAATTATTGAAGGTCATTGGGCCTTTCCTGTGGCCATCCAATAATCCAGAATATGCGAGGTCAGCTAAAAGTAATTTTCTGTATATGATCCCTGTATAATGGTCACTATTGGTCATTACACCGCCAGTCGCTGCTGCTTATCTGTTATCGCTGAGCTTTTATGTACGGTGATTGCTGAATGGAGAAGTTCCCACAAAGCTGCGGCCGCTGCTCTATGGGAATCCCTGTAATAGGGAGGGGGCTGATGTTTATCTGCAGTTTCTAAAGGTCCCGTCCTATTACTGACTCTGCAGTCCTGGGAACTACGTGACTAAGAGCAGATCGGAGCCCAGGAATCATAATACATGACATTCTATAACACGATTATGTGAGATTCTACAGTGTAACACTGTGTACAGCACTATTGTACATGAGACTGATATATACCCCTATAATCCATGAGATTGATATATACCCTGTGATAAGGTCATTGGAAAAGTACTAGAGTGGAGATATGTATCACTGAGGATGTTAGCTTCAGTGATATGAACCTGGGGAAAATGCTCCAGCACACTAAGTGCTGAGAGGGGTTAATTAGCCATGTTAAGAGCAGGTTTTTTTTTGTAAACAGCTGAAGAGTGGGAGGTTGTTCACCATATCTCCAACCCAGGGTGGGGTTTAGAAGGTAGTCAGCCTTCTGAATCATAGTGTTCGGTGGGCCTGGAGAGGAGAGCTCCAAGCTATGTTTATAGTAAAGAGAGCTGAACCCCACAGCCTGTGTTATATGTTTTTTTGTGTTTACTATTATGCCAAAAAGGCAGTGTTTATTTTGCTGATCTTTGCACTGGTTTATGCCGTACCTTTTTAATAAACCAGTAGAAGATTCAAAACGATTCTATGTCTACATCTGTGAGCAGCCGAGTGAACCAATCTACCACAACCCCTATAACACATGAGACTGAGACTATCATACATGCCCCTATAACACATGAGACTATCATATATGCCCCTATAACACATGAGACTATCATATATGCCCCTATAACACATGAGACTATGATATACAGTGGGTTTGGAAAGTATTAAGACCCCTTTAACTTTTTCACGCTTTGTTTCATTGCAGCCATTTGGTAAGTGCAAAAAAAGTAGTTTTTTTTCTCATTAATGTACACTCTGCACCCCATCTTTACTGAAAAAACAGAAATGTAGAAAATTTTGCAAATTTATTAAGAAAGAAACGGAAATATCACATGGTCATAAGTATTCAGCCCTTTGCTCAGACACTCATATTTTCGTCACATGCTGTCCATTTCCTTGTGATCCTCCTTGAGATGGTTCTACTCCTTCATTGGAGTCCAGCTGTGTGTAATTACACTGATAGGACTTGATTTGTAAAGGCACACACCTGTCTATATAAGACCTCACAGCTCACAGTGCATGTCAGACCAAATGAGAATCATGAGGTCAAAGGAACTGGCCAAGGAGCTCAGAGACAGAATTGTGGCAAGGCACAGATCTGGCCAAGGTCACAAAAGAATTTCTGCAGTACTCAAGATTCCTAAGAGCACAGTGGCCTCCACAATCCTTAAATGGAAGAAATTTAGGACCACCAGAAGTCTTCCTAGATCTGACCGTCCAGCCAAACTGAGCAATCGTGGGAGAAGAGCCTTGGTGAGAGAGGTAAAGAAGAACCCCAAGATCACTGTGGCTGAGCTCCACAGATGCAGTAGAGTCACCTATCACTGCAGCCTCCACCAGTCAAGCCTTTATGGCAGAGTGGCCCGACGGAAGCCTCTCCTCAGTGCCAGACATATGAAAGCCGCATAGAGTTTACTAAAAACACATGAAGGACTCCCAGACTATGAGAAATAAGATTCTCTGGTCTGATGAGACGAAGATGGAACTTTCTGGTGATAATTCTAAGCGGTATGTGTGGAGAAAACACGGATTTTGGTAAAGACTTACCTGTAAAATCCTTTTCAGCGAAGGAAGGAAGAGAGACACAGTAATTCATTACTGATGGGTAGGCGGAGCCCCAGATCAGGATGTTACCTCAGATCAAAAGAGTGATGACTGGCTGGCCCCTCCAGCTCGGGCTCCTCCTACTCAGCTCCAGTCGTATCAAAGCTTTTAGGAAAAGAGCCAAGATCACCAGCGGAGCAACATAACCCCTTCTGAAGGAACTTCAGAGAAAAAACACAAGGATACAGGTTATGCATGCAAAGAAAGCCAAAAACCACAGAGTTCCAGGTACTACTCACGGAACCTGACTACTGCGATGAGCTGGCGATGCTGGAACAGAGCCTTAGCGCGCTGACCTCAGCCCAGATAATCGCTATCAGATAAGGGTCGCGCTGCATCTGAAAACATCAACACACTTCTGCCGTGGGAGGGTGCTGTGTCTCTCTTCCTTCCTTCGCTGAAAAGGATTTTACAGGTAAGTCTTTACCAAAATCCGTGTTTCAGCTGCAGATGAAGGAAGAGAGCCACAGTAATTCATTACTGATGGGACGTCCCAAAGCAGTTCAAAAATAAGGGTGGGAAAAAACCAACAAAAGGCAGAAACCCAACAACCTTAACAACAAAGCGCAACCAGCGCTAAACACAAGTTCATCCAGAACTTTAAACTACAGCTGCCTGCAGGACACTACGTCCGAGGGCTGCATCAGCGGAAGCACTGACGTCCACTTTATAAAATCTTGTAAACGTGTGGACAGAGCGCCAAGTCGCCGCTCGGCAAAGCTGCACTGCCGAAGCACCTTGATGAAAAGCCCACGATGAAGCCACAGCTCTCGTGGAATGGGCTTGAATCTTAATCGGGCAAGATTCACCCCGAAGACGGTAAGCTTCCAAAATAGCTGACCGGATCCAACGAGCTATAGAACCCCTGGAAGCTCGTTGACCACGCCGACAACCTGCCGGAACCACAAACAGGGAGTCCGTCTTACGAAAACCTTGAGTAATAGATAGATAAAACTTCAAGGCCCGCACTAAATCCAATGTGTGTAAATCTCGCTCTTTCGTATTCTTCGGATCCGGACAGAGTGAAGGCAACACAATATCCTGGTTAACATGAAATTGTGACACCACTTTAGGCAAAAAATCACCCCGAGTGCGAAGCACTACACGATCCGGAAAAAACTCCAGAAAAGGAGGCGAACAAGAAAGAGCTGCCAATTCAGAAACTCTCCTCAAGGAAGTGACTGCAACAAGGAAAGCCACCTTCCAAGAAAGTAAAGAAAGGCTAGCAGAAACCATAGGTTCAAAAGGTTTATGCTGAAGAGCCTCCAAAACAAGGTTGAGCCGCCAAGGAGACACGGGTGCCTTCCGCGGCGGAAACTTACGAGAGATACCTCGGAAAAAGGAGAGCACGTCTCTATTCGAAGCAATGGTTCTCCGGAACAATAAGGACAGAGCAGAAATCTGACCTTTCAGAGTGCTAACTGCCAAACCCTTGTCTAGCCCATGCTGCAGAAAAGCCAACAGGTTGGGAATGGAAAATTTTCTCGGGTTCCGAGAAGACCCCAAACACCACGAAAAGAAGGTTTCCCAAATTTTGTGGTAAATCCTAGAAGTAGCCGGACATCTTGCAGCACGAAGGGTAGCAATGACCTCGGCTGAAAAACCTCTACGGGTCAAGATTTTGGTCTCAAGAGCCACGCCGTCAAACGCAGGGACATCAAGTCCGGATGACAAATGAATATTGGCGGGAAAACATAGATCAGCTCGAACTGATCCCACTGAGCCACTAGAGCATCCACCGCCACCGCCTTCGGGTCCTTGTACCTGGACATGAATGTCGGTAACTTGGCATTGGACCTGGATGCCATCAAACCCACTTGGGGGGGTTCCCCAGCGAGAGCACAGTAGTGCAAAGACTTCCGGGTGGAGGCTCCATTCCCCGGGATCCATCCTTCTGCGACTGAGAAAGTTCGCTGTAATATTCTGAACCCCTGGAATGTGAATCGCCGAAATGGCTGGTACATTGGCCTCTGCCCAAATCAGAATTCGGGACACCTCTACCAAGAGTCTGGAACTCCTTGTCCCACCTTGGTGATTGATATACGCGACAGCCGTCGCATTGTCTGTCTGCACACGGACTGGCAGACCGCTCAAAGGGACCGTCCAATGTTGGAGGCAAAGGAAAATCGCCCTCAATTCCAGGATGTTGATCGGAAGCACAGACTCTTCCGGTGACCATACCCCCTGAATCCAGAGATTGTTCCAAACACCCCCCCAGCCCGTCAGGCTGGCATCGGTGGTTATGACTGACCACTGCAGAGGGAGGAAAGACTTCCCCAGGGAGAATGCCCCTGGCCGTAACCACCATTCTAGAGAATCCCGCACCGCGCGAGAAATGGTGACACTGCAATCCAGCGATTGCGACTGATTCCATCGACTCAAGATGAACCTTTGAAGAGTCCTGGAGTGGAACTGGGCAAAAGGAATTGCCTCCATGGACGCCACCATCAGTCCCAGAAGACGCATACACTTCCGTAGGGACATTGCCGTTGAGGATGTCATAATCTGTACATGTCGAAGAAGACATGACTGTTTGTCTGGTGGTAGGGAAACTACCGACCGAAACGTGTCGAGATGCATTCCCAAAAAGAGAATTGTCCTCGATGGTTCCAGGGACGACTTCTCCCAATTGACCAGCCAACCGAAGTCTTTCAGAAACTGAAGAGACAAATCCCGAGCCGTCAACGCCTCCTCCTCCGAGGAAGCCACGATCAAAAGATCGTCCAGATAAGGGAGAATCGTAATCCCCTGTCTTCGAAGGAGTGCCATGAGGGGCGCCAGAATTTTTGTAAAGACCCTTGGCGCTGAGGCTAAGCCGAACGGCAGAGCCACGAACTGGTAATGATTCTGACCTATGCAAATAGGCGTCGCGAATGTCGATTGACACCAGAAAATCGTTCTGTGACAGAGCTGCCACAACGGAACGAAGCGACTCCATGCGAAATTTCCGGGCATGGACATGCCGGTTCAATCGCTTGAGATCCAGAATCGGGCGAAATTTGTTCTCCTTTTTGGGAACTATAAAAAGGTTGGAATAAAAACCTTTCCCTCGGTCCTCTGACGGAACCGGTATCACTACACCCTTTTGTAGTAGCGATTCGACCTCTCGCTGTAGAGCGACAACAAGCTCGGGTTCTGACGGAACGCGAGACTGACAAAAAACATTTGGGGGTTGAGAAGCAAACTCTATGAAATAGCCTGCCGACACTATCCGCGTTACCCAGGAATCTGGAACGCGAGCCATCCAAGTCTCCTTGAAAAGAAGCAGGCGACCCCCCACTCGAGAATCCTCGAGTGGACCCCTGGCGTCAATCCGACTTTGCGGTTTTCTTGTCAAGTTCCCGCTTGTTCTGGCGGAAACTCTGCTTCCAGGGAGTACGAGTTTTCTGAGAGGATTTCTTTCCTGAGAAAGAAGGACGACCCGATCCCCACGAGGAGTGACTAGATCGTCCTCGGCCCCGAAAGGACCGCCGACCACTATAAACACCAGGCTTACTGGACACCGAGGCCATGGCCCTTCGCTGTGGTAATGCTGATTCCTTCGCCTTAGCCTTGGAAATCAGCTCTGTGAGGTCGGATCCAAAAAGATGGCCACCCTTGTAAGGTAAGGCCAACAACCCTTGTTTGGAAACTGCGTCCCCGGCCCACTGTCTGAGCCATAAAGCTCTTCTGACTGTGACCGCTGAAGCTTGCGCTTTGGCCAGCAGAGATGCCGTATCCAGACCGGCATCAAAGATATAACAGGTTGCCTCCCGTATCTCAGATAACGGAGATTCATTTTGCAACTCCGTCTTCAGACGTGCCAACCAGCTTAGAGAAGCTCTAGCAGCACACATGGATCCTAGCACTGCTCGAAATCCATGACCCGCAGCCTCATAGCTTGCATTTGCCGCCAATTCTGCCTTTCTATCCAAAGGCTCCTGTAAGCTCGCTTTTCCCTTAATAGGGAGTAGAGAGGATTTACTAAGCTGAGACAAAGACACATCCACTTCAGGAGCAGAAGTCCAATTAGCCTTTAACTCCGTAGAGCAAGGATAAAGTGTATCAAAGAAATGCGTTCCATGAAAACGCTTATCTGGACATAGACGTTCCTCCTCTATTACACCATTAAGCTCATCCAGAGCTGGCAATGTTGTGCGCGAAGCACGGGACTCCTGGAAAATGCGTGCTGATTTACCAGGACGACTAGTTACCTCCTCCGGTAACTGTAGTATATCTCTCATGGCTTCAAATAATGCCTCCGTACGCTTCGTCATAGAGGAACGCCCCTGCGGCTCGTCCGCATCTGAATCGGATATTTCACCATCCGAATTTAAAGGGGAACTCTGCCCAATATCAGATACATCTGACTCGCTCCGTGTAGAGGCCGGTAACGGCCTGCGTCGCTTCCTCTGAGAGGAATTAGCAGACACATATTGACCTAAAAGGTCAGACAAGTTATTAATCGATCGAGCGATATCATCCAAGTTACCACCGCTGTCGACCGCAGCGCTAGATGCTGTGGAGGTCTGCGTATCTGATTGCCGCAATGGCACTGGGACGTGAACCGCGGCATCTGAACTCTATTCAGACATGTCTCGCCTGTATGAGCAGGTCAAAGCGGTAATACCAGCAAAAACACTATGCGGTTTTTTTTTTTTTTTTTTTAAACGCTGAAGGGTTAACGCTCCACCAAGCAGAGTTACCCCAGCGGTATTCAGTCAGCAAATTTAGCAGGTAGAAATAACCCTCAAAGGGGTTAATATTGCAAACTCACCAAAATATATATATATTTGTGAGCCCCAGCCAATTTTTTATGTCTCTGATGAGACAGCAGCTGCAGGATAGCGATCGCTGCGCTGCGGGGTGAGGAATCCGTACTCACCCAGCTGGCCGTGGTGTCTATATGAGGAGGGGAGCGGTCCGAGGAGCCCAGGAGCCTGAGTAATGGCCGCCACAGTGAGGGGGTCGCAGGAGAAAAGCCAGAGCGCGCGTCTTCCTGCTCAAAAGACCGGGATAGATAGGCCACGCCCCCTGCTAGCTCAAATAATGAGCGCGAACTCTCCCCGCTCCTGCTCCCTCTCTGTCCTGCAGGTATCTGCCTGCGGACAAAAAATCACCACATCTTCATGTAGTAGCGCTGTCACAGCAGCGCTGAAGCATACTGACTTAACATGTAGTAGCGCTGTCACAGCAGCGCTGAAGCTTACTGACATTTACATGTAGTAGCGCTGTCACAGCAGCGCTGAAGCTTACTGACATTTACATGTAGTAGCGCTGTCACAGCAGCGCTGAAGCATACTGACTTTACATGTAGTAGCGCTGTCACAGTAGCGCTGAAGCATACTGACTTTACATGTAGTAGCGCTGTCACAGTAGCGCTGAAGCATACTGACTTTACATGTAGTAGCGCTGTCACAGCAGCGTTGAAGCATACTGACATTACATGTAGTAGCGCTGTCACAGTAGCGTTGAAGCATACTGACATTACATGTAGTAGCGCTGTCACAGTAGCGTTGAAGCATACTGACATTACATGTAGTAGCGCTGTCACAGTAGCGTTGAAGCATACTGACATTACATGTAGTAGCGCTGTCACAGCAGCGCTGAAACATACTGACATTACATGTAGTAGCGCTGTCACAGTAGCGCTGAAGCATACTGACATTACATGTAGTAGCGCAGTCCATTAGTAATAGCGCTGCTCATTCAGACGCTAAAGCACTCACACATAATTATTATTAAAATTTGTGTGGAGTACTCACCAGCCAAGGCGCCACAGGGACCCTCAGGGGTTTCTGGCGCTGTGCCCATGCTTCCCTCCAGGGCGAAGAACGCAGTGACCGCACGTGTGGTTTGCGTTCCCGCCAGAGAAGCTCTCCTCATCCCCCAGGGCCGGCAAGGATTCTGCAGGGACTTTGAGTAAATACAGATCCGCCAAGGGAGAGGTTGGGGTACAGCAGCGCTGATACCCCTGAGACCTCTAGACCAACTAGTGATCCAAGTCTCCTGTCCGAATATTAAAATAATAAAATCTTCTGAGGAGCTGCATTAGCAGCGACCATCCTCTGGGACCTCAAATCTTAGACTGGAGCTGAGTAGGAGGAGCCCGAGCTGGAGGGCCAGCCAGTCATCACTCTTTTGATCTGAGGTAACATCCTGATCTGGGGCTCCGCCTACCCATCAGTAATGAATTACTGTGGCTCTCTTCCTTCATCTGCAGCTGAAACCAGGCACTGCTCATCACCTGCCCAATACAATCCCAACAGTGAAACATGGTGGAGGCAGCATCATGCTATGGGGGCGTTTTTCAGCTGCAGGGACAGGACGACTGGTTGCAAATGAAGGAAACATGAATGCGGCCAAGTACAGAGATCTCCTGGATGAAAACCTCTTCCAGAGTGCTCTGGACCTCAGACTTGGCCGAAGGTTCACCTTCCAACAAGACAATGACCCCAAGCACACAGCTAAAATAACTAAGGAGTGGCTTCAGAACAACTCTGTGACCATTCCTGACTGACCCAGCCAGAGCCCTGACCTAAACCCAACTGAGCATCTCTGGAGAGACCTGAAAATGGCTGTCCACCAACATCACCATCCAACCTGATGGAACTGGAGAGGATCTGCCAGGAAGAATGGCAGAGGATCCCCAAATCCAGGGGTGAAAAACTTGTGGCATCATTCCCAAGAAGATTCATGGCTGTACTAGCTCAAAAGTTGCTTCTCCTCAATACTGAGCAAAGGGTCTGAATACTTATGGCCATGTGAGATTTCAGTTTTTCTATTTTAATAAATATGCAAAATTTTCTACATTTCTGTTTTTTTTCAGTAAAGATGGGGAGCAGAGTGTACATTAATGAGGAAAAATGAACTTTTTTGAATTTACCGAATGGCTGCAATGAAACAAAGCGTGAAAAATTTAAAGGGGTCTGAATATTTTCTGAACCCACTGTATACCCCGATAACACATGAGACTATGATATATACCCCTGTAATGCATGAGACTATGATACAGTGGGGGAAATAAGTATTTGATCCCTTGCTGATTTTGTAAGTTTGCCCACTGACAGTCATGAACAGTCTATAATTTTAAGGGTCGGTTAATTTTAACATTGAGAGACAGAATATCAAAAATAAAATCCAGAAAATCACATTGTATAAATTATATAAATTTATTTGCATTTTGCAGTGAGAAATAAGTATTTGATCCCTCTGGAAACAAGACTTAATACTTGGTGGTAAAACCCTTGTTGGCAGCGCAGCAGTCAGACGTTTCTTGTAGGTGATGATGAGGTTTGATGTCAGGAGGAATTTTTCTCCACTCCTCTTTGCAGATCATCTCTAAATCATTAGGATTTTGAGGCTGTCGCTTGGCAACTCGGAGCTTCACCTCCTCCATAAGTTTTCTATGGGATTAAAGGAGACTGGCGAGGCCACTCCATGACCTTAATGTGCTTCTTCTGGAGCCACTCCTTTGTTGCATTGGCTGTATGTTTTGGGTCATTGTCTTGCTGGAAGACCCAGCCACGACCCATTTTTAATGTCCTGGTGGAGCGAAGGAGGTTGTCACTCAGGATTTTACGGTACATGGCTCCATCCATTCTCCCATTGATGCGGTGAAGTAGTCCTGTGCCCTTAGCAGATAAACACCCCAAAACATAATGTTTCCTCCTCCATGCTTGACAGTGGGGATGGTGTTCTTTGGGTCATAGGCAGCATTTCTCTTCCTCCAAACACGGTGAGTTGGGTTAATGCCAAAGACCTCAATTTTTGTCTCATCTGAACACAGCACCTTCTCCAATCACTCACAGGATCATCCAGGTGTCATTAGGAAACGTCAGACGGGCTGCACATGTGCCTTCTTGAGCAGGGGACCTTGTGGGCACTGCAGGATTGTAAACCTTTACGGCGTAATGTGTTACCAATGGTTTTCTTGGTGACTGTGGTCCCAGCTGCCTTGAGATCATTAATAAGTTCCCCCTGTGTAGTTTTAGGCTGATCTCTCACCTTCCTCATGATCAAGGATAGCCCACGAGTTGAGATTTTGCATGGTGCCCCAGATCAATGTCGATTGACAGTCATTTTGTATTTCTTTCATTTTCTTACTATTGCACCAACAGTTGTCTCCTTCTCACCCAGTGTCTTATTTATGGTTGTCGCCCATTCTAGCTTTGTGCAGGTCTATGATCTTCTCCCTGACATACTTATAAAGCTCTTTGGTCTTGCCCATGTTGTAGAGGTTAGAGTCTGACTGAATGAGTCTGTGGACAGGAGTCTTCTATAAAGGTGACTATGTAAGACAGCTGTAATTAATGCAGGTAACGAGTTGATTATTCCAACAATTCAAAATAAACAAAGGGCCTTAATATCAAAAATCATGAAAAATGCCCTATAGGCAATACTTTATTAATACAATTACCACAATGGGTAAAACACCCAAACAAGTGACACAAAAAAAAAAAAAAAACATATAATGTGTATCAATACCACTAAAACAGATGGGTACCGCTGGGCTGTCCCTAGAGTGATAACTAAGCTCACTCCTACCTGACCGCGGAGGTTGGCACCCTAGGGGGGGACGTTGTGGCGCCCCCGCTCCTCGATGGCTGACCCTAGGGGCCCTATTCAACCCTACCGCCTCTAAGGGGTCCCTCTACCCATAGACTAAGGGAACCCCTAACAATTAGACATAGACCACCTGTGTCTAAAGACAACCCTAAGCCCCAAAAGATTAAAATCAAAGAGTAAACACACATTAATGGATGGGTGACTTCCAAGGTGGCTGATTATGGGACCAAAAATTCTTATTTTGTACCCCCCAATCAGGGTAGGTCACAATAGAGTGTACGGTGTCCTGATACTTTACACCGTCACTTTATACTAATCCATCAATTGCTATAGACAGGGTACCCATGTCCAAGAAAAAAAATATATATATTTTTTCTTATCTTCCTTTTTCTATACAGTGGGAATATTAGATATATATCTTACCCAACATATATAATTATTCTATATCAGATAGAGGTAGATAACAAGGAATGGATTCCCCGGTATTAGAATTGATTAGTTTTCACTGCTAACATAAATGAGAAGCAGAAGATGGTCCCTTTAAAAGAAATATGTGCACAAAAAAATAGACTGGGATATAGTGTATACGTCCTACAAGGAAATGGCAACAATATGTCCGTGGACAAATGATATAAGCACAAAAACCAGATAGGCACCACAATTGATTTATGTTATGCAGAGCTCAATATTCCACAGTACAAAATAGACTTGCATATAGTGTATATGTCCTATAGGGAAAATAGCAACAATTTATCTGCGGGCAGATGATATAAACGCAACATTTAAATGAGCACAACAATTAACTTATATTGGACAGAGCTCAATAGCTTAATGTTCCACAGTTCATGAACTTGACAAAAAATATCTTGCTCAGGTCAATTGACATCTTGATGTCAGTAAAAATCTTACATATAAATCCTAAATAGAACAGCTGCTGTCTATTTTGTCCAAGAGCGCGCGTCAGAAAGGGGGCGGGGCTTAGACGGAGCAGAATTTCCGCTCCGTCCAAAGCGCTGTGGTTCCGGACCGTGGAACCACAGCCTAAGGGATTTTCATCCTTGGAGCATTCCTCCAGTTCTGTGAGATTCCTGGGGCGTCTCGCTTCCTCTGCTATTTTGAGGTCTCGCCACAGATTTTCAATAATGTTCAGATCAGGGGATTGTGAGGGCCATTGTAAAACCTTCATCTTGCGCCTTTTTAGGTCGTCTTTTGTGGATTGTGACGTGTGTTTAGGACCATTCCCCATTTGTAGAAGTCATCCTCTTCTTTTCACCTTCAGCTTTTTACAGATGGTTTTATGTTTGCATCAAGAATTTGTGGAAATTTCATTGAATCCATTCTTTCCTCTACCTGTGAAATGTTCTCCTGCCATTGACTGCAATAAAACCCCAAAGCATGATTGATCCACCCCCATGCTTAATGTTTGGCGAGATGTTCTTTTCCTGAAATTCTGTGCCCTTTTTCTCCACACATACTTTTGAGCATTGTGGTCAGAGATCTGTTTTATCCTCATCGGTCCACATGACTTGTTCCCAAAATGCATCAGGCTTGTTTAGATGTTCTTTTGCATACTTCTGAATGTAATGGGGAGGATGCAGGAGAGGTTTTTTTCTGACAACTCTTCCATGAAGGACATATTTGTGCAGATGTCTCTGAACAGTAGAACAATGTTCCACAACTCCAGAGTCTGATAAATCTTCCTGAAGGTCTTTTGCAGTCTAGCGGGGATTCTGATTTGCCCCTCTAGCAATTCTACGAGCAGCTCGCACTGAAATTTTGCTTGGTCTTCCAGAACTTATATTGACCTCCACTGTTCTTGTTAGCTACCATTTCTTAATTACATTTGCCCTGAGGAAATGACAATTTGAAAACACTTTATTCTTATAGCCTTCTCCTGCTTTGTGGCCTCCACCATTTTCAGAGTTCTCGGCAGATGATCAGAAGAACCCATGGCTGCTGGTTTTTGGCACAAGGTTAGAGGAGGCTGATTTGCATCACCTGGCCTTTCCTAACGAGGATAGTGAACAAACCTTAACCCTAACAGGCTAATTAAGGGCTGAAACCTTGGTCAAAGTTAACTGAGCACACAAATCTCCAAGGGTGCCAAAACTTTTGCATCAACCCATTATCCTTTTTATAATTTTTAAAATGTAAAAAATGTCAATATATTTTTTTGTCTAAAATTCAAAGGCAACGTGTCATCTGTAACTTTAGGCCTTTTAGAAATCATTTCATCTTCAACTGTTCATAATAATAATAATACATGAGACTATGATATATGCCCCTATAATTCATGAGATTATATAATCCCCTATAATACATAAATCTATACTACACGATGATGAAATAGAATACTATAATACAGAACATTATCACATTATGTTCCAGCGCGCAGAGCTGATGATACAGGAGGCTGTGATATATACCGCTATATACCACACACCGCTATATACCGTGCGAGAATGTTATAACGCAGCGATTCACATTCTCACAGATGAAACCATGAGATATAACATTATTATTTTGCTGATGGAGAGTCCAGTAATTCGGATCATTTTCTTCCAGATAAGCCCGACCCCCCCGCGGGCCAGCCATGTGCTTCTGAAATGAAAGGCTCTGCCCTCACTTTGTCGTGGTATGGACCGACCTACGATGGCGGCAGCGTGGTGCAGTCCTACACGGTGGAGATCTGGGACTCTGTAGAGAAGTCCTGGTCGGACCTGCCGCAGTGCAGGAGCACCTCCTACAACGTGGAGAATTTACTGCACGACCGGGAGTACAAATTCCGGGTACGAGCCACCAACGTGCATGGAACCAGCGAGCCCAGCCAGGAGTCGGAACCGGTGGCCTATAAAGAGAAGGTGGAAGGTGACCGCTCACGTTATGTCGTACTAGTGCTATGTGACCCACAGGAAATGTATTGTGTCTCCTGTTTATATGCCACGTACGCAGTCCACATACATAGACCACGCTCATCTGCATGGAGGCTCATTGGCAGTATGATGGGGATCATTTACTTTTCTCTTTTTTTGTAGAACATAAAGATGAAGCTGAAGTTTCGGATGACGGTGAGTTGTGAACATTGATACAATTAGTATCAGAGGCCGTGTGATGATGTCACTCCTGTATGATGTAACCAAGATTGGTGGAGAAGTGATGTCACTCCTTTCTATTCTGCAGAGGGCAAGGAGACCGAGCCAGAATACAGAAACGTCGTTATAAACACCGCACAGAAGGTGGCCGACTTCTACGATGTGGAGGAGCGGCTGGGAACGTGAGTGTAAAACCGCTGAACATTGCAACACTCACATGTCTGCACACAGCTCTGGTGACTGCATCCAGGAACAAGCACCTGCCCCATGTACGAGCCCAACTCCAAGAGGGCTGGAAAAGTTACATAACACAAGAATGTGATGATCTGGAAACCTCTTCTCTCCATATTTTATCACACAGATCAGATGTTGGACGCTTTCCTATTTCATTTGATAAATTACTTCATTTAGGATCTGATGGCAGCGACACATCTAGGAAGAGTGGATCCCTAGCTGTGTCCCCCACTGTGCTCAGGCTGTGTCCCCCCGCTGTGCCCGAGCCAAGTCCTCCATTCTAACTGGGCCACTTCCCCAATTGTGGCTGGGCAGTGTGCCCGGGCCATGTCCCCCATTGTGCCTGGGCTGCATCTCTCATTGTGCCCTGGCTGTGTCCCCCATGCCATGTCCCTCATTGTTCCCCCATGCCACATGCCCCTCATTGTGTCTCCATGCCATGTCCCTCATTGTGCCCCATGCCATGTCCATCATTTTACCCAGCCATTGAAGATGTGGATTTCTCTACACTATATGACTGTGTGCCCACGTTTTAAGAGTTTTTTTCCGCGTTTTTCCGCTTCGTAAACGCTTATAAAACTGTAACAAAACGCATCCCATTAATTTTAATTGCATTCCGCAATTGCTGTGCCTATGCTGCGTATTTTTCCAGAGCGTAATCACATTGCGGTAAAATACGCAGCATGTTCATTAATTTGGCAGAATTGCTGCGATTCTGCCGCCATAGGAATGCATTGAAACGCTCACTTTAAGCATGTGGCTATGCCCACCATGCGGAAAGTGAGCGCTTCATGTGTGGATGGTACCCAGGGTCTGGAGGAGAGGAGACTCTCCTCCAGTCCCTGGGTACCATATTCCTGTAAAAAATAGAATTAAAATAAAAAATAGGGATATACTTACCCTCTGTCGGCCCCCGGAGTCCTCAGCGGTGCATGCGGCGCTGCCAGCAACTTCCGTTCCCAGGGATGCATTGCGAGAATCACCCCAGATGACGTAGCTGTCGCGTGACTGCCACGTCATCAAATGTCATTCTCGCAATGCATCCCTGGGAACGGAACTTGCCGGCAGCGTCGCTGAGGACAGGGAGGACTCCGGGGGCCGACAGAGGGTGAGTATATCTCCATTTTTTAAAATTATTTTTAACATTCTGTCTTTTACTATTGATGCTGCATAGGCAGCATCAATAGTAAAAAGTTGGTCACATTTGTGAAGCACTATGCTTGACAAGTGTGACCAACCTGTCAATCACTTTTCCAAGCGATGCTTCAAATCGCTTGGGAAAGCGCAAGCATTCTGCAAGCTAAAAACGCTTGTGTTTTGTGGGAAAACGCATGCAAATTCCACATGTGTTTTACTCACGACAGGGAGTTCCGGAAATGCTGCGGACAATTCCGGAGCATTTCTGCAACGTGGCACATAGCCTTAGGGTGAGGTTCTCACAGTCTTTTTTATGACAATGTTTCAAAAAGAGCATATGCTTCAAGAAATGGTAATTTTGACGTTTTTTCTTCCACAGTGTTTTGCAGACTTTTCAGTTGACATTGTTAAGTTTAGTGGGATTTTCTACTGGAGGTTTTCAAAACTTCGGAGAAAAAAACCTTAAGAAATTTGTAACATGAACAGGAAAGTGGATTCTCCAGAGTTGGACTGGAAGAATATGGGTATTTTTTAGAAGGATTTTCCTGTGGATTCGCCACCTCTGTGTGAACCTAGCCTCGATCTCTGTCTTTGCTTTCTGATTGTTTCCGGTCTGATTAGAGCAGGGTTCCCCAACCCCAGTCCTCAAGGCCCACCAACAGGTCATGTTTTCAGGATTTCCTTAGTATTGCCCATGTGATAATTGCATCACCTGTGCAAAACAAAGGAAATCCTGAAAACATGACCTGTTGGTGGGCCTTGAGGACTGGAGTTGGGGAACCCTGGATTAGAGGACAGTATTAGACGTCGCACAGTGATAATAGGTTTCTGCAGTTTATGGGGATGCAGCTACACATTTTGGGCGTGCTGGAAGTCCCCATTGCTGGTTGTTCTTTGCCTTCTTCTATGTATGCGGCAGCTGGGGGCTCTCGCTGGGGATTTGGTGACTCCGTAGGCGGCCCTGGTAAAGTGTCGGCAGCCATCAGTGCATTGCTGGTGACCTGCAGACCCGTCCTGCTCATGTGATGTGCAGACGTCTCCAGACCTGCCTTTAGCTCACACGGGATGGATGACGTCTCGACGACGTTACAGCATCTGCAGGGTCAGACTGTCCTGAATGCTGGAGTTGTAGTTTTCCACATTGAGTCACCAGCTATAACACTTTGTCTCTCTCTCGTTCCACTCCTGTTGTGGTCCCTGTTTTCCAGACCAGAGAAGTGTATGAAGGATGAATGATGCGTGCTCCATTTGAGATCAGGGTCTTGTCGCTGTCCTTTCCTCTCCACCCTTCACATTACATTTTGATTGCAAGAGCCTCAGATGTCAGATGCGTTCTGTCTCACATGAAGTCGGACAAGTGTTCCGCATCGTGTAAGAAAACGAAAGGTTTGGCCGAAAGTCCTGAAGCTTATCTGCAAGGCAAGGAAGCATCAGCAGAGATCGATCATACTGTCTGCACCACCCAACTGGTGCAATGTATGGACGCCTTCGAGTCAAAAATGATGTGTGCTGTATTGCAGGATCAGGTGGTACCTGTCGTTGTTATCCCCCCTTCGGAATATAATTTGGATATACGAGAGCTCTGATCCATGCTCTCTGCAGGGGACATCTCGTGCACAGGTCTCGCACTGTGGTGAAGAAGATCTCAAATCCTGTGCTTGGGCGGTCTGGAATTTGTGTCTGGCAGGGTTAATTCTTTGTGCTGCTCTCAGGATCTGACATCCTCTGTGAGCTCTGGCAGGGTCGACATCTTGCTGTCTGCAGGCCACACCTCTGTGCTCTGTGGCAGGTCTCGACATCCTCTGTGCTGCTGTGGCAGGGTCTCTGACATCCTCTTGTCCTGTGGCAGGGTCTCGACATCTCTCGGGCAGGCTACATGCTGGGGCAGGGTCTCTGACATCCTCTGTCTAGCTCTGGCAGGGCTCTGACATCCTCTGTGCTGCTCTGGCAGGGTCTCTGACATCCTGTGTGCTCTGGCAGGGTCTCTGACATCCTCTGTGCTCCTGTGGCAGGTCTCTGACATCCTCTGTGCTGCTGTGGCAGGGTCTCTGACATCCTCTGTGCTACTGTGGCAGGGTCTCTGACATCCTCTGTGTGCTCTGGGCAGGGTCTCTGACATCCTTTGTGCTGCTCTGGGCAGGGTCTCTGACATCCTCTGTGCTGCTCTGGCAGGGTCTCTGACATCCTCTGTGCAGCTCTGGCAGGGTCTCTGACATCCTCTGTGCTGCTCTGGCAGGGTCTCTGACATCTCTGTGCAGCTCTGGCAGGGTCTCTGACATCCTCTGTGCAGGTCTCTGAATCCTCTGTGCTAGCTGTGGCAGGGTCTCTGACATCCTTTGCTCTTGCAGTCTGTGGCAGTGGGTCTCTGACATCTCTGTGCTGGCATGACTCTGTGGCTTGGCAGGTCTCTGACATCCTCTGTGCTGCTGTGGCAGGGTCTCTGACATCCTCTGTGCTGCTTGGCAGGGTCTCTGTCATCGCTCTGTGCTGCTCTGGCAGGGTCTCTGACATCCTGTGCTGCTCTGGCAGGGTCTCTGACATCCTCTGTGCTGCTTGGCAGGGTCTCTGACATCCTCTTGGCTGTGGCAGGGTCTCTGAATCCTCTGTGCTACTGTGGCAGGGTCTCTGACATCCTCTGTGCTGCTCTGGCAGGGTCTCTGACATCCTTTGTGCAGCTCTGGCAGGGTCTCTGACATCCTCTGTGCTGCTCTGGCAGGGTCCTCTGACATCCTCTGTGCAGCTCTGGCAGGGTCTCTGACATCCTCTGTGCAGCTCTGTCAGGGTCTCTGACATGCTCTGTGCAGCTCTGGTAGGGTCTCTGACATCCTCTGTGCCAGTCTCTGATATCTCTGGCAGTTGGCAGGGTCTCTGACATCCTCTGTGCGCTCTGGCAGGGTCTCTGACATCCTCTGTGCCATGGGTCTCTGAATCCTCTGTGCTGCTGTGGCAGGGTCTCTGACATCCTCTGTGCTGCAGTTTGTGGCAGGGTCTCTGACATCCTCTGTGCAGCTGTGGCAGGGTCTCTGACATCCTCTGTGCTGCTGTGCAGGTCTCTGACATCCTCTGTGCTGCTCTGGCAGGGTCTCTGACATCCTCTGCGCTTGGCAGGTTCTGACATCCTCTGTCTGTTGCGTCTCTGATATCCTCTGTGCTGCTGTGGCAGGGTCTCTGACATCCTCTGTGCAGCTTGGCAGGGTCTCTGACATCCTTGCAGCTTGGCAGGTCTCGACATCTTTGTGCTGCTCTGGCAGGGTCTCTGACATCCTCTGTGCAGCTCTAGCAGGGTCTCTGACATCCTCTGTGCGCTTGCAGGGTCTCTGACATCTCTGTGCACTAGGGTCTCTGATATCCTCTGTGCGCTGTGGCAGGGTCTCTGACATCCTCTGTGCCTTGCTCTGCTCCTGTGGGTCTCTGAATCCTCTGTGCTGCTGTGGCAGGGTCTCTGACATCCTCTGTGCTGCTGTGCAGTCTGACATCCTCTGTGCAGCTGTGGCAGGGTCTCTGACATCCTCTGTGCTGCTGTGCCTGGTCTCTGATATCCTCTGTGCTGCTCTGGCAGGGTCTCTGACATCCTCTGTGCTGCTGTGGCAGGGTCTCTGACATCCTCTGTGCTGCTTGCATGGTCTCTGATATCCTCTGTGCTGCTCTGGCGGGGTCTCTGACATCCTCTGTGCTGCGTGGCAGGGTCTCTGACATTTTCTATGCTGCTCTGGCAGGGTCTCGACATTCTTTGTGCTGCCTGGCAGGGTCTCTGACATCCTCTGTGTGCTCTAGCAGGGTCCTGACATCCTCTGTGCTGCTGTGGCAGGGTCTCTAACATCCTCTGTGCCATGGTCTCTGATATCCTCTGTGCTGCTGTGGCAGGGTCCTCTGACATCCTCTGTGCTGCTTTGGCGGGGTCTCTGGTCTCTGATATCCTCTGTGCTGCTCTGGCGGGTCTCTGACATCCTCTGTGCTGCTGTGGCAGGGTCTCTGACATCCTCTGTGCTGCTGTGGCCATGGTCTCTGATATCCTCTGTGCTGCTCTGGCGGGTCTCTGACATCCTCTGTGCTGCTGTGGCAGGGTCTCTGACATCCTCTGTGCTGCTCTGGCAGGGTCTCGGACATCCTTTGTGCTGCTCTGGCAGGGTCTCTGACATCCTCTGTGCTGCTCTAGCAGGGTCTCTGACATCCTCTTGTGCGCTTGGCAGGGTCTCTGACATCCTTGTGCTGCTCGCATGGTCTCTGATATCCTCTGTGCTGCTGCTGGCAGGGTCTCTGACATCCTCTGTGCTGCTTGGCGGGTCTCTGACATCCTTGTGCAGCTCTGGCGGGGTCTCTGACATCTCTGTGTGCTGTGCCATGGTCTCTGATATCCTCTGTGCTGCTTGGCAGGGTCTCTGACATCCTCTGTGCTGCTGTGGCATGGGTCTCTGACATCCTCTGTGCTGCTCTGGCGGGTCTCCGACATCCTCTGTGCGCTGTGGCGGGTCTCTAACATCCTCTGTGCTGCTCTGGCAGGGTCTCTGACATCCTTTGTGCTGCTCTGGGGGGCAGGGTCTCTGACATCCTCTGTGCTGCTGTGGCAGGTCTCTGACATCCTCTGTGCTGCTCTGGCAGGGTCTCTGACATCTTTGTGCTGCTCATGGCAGGTCTGATATCCTTGTGCTGCTGTGGCAGGGTCTCTGACATCCTCTGTGCTGCTCTGGCAGGGTCTCTGACATCCTTTGTGCTGCTTGGCAGGGTCTCTGACATCCTCTGTGCTCTCTGGCAGGGTCTCTGACATCCTCTGTGCAGCTGTGGCAGGGTCTCTGACATCCTCTGTGCTGCTCTGGCAGGGTCTCTGACATCCTTTGTGCATGCTCTGGCAGGGTCTCTGACATCCTCTGTGCATGGGGTCTCTGACATCCTTGTGCTGCTGTGGCAGGGTCTCTGACATCCTCTGTGCTGCTTGGCAGGGTTCTGACATCCTTTGTGCTGCTCTGGCAGGGTCTCTGACATCCTTTGTGCCATGGTCTGATATCCTGTGCTGCTGTGGCAGGGTCTCTGACATCCTTGTGCTGCTGTGGCAGGGTCTCTGACATCCTCTGTGCTGCTGTGGCAGGGTCTCTGACATCCTTTGTGCTGCTCTGGGCAGGGTCTCTGACATCCTCTGTGCTGCTCTGGCAGGGTCTCTGACATCCTCTGTGCTGCTGTGGCAGGGTCTCTGACATCCTTTGTGCTGCTCTGGGCAGGGTTTCTGACATCCTCTGTGCTGCTCTGGCAGGGTCTCTGACATCCTCTGTGCTGCTCTGGCAGGGTCTCTGACATCCTTTGTGCTGCTCTGGCAGGGTCTCTGACATCCTTTGTGCCATGGTCTGATATCCTGTGCTGCTGTGGCAGGGTCTCTGACATCCTCTGTGCTGCTGTGGCAGGGTGTCTGACATCCTTTGTGCTGCTCTGGCAGGGTCTCTGACATCCTTTGTGCCATGGTCTGATATCCTGTGCTGCTGTGGCAGGGTCTCTGACATCCTCTGTGCTGCTGTGGCAGGGTCTCTGACATCCTCTGTGCTGCTGTGGCAGGGTCTCTGACATCCTTTGTGCTGCTCTGGGCAGGGTCTCTGACATCCTTTGTGCTGCTCTGGCAGGGTCTCTGGAGGGGAGCTGTTCGAGAGGATCATCGATGAGGACTTTGAGTTGACAGAGAGAGAAGTCATCAAGTACATGAAGCAGATTGCGGAAGGCGTGGAGTTCATTCACAAGCAGGGCATCGTCCACCTGGACCTGAAACCCGAGAACATCATGTGCGTCAACAAGACCGGAACCAAGATCAAACTCATTGACTTTGGCCTGGCCCGGAGATTAGGTGTGTGACCGCTCCTCTGTGCTGCTCTTGATAGTCACATTTCAGTTTGCTGCCCCCATAACGTTTTCTGGCTTTACAGACCCCTCCCCTGCAATATCTTGTCTCTATCTGCTGCCCTGTAATCTAATCGAGGTGCGATCTTGGTTTGGGTGCTGCGCTCGCTGCTCTGAAGCTCATTAAGGCTGTTATTATGGTTGGACATTCCTCCATAAGTGATGGGATTTGATTCCTGCCCTTTTTTGGTCCGTTCAATGTCTCGTGTAAACTTCATTTCAGACAATCTGGCCGAGCGGAGTTCTTCTCTTTTAACTCTTTGAACGTCTTAGTTTCCACCAGGACAGCAGCTTAGTGGCATGTTCCACGTGGCTGCGGGGGGCCTTGTTTACATAAAGGTTGGGGTGGTCATTCATGACTGTTGTGTCACCTACATAGAAGGACAAAGCCTCAGCGTCCTGTCTGTGCTCATCATCGCGAGGTTACAGGTCACACTACATAGGACGAGCGGATAAAGATTCAGATTGGATCCTGCGGCTTCTATTCTCCTTTATGGGACTCCTGGGGGTCCTCACATGAAGGTGGAGAGGAACCACAACTCCCAGTAGAGCTGTGCAGACAAATTGAGTTTAATCAAAAGTTTATAAAGGACCATCTGTCACTGAAAGGGCTGATACCAGGGAGTAATAGACTGTAGTCTCCTGTCACAGTCTCCTCCCCAGTAATGGCTGATAACAGGGAGTAATAGATTGTAGTCTCCTGTCCTACAGTCTCCTCCCCAGTAATGGCTGATAACAGGGAGTAATAGATTGTAGTCTCCTGTCTTACAGTCTCCTCCCCAGTAATGGCTGATAACAGGGAGTAATAGATTGTAGTCTCCTGTCCTACAGTCTCCTCCCCAGTAATGGCTGATAACAGGGAGTAATAGATTGTAGTCTCCTGTCCTACAGTCTCCTCCCCAGTAATGGCTGATAACAGGGAGTAATAGATTGTAGTCTCCTGTCCTACAGTCTCCTCCCCAGTACTGGCTGATATCAGAAAGCAGTAGATTGACGTTAGCTCCCCTGTGTACGGCATGCCATGTCTGTATGTGCCAGTGCTGGACACATCTTTATTTGGGATCTTTTCTTATGTTGCAGAAAACACACCGAATCTTAAAGTGTTATTCGGGACCCCCGAATTTGTAGCCCCCGAGGTGATCAACTATGAGCCCATCGGATATGCCACAGACATGTGGAGCATTGGAGTCATCTGCTACATTCTGTAAGTTGGAATCTTCCTGACAGTGTTGGGGTTAGTCTGGCCCCCTCAGGTCTAGAGCTTGTCTGATGTGTACATCCCTGGGCTGAGGGGCTGTTGCACTGACTGGAACATGTAGGACCTTCACTGCCGGGTGTGCCACCTTCACTACCGGGCGTGCCGCTGCTACATTCATTGCCAGGCGTGCCCCATCTTCACTGCCGGGCGTGCCGCCACCTTCAATGCCTGGTGTATCATCAGCTTCACTGCCAGGTATGCCGCCACGTTCACTGCCGAGCGTGCGGACGCCTTCGCTGCCGGATGTGTCGCCAACTTGACTGCCGGATGTGTCGCCACCTTCACTGCCTGGTGTGTCATTAGCTTCACAGCCGGGTGTACCGCCACCTTCACTGCCTGGTGTGTCATTAGCTTCACGGCCGGGTGTACCGCCACCTTCACTGCCGAAGTGGAGGTCAAGGACCTTCCTGCCGCCCACCAGCAGCTGTGTACTAAAAACGAGAAGCAGCAAAAAATGATAACGGTCCTAGGAGCGCAGGAAATAAGACCAATACAAGGATTTTAGTGTTGAACCACAACGCGTTTCAACGGTTAAACCGTCTTCATCAGGTTTGCTGCATTTTATATCCTCTTAGAAGGTTGGCGGCTGGAGCTGCGGTGGACTTCAAATTTTTTTTTTTTGTTTCAATTTGCGGCCCTGACGTCGCTCCCTAGTGACCGCTTTCTTTTTCCCTTGATTTCACTAAAAACGAGAAGGCCTCAGGCAGGTCTGTACCTGTGTTGTTACCCGGATGTAGCAGATCATGGAGGCGACTAAAGTGGTAACTCCTCATTCGTATGGGTCACCCATCAGTGCCCTGAGTATACCAACCCATGACTGGTAACAGTGGCAGACCCTTGAGCAGACACGCGCTCACTCAGAGACTCGCACTCACTTGCTAGCACAGACACTTGCACTTGCTCACTCGGGAACACGCTCGCACAAACACTTGCACTCTCTTGCTCAGATACTCGCTCTCATTCGCTCAGACACTCGCTTGCTCAGACCCTCGCACTTGCTCTCTCACACTTGCTCACTCGGGAACACGCTCGCACAAACACTTGCACTCTCTTGCTCAGATACTCGCTCTCATTCGCTCAGACACTCGCTTGCTCAGACCCTCGCACTTGCTCTCTCACACTTGCTCACTCGGGAACACGCTCGCACAAACACTTGCACTCTCTTGCTCAGATACTCGCTCTCATTCGCTCAGACACTCGCTTGCTCAGACCCTCGCACTTGCTCTCTCACACTTGCTCACTCGGGAACACGCTCGCACAAACACTTGCACTCTCTTGCTCAGATACTCGCTCGCACAGATGCTCGCTCTCATTCGCTCAGACACTCGCTTGCTCAGACACTCCCACTCACTCAGACCCTCGCACTTGCTCTCTCACACACTTGCTCGCTCAGACACTCGTCCTCTCAGACACTTACACTCACTCGCTCAGACACTCGCACTTACTCTCACACACTTGCTCTCACTCGCTCAGATACTCGCATTTACTCACACACTTGCTCTCACTCGCTCAGACACTCGCATTCATTCACTCGCTTGCTGAGGTTGCCATCTCACCTAAGAGATCACAGGCACAAAGTATCTGAAAAATCCAACATTAAAATGAGAATTCCTACATCATCCTCCAATAAATGTCCATATGTATGAGACGGGCACTCATCTCTCCAGGAGAGGCCGCATCATATAATGCTGCCCAGGTCACCAGGGGTTAAATGTAACTGCCCTCACTAAAGTCTCTAATGATCTACTAACAGCTAAATCTAATGACCACTGCTCCCTGCTGATCTCCTGGATCTCTGCTGCATCTGACACTGTGGATCACCAGCTCCTCCTCACTATGCTCTGCTCTATTCGCCTCAAGGACAATACACTGTTCTGGTTCTCCTCCTACCTCTGACCGCTCCTTCACTGTATATTTTTTTGGCTCCTCCTCCTCTCCTTTTTCCCTTAGGGTACCGTCACACTCAGCGACGCAGCAGCGATCCCGACAACGATACGACCTGGCAGGGATCGTTGCTGCGTCACTATGTGGTCGCTGGTGAGATGCCAGTCAGACCTTCCCAAGGACGCAACAACGATCGGCGACCTGTGTAACGATGTGTCTCCTATGTATCAGTGCTGAGTCGCTAGTGAGATCGCTGGTAAAAGGTGTCAAACTCACCGATGCATGCTACCCAGCGGGATCTCAACGACCAAAGAAAGGTCCAGGCATTTCCCACACATCTCACAGCAGGGGCCTGATTGCTGGTACGTGTCAAACATAGCGAGATCGCTGCTGAGGTCGCGGTTGCGTCACAAAACTTGTGACTCGGCAGCGATCTCACTTAGTGTGACGGGGGGGGGCTTTACTGTCAGGGTCCCTCAGGGCTCAGTCCTAGGTCCTCTCTTACTGTCAGGGTCCCTCAGGGCTCAGTCCTAGGTCCTCTCCTCTTACTGTCAGGGTCCCTCAGGGCTCAGTCCTAGGTCCCCTCCTCTTACTGTCAGGGTCCTTCAGGGCTCAGTCCTAGGTCCTCTCTTACTGTCAGGGTCCCTCAGGGCTCAGTCCTAGGTCCTCTCCTCTTACTGTCAGGGTCCCTCAGGGCTCAGTCCTAGGTCCCCTCCTCTTACTGTCAGGGTCCCTCAGGGTTCAGTCCTAGGTCCCCTCCTCTTACTGTCAGGGTCCCTCAGGGCTCAGGCATAGGTCCCTGTTGTGAATGGGTTTGAGATGAGTTCTGAGCAGAGGCTCCCTCTGGTGGTTACAAGCGGTACTAGTGAGGATTGTGAGGACTGGGAATCAGGTGTTACTGATTGGTCTTATATAAGGGAGTCATTTTCCCATCAGGGTTGCCGGTGATCAATTGTTCTGGTCTGAATCCTTCTTTCCAGTTTCCCTTGTAGCCTGCTGTGTCGTGTCTGCATCTCCTGCTATCAGATAAGACAATTTCTTATTTTGTGTTTTTGCTATATTTTTGCATTTTGTCCTGCACTTCTGTGGGGGCCTTCAGGGTCCCCTCCGGGGGCTTTTGCCCTCTCAGTTTAGTCCAGCCACTGTGTTTTGTACTTTTGCTTTTTCCAGTTTTTTCAGTGGCTGCTGTTTTGTTTTTGTTACACCAGAGAACTAATTTAGGTGGTAGAAGTCGTGTGATCTCAGGTGATTTTGAAATTAGTAGAGTTGGTGTTTTTCAGGGTTTTCTGGGATTGCAGTAAGTACCCTTCCTATCCTTTTCTATTTAGATAGTTTGGGCCCCAGCGTTTGCTCATACTATTTTCTTTCTGTGTCAGTATTTCCTCTTGTCTAACCGCCATTACATGTTTGGGGGCTTTCTATTATCTTTGGGGTTCTGCTCCGGGGCAGATAGCTTTCCTATTTCTATCTTTAGGTGTAGTTAGTTTTTCAGGCTGTGACGAGGCGTCTAGGACCAACGTAGGAACGCTCCACGGCTGCCTCTAGTTGCGGTGGTTAGTCAGGGTACTGCAATCTCATAGATTCCAACTGCTCTGGTGTATTTCCTTTTTTACCTGCACTCCTCAGCTACCGTAACATAACAGGTCCCCTCCTCTTACTGTCAGGGTCCCCTCAGGGCTCAGTCCTAGGTCCCCTCCTCTTACTGTCAGGGTCCCTCAGGGCTCAGTCCTAGGTCCCCACCTCTTATTGTTGGGGCTCCTCAGGGCACAGTCCTAGGTCCTCTCCTCTTACTGTCAGGGTCCCTCAGGGCTCAGTCCTAGGTCCTCTCCTCTTACTGTCAGGGTCCCTCAGGGCTCAGTCCTAGGTCCCCACCTCTTATTGTTGGGGCTCCTCAGGGCTCAGTCCTAGGTCCCCACCTCTTATTGTTGGGGCTCCTCAGGGTTCAGTCCTAGGTCCCCACCTCTTATTGCTGGGGCTCCTCAGGGCTCAGTCCTAGGTCCCCTCCTTTTCTCTCTATACACTTCCCCTATTGGACAAACCATCAGCAGATTGGGCTTTCAGTACCATCTGTGTGCTGAATACCCCAATTATACACATTGTCTCCTGACATCACGCCTTCATTACTACATAATAATGATCTCTTTATTTATGATACTGGTGATTGTCTTACCGCTGTCTCTGACATTATCTCCCTCTATCTGAAGCTGAACCTTTCAAAAACTGAACTCCTTGTGTTTCCTTCTCCACTAGCCTACCTATGCCCGACATTGCCATTTCCGTGTGTGGCTCCACCATTACTCCCCTGGAACATGTCTGTTGTCTTGGGGTCGCTCTTGATTCAGATCTTTCCTTCACTTCCCACATCCTATTACTTGCTCATTCATGTCACCTATACCTCAAAAACATCTCTAGAATTCGACCTTTTCTTACCTTTAACTCTGCATAAACTCTTACTGGTGGTTCTTATTCATTCTCGTCTGGACTATTGCA
The DNA here is from genome assembly GCA_033576555.1 of Oophaga sylvatica. Lineage (NCBI taxonomy): Eukaryota > Metazoa > Chordata > Amphibia > Anura > Dendrobatidae > Oophaga > Oophaga sylvatica. The sequence goes on along the minus strand of JARQOD010000007.1, from coordinate 95,592,457 downwards.
ACTCTCTACTAAGCGGTCTCCCTCTTACAAACTCTCCCATCTGCAATCCATCATAAATGCAGCATCCAGGAACACATTCCTCGTGAACCGTTACACCGATGCCTCTACCCTGTGCCAGTCATTGCACTGGTTGCCCATCCGATACAGCGTCCAATATAAACTCATCTCTTACTCACAAAGCTCTCCACGATTCAGTACCACCTACATCTCCTCCCTCGTCTCAGTCTACCACCCTACCTGTCCTCTTCACGGTTCATTACCACCTACATCTCCTCCCTCGTCTCAGTCTACCACCCTACCTGTACTCTTCACGATTCAGTACCACCTACATCTCTTCCCTCGTCTCAGTCTACCACCCTACCTGTCCTCTTCACGATTCAGTACCACCTACATCTCCTCCCTCGTCTCAGTCTACCACCCTACCTGTCCTCTCCATGGTTCATTACCACCTAACATCTCCTCCCTTGTCTCAGTCTACCACCCTACCTGTCCTCTCCATGGTTCATTACCACCTACATCTCCTCCCTCGTCTCAGTCTACCACCCTACCTGTACTCTTCACGATTCAGTACCACCTACATCTCTTCCCTCGTCTCAGTCTACCACCCTACCTGTCCTCTTCACGATTCAGTACCACCTACATCTACTCCCTCGTCTCAGTCTACCACCCTACCTGTCCTCTTCACGATTCAGTACCACCTACATCTCTTCCCTCGTCTCAGTCTACCACCCTACCTGTCCTCTCCATGGTTCATTACCACCTACATCTCCTCCCTCGTCTCAGTCTACCACCCTACCTGTCCTCTTCACGGTTCATTACCACCTACATCTCCTCCCTCGTCTCAGTCTACCACCCTACCTGTCCTCTTCACGGTTCATTACCACCTACATCTCCTCCCTCGTCTCAGTCTACCACCCTACCTGTCCACTCCATGGTTCATTACCACCTAACATCTCCTCCCTTGTCTCAGTCTACCACCCTACCTGTCCTCTCCATGGTTCATTACCACCTAACATCTCCTCCCTTCTCTCAGTCTATCACCCTATCTGTCCTCTTCATGGTTCAGCAACCCTACATCTCCTCTTCTCAGTCTATCATCCCTCCCGTGCCCTCCGTTCTTCTAATGACTTAAGATTAACATCCTCAATAATCAGAACCTCCCATTCCCGTCTCCAAGACTTCTCGCGTGCTGCGCCAATTTTTTGGAATGTACTCCCCAGTACACTTGGATTAATCCCCAATATCCACAGTTTTAATGTGGCCCTAAAAACGCATTTCTTTAAACTGGCCTACCGCCTCACCTCACTTATCTAACTATCCCTGTTTTTGCTCACATATTTTTTCTTCCAAATCAGGACCCTCTTAGCATCTGTTCACACACCCTCCACTCACTTATCAGCCCTTTGTGTCTGTATTTGTGCTGATACTGGCTGGTGACCGGTTCATGCTGCGTTGTGAATACCCCTATGTATTTTGGTGATGGTTGGACTGTACAGTATAAGCATTTTTTACTATTCTCCTTTTGGGTCTCCCCTATTTCCCCATGGATTGTAGCTTGTGCTGAGGACCCTCACTCCTCTTGGTATCTGTTGATAGTCCCCTCTAAAGAGTCAAGTGCTGCAGAATATGTTGGTGCTATAGAGATAAAAATGATTAATTATTAACACCAGGTTGTCATTGAACAGCTCATACAGTGGCGCCCTCTGGTGGTGTCTAGACCTCTTTGCACAGATCAGGAGTTCTGGTGCAATGTCTGGGCCCAGCAATGTGCTGGTAACATTTCCACTGACTGTGCGACTCCATGCAGCTCCAGATCAGAGGCGCTTCACCCCGTAGCAGGGAGAACATTGCGCCCCTGTAAATACACAGGTCCTATAGCAGTGATGTACGGCAGGTCGCTGCATTAAATAAGAACCGCAACCTCACTGCTGCCCACTCTCTGCTTCTCTTCCAGGGTTAGCGGTCTGTCGCCATTTATGGGTGATAACGATAACGAGACCTTGGCGAACGTCACCTCTGCGACCTGGGACTTCGATGATGAAGCTTTTGATGAGATTTCGGAAGAGGCCAAGGCTTTTATCAGCAGCCTCCTGAAGAAGGACATGAGGTAAATGCTCCCCTACGGAGGCGGCCATTAGTGCAGCGGAGGGGTAGGGTGTGACTAGAGAATGACGTTGTTATATGTGGCATCAGATACTCACCTCTGGTCGCAGGTCTCATTGCGATTAGTGAATCTGCTGTACTCCAGTCACATCCAGAGCTGCGGGCTGGTTCCGATTATCAGACTATAGTGTGTAATGTATCAGGTATCGTACATTTTGTCTGAATGCATAAACCATAGTCACTTTCCAGTAGAATTGGGAGTGCAGCTCTGGATGTAAGTCCTATATAGTGTACGGGACATAATGAAACATGAGGTTGTTGATGATATCTTGGGACTGAAGAGTCTCCTGTCCTCATATCACATTCATCCGACACGCAGTAGTTTCAGCGCAGTCCGTGTTGGAGCCGACCTCACATTTTTGATTTCTCGTCAGGAACCGGTTGAATTGTACAAGTTGTCTGCAACACACCTGGCTACAGCAAGACACCAGCACAATGGAGGCCAAGAAGCTGTCCAAGGACAGGATGAAGAAGTACATGGCGCGGCGGAAGTGGCAGGTAATATGGCGGCAAGACTACAGTGACAAGGAAATAATGCTCTTCTCATTATACAAGTGATGTGCTGGTCCAGCGAGTGGCTTATTACATCCCATGTAAAGCAGAGGGGCCCAGCGGGGGCGGCCATCACACCCTGATCCTTTTGTAGCAATTACATAAGCGGATATTTTTGGAATGACAGACTGACCTCGTCCATGACGGTCCCATCCCTTCTCTGCACGTCTTTGATCTCTGGCGCTTTCTGTATTGCACAATATTTCTTGGGGTCCCACTTATGATAAAGGGGAGGGGATGAGAGGATTGCAACAAAATCTGATAGAGGAAATGATAGTCTTGTCTCTTCCTTCTAGAAAACAGGGCACGCGGTGCGAGCTATTGGGCGCCTGTCATCCATGGCCATGATCTCTGGGCTGAGTGGCCGGAAGTCATCTGGAAGCGCCCCGACCAGCCCCCTGTCTACGGAGGCAGAAGGCACTGAAGGTGAGGAGCCGAACCTCTGGGGGGATACACTGCAACATACGATGGTTACAGTCATGGGCGAAAGTGTTAGCACCCTTGAAATTGTTCCAGGAAGTGAAGTATTTGTCTCAACAAATGTGTGCAATCCCTCAAGTTTTGTTATACACATGATTATTTTCTGTGTGTGTATTGGAACAACACAAAAAAAAAGAATAAAAGGCAAATTGGACATATGTTAATTTTACACAAACCCAAAATTGGCTGGAAAAATTGCCACTTTTCCAAAATTGTGTGTAAACTACTTTGTTTCAAGCATGTGATGCTCGTTCTCACTCACCTGTGGCAAGGAACAGGTATGGGCAATATGAAAATCAGACCTGAAACCGGATAAAAAGGGGAGAAGCTGCCTCAATCTTTGCATTGTGTGTCTGTGTGCCACACTAAACACTGAGAAGAGAACTGTCTGATGACCTGAGAACCAAAATTGTTGAACAATCTCAAGGATACAAGTCCATCTCCAGAAATGTTGATGCTCCTTTGTCCACAGTGCACACCATAATCAAGAAGTTTACAACCCATGACACTGTAGCTAATCTCCCTGGATGTGAACAGCAGAGAAAAATTGATGAAGGATTGTAAGGCAGGATAGTCCGGATCAGGGCCGGCTCCAGGCGGCAGAGTCTCAGTGGCCCCTTCAACACACCACATTTCATGATGCACAGAGAAATATAGGTATAGTACAAAGCCAAAGATTTCACTTCTTACATGACATGAGTGATATGAATAGCTCAGAAACCGGACAGTGTAGTCCTCCATACAATATTATGGGCACCACATAGCGCTCCATACAGTATAATGGCCCATATAATGCTCCATACAGAATAATGTGCCCCATATAATGCTCCATACAGAATGAGCACCATATAATGTTCCATACAGAATAATGAGCCCCGTATAATGTTCCATACAGTATATTGGCCTCATATAATGCTCCATACAGAATAATGAGCCCCATATAATGTTCCATACAGAATAATGAGCCCCGTATAATGTTCCATACAGTATATTGGCCTCATATAATGCTCCATACAGAATAATGAGCCCCATATAATGTTCCATACAGAATAATGAGCCCCATATAATGTTCCATACAGAATAATGAGCCCCGTATAATGTTCCATACAGTATATTGGCCTCATATAATGCTCCATACAGAATAATGAGCCCCATATAATGTTCCATACAGAATAATGAGCCCCATATAATGTTCCATACAGAATAATGAGCCCCATATAATGTTCCATACAGAATAATGAGCCCCGTATGTTCCATACAGTATATTGGCCTCATATAATGCTCCATACAGAATAATGAGCCCCATATAATGTTCCATACAGAATAATGAGCCCCATATAATGTTCCACTAGGAATAATGACCTCATATAATGCTCCATACAGAATAATGAGCCCCGTATAATGTTCCATACAGTATATTGGCCTCATATAATGCTCCATACAGAATAATGAGCCCCATATAATGTTCCATATAGAATAATGTGCTTCATACAGTATGAGCCCCATATAATGCTCCATACTGAATAATGAGCACCATATAATGTTCCATACAGAATAATGACCTCATATGCTCCATACAGAATAATGAGCCCCATATAATGTTTTATACAGAATAATGAGCCCCATATAATGTTCCATACAGAATGAGCACCATATAATGTTCCATACAGAATAATGACCTCATATAATGCTCCATACAGAATAATGAGCCCCATATAATGTTCCATACAGAATAATGTGCTCCATACAGTATGAGCCCCATATAATGCTCCATACTGAATAATGGCCTCATATAATGTTCCATACAGAATAATGACCTCATATAATGCTCCATACAGAATAATGAGCCCCATATTTTTTATACAGAATAATGAGCCCCATATAATGTTCCATACAGAATGTGCTCCATACAGTATGAGCCACATATAATGCTTCATTAAAATAATGTTCTCATATAATGCTCCATACAGTATAATGAGCCCCATGTAATGCTCCATACAGAATAATGGCCCCATATAATGCTCCATAAAGTATAATGGGCCCCATATAATGCTCCATGAAGTATAATAGGCCCCATATAATGCTGCTTACAATATAATGAGCCCCATATAATGCTCCATACAGAATGAGCCCCATATAATGTTCCATACAGAATAATGAGCCCCATATAATGTTCCATACAGAATAATGTGCTGCATACAGTATGAGCCCCATATAATGCTCCATACAGAATAATGTTCTCATATAATGCTCCATACAGAATAATGTGCCCCATATAAAGCTCCATACAGTATAATGAGCCCCATATAATGCTGCTTACAATATAATGAGCACCATATAATGCTCCATACAGAATAATGAGCCCCATATAATGTTCCATACAGAATAATGTGCTCCATACAGTATGAACCCCATATAATGCTCCATACAGAATAATGGCCTCATATAATGCTCCATACAGAATAATGTGCCCCATATAAAGCTCCATACAGTATAATGAGCCCAATATATTGCTCCAAACAGAATGGGCCCCATATAATGCTCAATATGTAATTGGCCCCATATAATGCTACATATGTAATTGGCCCCATAAAATGCTCCATATGTAATTGGCCCCATAAGATGCTACATATGTAATTGGACCCATAAGATGCTCCATATATAATGGGCCCCTGTAACGATAAGGTAAAATATCATGTACAGTCCCTGACAGAAGTTATGTCGCTTATCCATGTTATGTAAATCAAAGCTTATAACCTGACGTTAAATTCATCCATTGGTTTTATAAATTACTCTTTTGAAAGCAAAATATTTAGAATTGAGAGTCCTCAGGTATCAACCACTGAGGACTCTCAATTCTAAATATTTTTCTATCTACTGGCTAACACGGTACTAAGATATACATCTTTACTGTATCTTTTGAAAGCAGAAACCCTCCCAAATTTGGTTTAGGTTAAGAAAATAAATTGCCATCAATGCTGAAATATTGATCATTTAATGAACACAGAATGGTCAGGTTTTGGCAAGACAAAAGTTTTGTCACCTGGTCATCGATGTGAATACTTCTCCGTCCAATTATGACAAGAGCATTCTTAAAGTGATACCTTTATTGGCTAACCAGAAAATTATATGTTCGCAAGCTTTCAGAGCGCAAAAGCTCCTTCTTCAGGCAAGATTACATTTGGAATAATTATTACATTATTATTACATTATTCCAAATGTAATCTTGCCTGAAGAAGGAGCTTTTGCGCTCTGAAAGCTTGCGAACATATAATTTTCTGGTTAGCCAATAAAGGTATCACTTTAAGAATGCTCTTGTCATAATTGGACGGAGAAGTATTCACATCGATTTTTCTGGCTAACACGGTACCACAATATAATTTATTATTGTCACCTGGTCATATAATGCACCCAATCCTAGTTTACATCCTCACCAGTGCTCAGTAAATGATCGGTTAATTAGTGGGTGTGTATAAAAAGAAACCCAGCACCCCAGACCTTCACTTGAACTGCAACTTGAGCTCTGCCAAAAATCCACCCTGCGACCAAATCCTTGATTATCAAGAGGCTGAAGACCAGATCCACTGCAGAGGTGGCTGGCACCTTTAATGTGTCTCAGCGTCAAGTACAAAGAATTAAAAAAAGATTTGAAGAGACTGGAGATGTGTTTGACAAGCCGAGGTCCGGCAGACCCCGCAAGACAACTGCTCAGGAGGAACGTTTGTTTGTTAGAAAATCCAAAGCAAGCCCCTCTTCCACTGCAGCAGAGCTCCAACAGGCCTGGTCACCTCAAGTCCCTGTGTCAACTAGAACAGTTTGTAGGATTCTGTCTTGAAATGGCCTCCATGGTCGATTCAGTGCCCAGAAGCCAGCACTAAACAAAAGGCAAATAAAAAACCACAGCCTGCTAAACAGATGGACGCTGGAAAAGTGGCAGAAGGTGGATTTCTCTGATGAATCTTCAGTAGAATTACACCACAGCCACCGCAAATACTGCAGGAGACCTACTGGAGCCCATATGGATCCAAAATACACCCAGAAAACAGTTAAATTTGGTAGTGGAAAGATCATGGTCTGTGGTTACATTCAGTATGGGGTGTGCGAAACATTTGCAAGGTGGAAGGCAATATCAATAGCCTAAAATATCAAGAAATATTAGCTACCTCTTATATTCTAAATCATAAAAGGGGTCAAATTCTGCAGCAGGATGGTGCTCCATCTCATACATCCATCTCTACAACAAAGGTCCTCCAGGCAAAAAAGATCAAGGTGCTCAAGGACTGGCCAGCCCAGTCACCAGACATGAACATCATTGAGCAGGTTTGGGGTAGGATGAAAGAGGAAGCTTGGAAGAAAAAACCAAGGAATCTAGATGAACTCTGGGAGGCAGTAAGACTGCATTCTCTGCTATTCCTGATGACTTCATTAATAAATTGTATAATCATTGTTGAACCGCATGGATGCAGTCCTTCAAGCTCATGGAAGTCACACAAAATATTAAATATGGCTAATAGCACTACAACTTCATTCACCAATGTTATGCAACATATATTTGTATTTTAAGGTAATTATTTGTTTGAATATCACATTACTTTCTGTGGGCGACAAAACTTTTGTCTTGCCAAAATCTGACCATTCTGTGTCCATTAAATGATCAATATTTCAGAATTGATGCCAATTTATTTTCTTAACCTAAACCACATTTCGGAGGGTTTCAGCTTTCAAAAGAATAATTTATAAAACCAATGGATGAATTTAACGTCAGGTTATAAGCTTTGATTTACATAACATGGATAAGCGACATAACTTCTGTCAGGGACTGTATGATTGGCCCTATTATCACACCTTCTGGAACATTCCAGAATCTTCTATTCACATACTGAACTCTGCTCTGCCAATGGATGAGGAGGTGACCCCCTGTTCTGTTCCCTTTGCCTGTCATGCCTGCAAATTTCTGCTCACTCACCGCCTGCACACACACTTGGTGTAACCCGAGACCCCAGTAAGTGATTTCCCTCTTCACAGCAGGGAGCTTCTTTGTCTTCCCATGTGCTCGGACTTCCCATAGACAATAATGAGAAACTAATCATTTGGTCATAAAGCAATATGAGGTTGTGATAGAAAAATAAAAACTACATGTCCAGGACGTTCTTCGACGGGCCTATTTAGCCTGTTTTTCCCGGTTCCAGCACCAACAGAATCAGAGAAATGGATTTCTCCTGAACCTCGGTGAATAGATAGTCCGTGTTTGAACTCATTAGAAAACTAATTTAAAAATAAGATGAATGATGGATCTGCCGATATTCTGCTAGGTTCTCAAGCCAAGTTGTGCTCGTTATAAGTTTTCAGAACCAAATCTGTAACTCTGAGCTAGGGGAGGGGGCCAGTAAACCAGAACAATCCTAGAGGTATAAGGGACGTTCCCTCAGCCAAGCCTTGCTCTCTTGGCCTGGGATCTGCTGCAACCAGACCATCCAATGCATTGTGACGTCTGGCTCCTCCCCCCAGCGTGGTATTGTGTTATGTTTCGGTAGCTGAGGAGTACAGGTAAAAAAGGAAATACACCAGAGCAGTTGGAAACTATGAGATTGCAGTACCCTGACTAACCACCACAACTAGAGGCAGCCGTGGAGCGTTCCTACGTTGGTCCTAGACGCCTCGTCACAGCCTGAGAAACTAACTACACCTAAAGATAGAAAGAGGAAAGCTATCTGCCCCGGAGCAGATCCCCAAAGAACATAGAAAGCCCCCAAACATATAATGGCGGTTAGACAAGAAGAAATACTGACACTAACAGAAAATAGTATGAGCAAACGCTGGGGCCCAAACTATCTAAATAGAAAAGGATAGGAAGGGCACTTACTGCAATCCCAAAAAACCCTGAAAAGCACCAACTCTACTAATTCCAAAAACACCTGAGATCACACGACCTCTACCACCTAAATTAGTTCTCTGGTGTAACCAAAATCAAAACAGCAGCCACTGAAAAAACTGGAAAAAGCAAATGTACAAACATTAGTGGCTGAGCTGAACTGAGAGGGCAAAAGCCCCCCGAGGGGACCCTGAAGGCCCCCACAGAAGTGCAGGACAAAATGCAAAAATCAAGCACAAAAACAAAAAGAAGAAAATGTCATATCTGTTAGCAGGAGATTCAGACACGACACAGCAGGCTACCAAGGAAACAGGAATCAAGGATTGAGACCAGAACAATTGATCACCGGCAACCCTGATGGGAAGGCGACTCCCTTATATAAGACCAGTCAGTAACACCTGATTCCCAATCCTCACAATCTTCACTGGACAGTCCAGTACCGTTTGTAACCACCAGAGGGAGCTTCTGCTCAGAACTCATTTCCAGCCTATTCACAACAGTACCCCCACCTTGAGGAGGGGTCACCGAACCCTCATTAGAGCAACCAGGTTGGTCAGGATGAGTTCTATGATACGCATGGATGAGTCTTCTAGCATGGATGTCCGAAGCAAACACCCAAGAATTGTCCTCCTGACCATAACCTCTCCATTTAACCAAATACTGGAGTTTCCGTCTAGAAAAACGAGAATTCAATATTTTCTCAACCACATACTCCAGATTGCCCTCAACCAAAACAGGGTCAGGAGGCACAGTAGTAGGAACCACTGGCTCAACAAACCTCTTCAACAAGGACTTGTGGAACACGTTATGGATCTTAAATGTCCCTGGAAGAAGCAAACGAAAGGAAACAGGATTAAGAATCTCCATGATCTTATAAGGTCCAATGAACCTAGGCTTAAATTTAGTAGATGCCACTCTCATAGGAATATTTTTTGAGGATAACCAGACCAAGTCCCCAACTTCAAACCGAGGACCATCAGTCCTATGCCGGTTAGCAAACCGCTGGGCCCTCTCCTGAGAGAGGGACAACCTCTCCACTACCTGGTCCCAAATCTGCTGCATACGCTCCACAACAGAGTCAACACCTGGACAGACAGAAGCCTCCGTCTGTCCTGAAGAAAATCGAGGGTGAAACCCAGAATTACAGAAAAATGGAGACATCAAAGTGGCAGAGCTAGCCCTATTATTAAGAGCAAACTCAGCCAAAGGCAAAAAAGAGACCCAGTCATCCTGATCAGCAGACACAAAGCATCTTAGATAAGTCTCCAATGTCTGGTTTGTTCTCTCAGTTTGACCATTGGTCTGAGGATGAAACGCCGAGGAGAAAGACAATTGAACACCAAGTTTAGAACAAAAGGTCCTCCAAAATCTGGAAACAAACTGGACTCCTCTGTCAGACACAATGTTCTCAGGAATGCCGTGTAAACGAACCACGTGCTGAAGGAACAAAGGCACCAATTCAGAGGAGGAAGGCAACTTAGGTAATGGCACAAGATGTATCATCTTGGAAAACCTATCGCAAATCACCCAGATGACGGTCATTCTCTGAGAAACAGGGAGGTCGGAAATGAAATCCATAGAGATATGGGTCCATGGTCTCTTGGGCACAGGTAATGGCATCAACAAACCACTAGAAAGAGAGCAAGGCTTGGAGCGAGAGCAAGTCCCGCAGGACTGCACAAACTCCCTGACATCACGAGACAAGGTAGGCCACCAAAAGGACCGACTAACCAAGTCTCTGGTACCAAAAATTCCGGGATGACCGGCCAACGCGGAACAATGAATTTCAGACATTACACTCTTTTTCCACTGGTCCGGGACAAACAATTTCCCAACAGGGCAGCGCTCGGGCTTATCCTCCTGACACCCCTCCAGAGCCAGTCTCAAATTGGGCCAGATGGCGGAAAGAACTACACCCTCCTTCAAAATAACAGAAGGATCAGATAAGTCAGGAGAGTCCGCCAGGAAACTCCTCGAGAGGGCATCCGCCTTAACATTCTTAGTGCCAGGAAGAAATGAAACCACAAAATTAAAACGTGTGAAAAACAAGGCCCACCTGGCCTGTCTAGGATTAAGTCGCTTGGCAGATTCCAGATAAACTAGATTCTTATGGTCCGTAAGGACCACCACCTGATGTTTGGCTCCTCCAGCCAATGTCTCCACTCTTCAAAAGCCCACTTCATGGCCAATAACTCCCGATTACCCACATCATAATTACGTTCAGTGGGAGAAAATTTTCGAGAAAAAAAGGCACAAGGGTTACTTTTAGAGGTCTCTGGATCTCTTTGGGACAAAACGGCACCTGCCCCAATTTCAGAGGCATCAACCTCCACCTGAAATGGCAGAGAAACATCAGGCTGCCGTAGAACAGGAGCAGAAGTGAATCTCTGCTTAAGTTCCTGAAATGCAGAGACTGTCTCAGGAGGCCAATTCACCACATCAGAACCCTTCTTGGTCAAATCAGTTAATGGTTTAACAATAACCGAGAAATTACCAATAAACTTACGATAAAAATTGGCAAAACCCAAGAATCTTTGAAGAGCCTTCAATGAAGTAGGTTGGACCCAATCACAGATGGCCTGAACTTTGACCGGGTCCATTTCAATAACAGATGGGGACAAAATGAATCCCAGAAATGAGATCCTCTGAACGCCAAAAAGACACTTTGATCCCTTCACATACAGAGCATTCTCTCTCAAAATCTGGAACACAGTCCGAACATGTTTTACATGAGAGTCCCAGTCATTGGAAAAAATCAAGATATCATCCAAATAAACAATCAGAAATTTATCCACAAAATCCCTGAAAATGTCATTCATGAAGGACTGGAAGACAGAAGGAGCATTAGTGAGCCCAAAGGGCATCACAAGGTACTCAAAATGCCCTTCAGGGGTATTAAATGCCGTCTTCCATTCGTCCCCGTGCTTAATGCGAATAAGGTTATATGCCCCCCCTGAGGTCAAGCTTGGTAAACCAAGTAGCGTTTTTCACCCTGGAAAACAGGTCAGAGATCAAGGGTAACGGATATTGATATTTCACAGTAATATTGTTCAAGAGACGATAATCAATACACGGCCTTAATGAACCATCCTTTTTGGCCACAAAGAAAAAACCGGCACCTAAGGGTGAAGAGGATGGTCTGATATGACCCTTCTCCAATGACTCCTTGATATAAGACCGCATAGCGTCATGTTCAGGTACAGACAAGTTAAAAAGGCGACCTTTAGGGAATTTACTACCAGGCACTAATTCAATAGCGCAGTCATAGCTCCTATGGGGAGGCAAGGATGCAGATTTACTTTCGCTAAACACATCAGAAAAATCAATCAAAAAGTCAGGAACATCCTGAGCCTGGGGGAAGCAGAAAAAACAGGAGTGTTGGTATTAACACATTGGCAGCCCCAACTGGTAACAGACACAGATTTCCAATCCAAAACAGGATTATGAGACTGTAACCAAGGGAAACCCAGTACGATAATGTCATGCAGATTATACAGAACCAAAAATTTGCAACTCTCCTGATGATCAGGTTCTACCCTCATTATCACCTGAGTAGAGAACTGAGGTTTATTCTCAGCCAAAGGGGTAGAATCGATCCCCAGTAGGGGAATAGACTTCTGTAGGGGTATCAAGGGAAACCCACAACGTTTAGCAAAATCAAAATCCATCAGGTTAATAGCTGCTCCAGAATCAACAAAAGCCTGAGCAGAAAATGAGGACAGAGAGCATATCAGGGTAACAGTTAATAAAAACTTAGTCTGAACACTACCCAAGACAACTGAGCGTGCAAAACGTCTTCCCCGCTTAGGGCAGACTGAAATAGCATGAGAGGCATCACCACAGTAGAAACATAACCCATTGCGCTTTCGAAATTCATGACGCTGTGCCCCAGAAACCACTCTATCACACTGCATGGATTCAGAAGCAGGTTCACAAGGCAACATTATTCCACGCATACCTTTCCGCTCACGCAAACGTCTGTCAATTTGAATCGCTAATGACATAGAATCATTAAGACCAGAGGGAACAGGGAATCCCACCATAACATCCTTTACATTATCTGACAGACCCTTCCGAAAAAGAGCTGCCAAAGCGTCGTCATTCCATTTGGTCAGGACTGCCCACCTACGGAATCTCTGACAGTATAACTCAGCGTCCTCAAGCCCCTGATTTAATGCCAACAAAGTTCTTTCAGCTTGATCAGTGACATTAGACTCATCGTACAATAACCCCAAAGCCTGAAAAAATGCATCAACATCACTCAAAACAGGATCCCCAGGTGTCAGGGAAAAAGCCCAATCCTGAGGATCGCCGCGCAGGAGAGAGATGACAATTTGAACCTGCTGCGCTGCGTTCCCTGAGGACTTAGATTTTAAGGCAAAAAACAATTTACAGTTATTTTTGAAATTCAGAAACTTAGCTCGATCCCCTAAAAACAAATCTGGCATGGGAATCCTAGGTTCCACAACAGGCAACCTAGCAAGATAGGTAGCAATACTCCGAACTTCAGTGGCAAGCTGATCCACACGGCCAGACAACTGTGCAAACTCCATTGAGAGAAAAGAAAAATCCTCCCCAGCACCCAGAGATACAGAGGAAAAAAAAAAAAAAAAAATCTCTGACAATTTTTTTTTTTTTTCTCTTTAACAATATTTTTTTTTCCTTCTGTGAGTACAATATAATTTTCAATTTTTAGGCCGGTGATACTGTTATGTTTCGGTAGCTGAGGAGTACAGGTAAAAAAGGAAATACACCAGAGCAGTTGGAAACTATGAGATTGCAGTACCCTGACTAACCACCACAACTAGAGGCAGCCGTGGAGCGTTCCTACGTTGGTCCTAGACGCCTCGTCACAGCCTGAGAAACTAACTACACCTAAAGATAGAAAGAGGAAAGCTATCTGCCCCGGAGCAGATCCCCAAAGAACATAGAAAGCCCCCAAACATATAATGGCGGTTAGACAAGAAGAAATACTGACACAGACAGAAAATAGTATGAGCAAACGTTGGGGCCCAAACTTACTAAATAGAAAAGGATAGGAAGGGCACTTACTGCAATCCCAAAAAACCCTGAAAAGCACCAACTCTACTAATTCCAAAAACACCTGAGATCACACGACCTCTACCACCTAAATTAGTTCTCTGGTGTAACCAAAATCAAAACAGCAGCCACTGAAAAAACTGGAAAAAGCAAATGTACAAACATTAGTGGCTGAGCTGAACTGAGAGGGCAAAAGCCCCCGAGGGGACCCTGAAGGCCCCCACAGAAGTGCAGGACAAAATGCAAAAATCAAGCACAAAAACAAAAAGAAGAAAATGTCATATCTGTTAGCAGGAGATTCAGACACGACACAGCAGGCTACCAAGGAAACAGGAATCAAGGATTGAGACCAGAACAATTGATCACCGGCAACCCTGATGGGAAGGCGACTCCCTTATATAAGACCAGTCAGTAACACCTGATTCCCAATCCTCACAATCTTCACTGGACAGTCCAGTACCGTTTGTAACCACCAGAGGGAGCTTCTGCTCAGAACTCATTTCCAGCCTATTCACAACAGTTTTGCCTAAGATGATCTAAGTAATACATGAGTTTATTTCTTCTCTTAATCCCCTTATATTTGTAACTGCATAGTACATATTCTAATTGTCTCATTTTGTAAAATCTTTTTATACCTTCTGTAAACACTGCCTATCTTTTTGGAGTAAAATATAAAATTATTCGTTTGTCTGTATGCTCTATAACGAATTTGCACGTGCCTGAAGTGAATTACGCTACTAATTTGGGTTGGCTTCGGACCCCCTTTATTAATTTAGAAATATTAATAGAGAAATCGGAGCTGGTGGCAACTAAGTGTGATCGGGACTGGTGGGCAACGTTGGCAGTGATGGAACGGGTTCTATAAGTGTATTGCCTGGCTGCGGCTAGGATTAGTTATAATTCCCTCGCTGCAGCGCACTTAATAGCCAGTCCACATTGAAGTGGCCCGTCTGAATACTAATTATCCTAGGTGCAGTTCCTTGGCTGACCTGAGGGTAAGGGGGGGCGCCAAAGAGCTGCGAGTTCCAAAGCGGAACTGCAAAGTGGGATATACAGTACAGACCAAAAGTTTGTACACACCTTCTCATTCAACGATTTTTCTGTATTTTCACGACTATGAAAATTGAAAAATCACACTGAAGGCATCAAAACTATGAATTATCACATGTGGAATTATACATTACACTTTACAAAAAAGTGTGAAACAACTGAAGATATGTCTTATATTCTAGGTTCTTCACAGTAGCCACCTTTTGCTTTGATTACTGCTTTGCACGCAGAAAAGGTGAACGGATGGACTTACATGCCTGGTTCCACGTGGAAGCAGGAGGAGGTGGTGTGATGGGGTGGGGGGGCTTTTTGGTGACACTGTTGGGGTTTATTCAAATTGAAGGCAATGAAAAGCATGGGGACCACAGCATTTGCGGCCATGCTATTCATCTGGGTTTCGTTTGTTGGACCATATTTATTTTTCAACGGGCAATGACCCCAAACAACCTCCGCTGTGTAAGGGGTATTATCCCCGAAGGAAGTGAGGGGGGTAACCAGATACCCGGCCTCCCCAGTCCCGACCTGAACCCCAATCGAGATGGTTTGGGGTGGCTGGGGGCCGCTCACCGCTTCAATTTTTAATAAATCTCCAACATGTCACGCAAAGCACTCCCACACCACACCCACCTCCTCCCTGCTTCGGGGGGGAACCCGGATTTTAAAATCCACGTTCACCTTTTTTGCGTGCAAAGCATAATCAAAGCAAAAAGGGGCTACTGTGAAGAACCCAGAATATAAGACTATTTCAGTTGTTTTCACATTTTTTGTAAAGGTTTAAAGTATAAATTCCCCTGGTTATTTCATAGTTTCGATGCCTTCATGTGATTCTACAATTTCACATCATAAAAAAACAGAAAAATTTTTTAATGAGGTGTGTCCAACTTTTGGTCTGTACGTACATAAATCCCTGCGTTTGTGACTATTTTGGCGCGTGGGAAAAAATCCGGTCCCCCGTACTTGTATCACTTGGTGGCAGGTTTTGGGGGTCATTCCGTGATTTCCCCGGGGCCTCCATGTGCCGTCTTAAGCCCCATAAGGTGCTTCT
>JARQOD010000007.1:95556341-95576155 GCA_033576555.1 Oophaga sylvatica | reverse complement strand
ATGAAACCCAAGGATCATAATGTATGAATGAAACACATTTGATTTCCCCACCAGAATAAGTGATTGGCAGCTCGGGAGGGATAAAAACATTTTTTTTTAACCCAAGGAAATCAGTAATTAATGAAAGGGAACACAGTGACTGCCCCCCAAAAGCAAAATATTAAAAGTGCAGTTTCGGGATGTATAAAAAACGGGAAAATGTAACCCGGGAAATCATAATGAATAAATTTGTACCCCGTTAAAACTGCACCACAAATAATTTGAGTGAGCTCGGGGAGAAAAATCGGGAAATGCCCTCGGGAAATCAATTAAATGTAATGAAAGTACACATGACTGCACCCAGCAAAGTGAGTGAAGTTTCGGGAGTATAAAATACGGATGAAAACCAGAAGCATAATGTATGTACACAGTGAATGCCCCAGCAGAATATGAGGGCAGTCTGGAGTAAAAATACAGGAGTAACTCGGGATCAGTAAAAAGTAGGGGCCACAGTGACTGCCCCCGAAAGAGAAAGTAAATTTGCCAGCTCTGGGGTATAATCCGGATGTAACTCGGGAAATCAGTAAGGGTAATGTATGAAACCCCAGGGACGCCCAGCAGAAAGTGATTTTGCAGCTTTGGAAAAGGAAATTAATACGGGAAAGAAAAAAAAGGTTTCAAATTAATGTATGTACAAAATGACATCCGAAAAATAGTGAGTGACGCCTGGGAAAATTAATACAGGATGTTAATTTAAAGGACCCGAAAATGAAAATGTATGTACACGGGTGATTTTCACCAGCAAATAGTGATTGCAGCCGGAGTATAAAAAAGGGTTTTACCAGGTTTAAAATAATAGAAAATGAAATTTTCCGGGTGACGCCAAACCACATATGGGTTAGTGCAGCTCGGGATTTAAAAATACGGGTGTAACAAAGAACAGAAATTTTGTATTCCCACAGTGAATGCACCGGGCCGGGTTTAGGATTGCACTCGGATTTTAAAATTTTAAAAGGATGAAACTGGGGGACCCATAATGAAAATGTAGGGACAACAGGACTGCAACCGCAGAGTATGAGGGACCCTTTTGGAGTATAAAAACGGTTAAATTTCGGGATCAAATTTTGAAATGTAACATGAGCCCCACAAAATAGGAGTGCAGCTCTGGAGATAATAAGGAGTAACTCAGGACAGTAATGAATGTATGTACACAGTGCTCCCCCAGCAGAAAAAGGGAGTGCAGCTTTTGGAGATATACGTTTAAATAGGTCAGTAATGTAATGTAAGTACACAGTGACTGCACCGCAGAATATGATGCACTCTGGATATAATACAGGATGTAACTGGGAAAACATAAGTAATAAAAATTACATGACTGCACCAATAAAGTGAGTGAAAACCTGGGTATAAACAAGATTAATCAGGTCAGAATGTAATGTGTACACAGTGACTGACACCAAAAGTGAGTGCGCCTGGAGTTAAACAGGATGTAACTCGGGACAAAATTTACACTGGCCAAAAGTTTTGAAAATACAAAAATTAATTTTTACATGATCTCTGCCCTCGGGTTTTTATGTGGTTTGACAGATGTTTTTATCACAGACAGAAATATAAAAAATTGCCCAACATAGAGAAATAAAACTAATTTTGACAGTTAAAATAGTTAATGCAAAAATAAATTTTTTTGCAGTGTTGACCCTTTCTTCTTCGGGCCTCTGCAATTCCCCTGGCTTTTCCTCAATCAACCCCGGGACCAAAACCTGATGATAGCATCCATCTTCACAATCATGCTTATTTTGTCAGAATTTTTAGTTTTGTTTGTCCACCCGTCTCTTGATATGACCACAATTTTCAAAGGGGATTAAAATCGGGGGAGTTTCCCCGGCCAGGGCCCCAAAATTCTTTTTTTTTTTCCCCGGGGGCCTTTTTATTTCCCCTTTTGTTTTATGGCAAGGGCCCCCATATGCGGGAAAAAAAGGCATTTTGATCGCCAACGCTCTTGGGGGTTTTTGGGGGAAAAGTTCCCCCTTGGGGGACTTTCGGACCATTTTTTATTATGGCTGTGTTTTTACCCAAGCGGAGGAGCTTTTTCCCCCTTGGGGCTGAGAAAAAACCCCCCCACACATGAATTTTTCGGGATGCTTCATTTGGGCCCATGAAAAAAACCCCGGTGGAAGCCTCACCTTGTCTTCTAAAAAAGAGGCTTTTCCTGTTTCCCCAAAAACCAATCAAAAAGGGGATTCATGGAAAAAAAAATTTCCCCCCAGTCCCCCGCCAAAGCCTGTACCTTTTGCGAATATATCGCCATGTTTTTTTTTTTGGGAGAAAAGGGTGGTTCTTTGTTTGCCCCCTTGAGACCGGGCCCCTTGCTCCAAGGGGTCTCCGCCTCACAGTGCGGAAAGGCACCCACACCTGCCTCCCCCCATTTTAAAAATTTTTTGCACTCCCG
This sequence comes from Oophaga sylvatica, assembly GCA_033576555.1. NCBI lineage: Eukaryota > Metazoa > Chordata > Amphibia > Anura > Dendrobatidae > Oophaga > Oophaga sylvatica. The sequence continues at coordinate 95,573,727 of JARQOD010000007.1, read as the reverse complement.
GTACCCCGACCCCGCACCGGGAAACATTTTTAAGAGACGTCCGGCGTGTGGCTTTCTTGGGGCCCGGGGACCTTTTTTTTGGCAACAAGGGAACCTCCCCCCTTGAAGTTTTGATACCGGGGGGATTTTGAAAAAAGGGTGAAAATTTTTTCTAGCTGCAACCCCTTTTTTCCTTTTTGGGGCCATTTTTGTGCATTGCAATGTACTCCCGGTTTTCTTTAGAAAAACCCGGGTTTAAAGGGAAAGAAACAATATGAACCCCCACCCCCCCTTTTAAAGTGTCCAGGGGTGTCATTTTTTTTTAAAAAACATGAAAAAAAAACCCCACCATGTCCTTCAAAAACCCCCCAAAACCTTTTAAAAGGAAAAAAATCCCCTGAAAAGAGGTTGGGCTGGCCCTTTTAAGGGGGGGCAATGATTTAAATTTTTTGGGAAAATAAAGTTTTTTCCCCTTACCCAAAATTTAAACTTTCAAGTTTTTTGCTTTTAAGCAAATCATTTTTTATAACTTTTGGGGAAAAAAGAAAAATTGCCATTAAAAAAAGGGGGAAGCAGAAATTTTGGAAAAAAATTAAATTTTTTTAAAAATTCTAAAAACCTTTTGGCCATGTTTTAAAAAACACAGTACAAAAACCAAAGAATAGGGGGTGGTTTGGGATAATACAGGATGTAATCAGGACGAAAAGTAATGAATGTACACAAGGCCCCAAAACAAATATGATACAGCTTTTAAATATAATCGGGAAAAAACTGGGATCGTAAAAAAAATGTTGCACAGTGCGCACCGCAGAATAGTGATTTAAACCGGGGGGGTATAATCAGGTGAAACTCGGGAAAAATAAAAAAATTTAAAAGTAACAGTGACGCACCAGCAGAATGTGATGCATTTGGGTTTAAAAAGGGGGAAACCGGATCAGAATGTATTTTAACACAGTGACTCCACCACAAATAGTGATTGCACTCTGGAGTTAATACGGAAAAGTAATCGGGATCAGTAAGAAATGTAAACAGTGACTGCCCCCAGAATAGGGAGTGCAGCTCGGGGAAAAATAATACGGGGAGTAACCAGGTCAAAATTTTAATGTAGTACACATGCTGCACCAGCGGGAATATGAGTGCAGTCTGGGTTAATAAAGGAAAAAACCGGGCAATAAGGTAATGTAGGGAACAGGGGACGCCCCAAACCCAGAAAAGGGGTTGCAGTCTGGAAAAATTTTACGGAAAAACTGGACAAATTTTTTACCGGGATGCCCCAGGAATTGAGTGCACTTGGGATAAAAAAGGGAAATTTGTAACTCAGGATCAGTAAAAAAAAAAGACCCTATTCCACCAGCAGAATATGAGTGCTTTTTTGGGAGTAAATGGGGGTTTTAAAAACTCAGGTTTAGTAAAAAAATGTTGTCCCACAGTACTGCACCACAAAATTAGTGATGCGCGGGGGGGTTTATAATAAAGGTTTAAAACTCAGGATCTAATTTTAATTTTGTACACGTACCCCCCACAAATAGTGAGGAGTTCTGGGGTATAATACGGGATGTAACCCGGATCGTAATGTAAGATTACCAGGACTGCACCACAAAAAGTGAGTGCCTTGGGGATAACCGGGGGTAACCGGGTCAGAAATTAAGTTTTAAAACCAGGACTGCCCCAAAAATAGTGAGGCACGGGGAATAATCCGGGGTAACTCGGATCAGAAATGTAATTTTACACAGGACTGCACCGCAAATAGTGAGTGCCCTGGATATAATCGGGTTTAACGGATCATAAGTAATTGGTACAAGTGACTGCCCAGCAAAATTGAGGCATTTGGGGTAAAATACGGATTAACTGGGATCATAATGTAATTTTTTACACGGACTCACCACAAAAGGGTGCATTTTTTGGGTATATTACGGATTAACTAGTCAAGGAATTTTTGTACCCGGGGACTGCCCAGCGAAAGTGATGCAGTTTTGGGGTTAATAAGGAGAATCGGATCAGTAATGAATGATTACACAGTACTGCACCCAAATAGTGAGTGCAGTTGGGAAATACAAAGTAACTCGGGACAAAATGTAATGTATTACCTGATGCCCGCAAAATTTTTGGGGCAGCTTGGGATAAAAAATTAACTCGGGAAAAGAATGTTTTTGTACACGTGACGCCCCACAGAATATGAGTGCAGCTTGGATAAAATACGGAAAAGTCCCCGGACAGAAGTAATGTTTAAACCCGTGACTCACCAGAAATTGGGAGCTCGGTATAAACAGGTTTAAACTGGGGATAAATTTAAAATTAACATGTGCCCCCGGAAAGGATCACTCGGATAAACGGAGTAAAGGTCAAATTTAAGTTTACAAGTGCTGCACCACAAATAGTACGCTTGGAGAATCGGATGTAACTCAGGACAGTAAGTAATGTATTACACATGACTGCACCAGCAAAATGAGGGGCATTTGGGTAAATACGGATGTAATCGGGTCATAATTAATTTTTAAAACCCGGGGACGCCCACAGAATATGATCAGTCTGGGTATATACAGGATTAACCAGGATCATAATTAATGTATTACACGTGATGCACCCAAATATGATGCAGCTGGGGTTTAATCAGGGGGAATTGTATCGACATTAATTACTGTATGTTTTTTTTTGAATTGACCGAAAATTTTGTTAGGTCTTTTGTTTTTTCCCGGGGTTATACAAAAAGGGGGGGTTTTGTAAATTTTTCTTTTTTTCAAAGAATTTGGGTCTCAACTTTCCTCCTTTCTTTTTTCCCAATGCAGTTCCACTTGACCATGGGGGGCTCACAAACTCACTTTTTTCTTTTTGCGGGATTTCCTTTTTCGCTTTTCCCCTTTTCTTGCTTTTTTGGGTTTGTATTCCTTTTGTTTTGATGATTGTTTTTGCCGATCATTTTGTTTCCCCCCTCAGATCCCCATGCATTTGCCCCTCCACATAGAAGACCAGTTGCGAAGGACCGTGCAGGATGCCTACCCAAGATCGGGGGACCCTGCGGGGCCAGAACCGCTGGACGTCCCCTGTAAGCGGGTGACGGGCGGTGAGAGTTTTTACCCACGCACCAAAGGGGGAGGAAAAAAGGAGAGGATTGCCTACACAAGATGAAAACTCAAGAAAGGTTTTCCGTTTTTTCCCGACTTTTTCTCGATTAATGAACCGGGGGTTTGCACATCTTTGGAGGACGGGGGGGGACGCACAAACAGTATGGGGCTTGGCGCCCCCCCAATTGAGCCCCCCTTTCCACTGGGCCCTCCCCGAGCGGTTACCCCTAGGGGTAAGAAAGATTGCCTCTTTTACAACCCAAATGGCTAAAAACCCTTTCAGAGTTTCCCAGGCGGGTTGCCGGGGCCCCCCCCATTTTCCGTTTGGAGCCCAGGATGGGGATAGAACGCAATTCCCCATTTTTCACAACTTTTGAGTTCCACAAATATTAGGCGACATTTTGGTGGCGTTTTACGTGGTAAACACCGCGGTGAATCGGGCCCTTTGTGTCACCACCGTTTTCAAGTCCTCTGCTTGCTGTGAATGAGTACATCCTTTGTTTTTCTCTTGACCTTCTCACAGCTGAGGGTTTGTTACTGTCTGATGTGGGAGTCTTCTGGAGCTAAATCAGCCACACACATATCTCTCCTGTCCTGGTGGTTACAATGTATCAGTCCGGGGTTCAGGCATCTTATCTTACAGAGGATTGTCTAGGTTGGATGCAATTTTGTAACAAACCCTTAGCTGTGAGATGTGTCAGGTGAGTCTGTGACAGCAGCCATAAACTATAGGATGACACCACAGCTAGCGGGGGTAAAGTATCCGAGTCCTAATCTTTTATAACCAGGCACCTTTCCCTGTGCCAGGCCGGTGATGGGGCCAGATTTAGGGGTGCACATTAGTGGTCACCTTCTCTGCTGTGCTGTGAATCCCCCCACATGTATCGCCCGGAGCGGAGAGAAGCCCATATATATATATATATGTGATCGGAGGAGGTGATTTAATGGACAGAGCAGGAATTCCTGATTTATCCCCGGGATCCAGGGGTAAAGGACGTGGAAAATGTCTGCAGTTCTGCACAAATCATCACAGAACATAAACCTGGCAGCGCAGAGACCACTGCTGTCACATATGTGCCGTAACAGGACCCACCGGGATCTGGATCTCGTCTAGGATTAGTGTGTAGCTCTCCCGGGCAGCCCACCGACAGCCCCTGATGGGTGGGCTCACTGGAATCAGTGGGATAGCAGCTGCCTGGCACCGCTGCTCTCCATATAATGGGAAAACCCTATGGAAGGTCCTAAAATGCTGTAAATATACCCTGCAATCTCTATGAGAAGACCCCAGAGGGAGTCAAGTTGTCCCCCATTCTCCAAAATGAAGCTGCACATAACGTAGCTGTCGCTCACTGGACAGAGCGCAACCGTCTTACAACAGTGCAATAAAAAGCTCTTCAACTTTCCAATGTTCTCGGCATTTTCATACATCCCTGTTGTCCCGATCTCTGAAGATAAACCCGATCTAACCTGATCCTGATGACATGGATTGTTACAATGTACCGGGCCTGATGTCACCTGCACTGATACACTGTAACAGAAGAAGGACAGGAGCGGAGATCTGTGCGGCGTCGAGAAAACTTCATACAAGTGTAAAAGAGCCTGCAGCCGGGAGAGATTATAGAATAGGGCACAAACTGTATGAAGAAAGAATCTGTTTTTATCACTGACAGCAAGCAGAGAGTGGGAGATTGGGGAGATGTTGGGGCACAGGACAGATTAGAAAGTGGCAGAACTTCTCAATGTCAGCACTCTGGGTGAATGCGCTATGGTGGCCCCATGTTGGGGTGCAGGTGGGCTGGATGATGTCGGGGGCTCCTCACTGCTCTGTCGGGGATCTGGAGGGGGCGATGTTCATCCCCAGGGTGCAGCTGTTCTAGAGGTGCAGTAATTACCCGGACCCCTGACTTCTATTCATTATAGCACAGATTTGGGGTGAGGGCCGGGATCTGCCGCCCTCATGATAATCCCATTACTCAGAGGGCATCTGCGCTGGGGCGTCCCTGCAGGATGGCGAGGCTGCGCCCAGATCCTGGAGCATTACTGCCAGCATTGCGCGCCGTGCACGGTAGGAGTTGTAGTTTGATGTTTCTGCCAGGACTGCAGAAGTTCAGTGTCCTCCTCCACAGCTCCGGGTAATTCTGTGTTGTCCTCCATACTTTACCTGCCAGGTGTGCCATGCGGTGCACGGTCTACAGGAGAGACAAGTCCTGCGCACTCCATGACAGCAGTGTATTCATTACCTCCTGCTTCCATTTTATTCTGCGTTTTTGGCTTTTTATAACCACTTGTGGGAATCCTCGCCTCCAGCTTTCTGATCTGTACGAGCTGATTTAGAACATTACATTAGACTTTGCGCTTTTTATACCATTTACAGGATCCTCTGCTTGTTGTCAGTGAATGGCCACATTAAAATGGCCAAAAACTTGTCCTGACCTAAGACAGCTGAGGGTTTGTTGCAGTTGTATCCAGTCTAGACAATGTTCTGGGAGATAAACATCCTGCACATTTCAGACTGATACATTGTAACAAACTGTCAGGAGAGATTTGTGCTGCGCTTTTGTGGCTCTGACACAGTAACAAACCCTCAGCTGTGTGGATCAGGAGGTCAGGATGGATTTTAAGCCTCTGAAGAATTTTCCAATTTACTGACAACAAGTAGAGATCTTACCAGGATGAGAAATTAATATATCAGGTGTTTGAGAGAATGTCCAAACTTTTCATCCACTGTCACGCAGCGCTGCGGTCAGGGGGTAAATCGTCACCAGTGGAGGTGCAGGCGACGCTGCTACTGACCTTGTCGTGGGTCTAATGCTGAGTTTATCCTTTAATCCTTTCACACTGAGACCTGATCTGTAAGGAGCCGAGGGGCTGTGTCCAACATGGGGGACGCAGCGAGGCCCTCCGAGCAGGCAGGATGCACCATGATTTGGGAGCTGAAGACGGTGCACACTGGACTATGGGGCACAAGACGGTGCACACAGGACTATGGGGCACAAGACGGTGCACACAGGACTATGGGGCACAAGACGGTGCACACAGGACTATGGGGCACAAGACGGTGCACACAGGACTAAGGAGGCACAAGACGATGCACACAGGACTAAGGAGGCATAAGACGGTGCACACAGGACTATGGGGCACAAGACGGTGCACACAGGACTATGGGGCACAAGACGGTGCACACAGGACTAAGGAGGCACAAGACGATGCACACAGGACTAAGGAGGTACAAGACGATGCACACAGGACTAAGGAGGTACAAGACGATGCACACAGGACTATGGGGCACAAGACGATGCACACAGGACTAAGGAGGCACAAGACGATGCACACAGGACTAAGGAGGCATAAGACGATGCACACAGGACTATGGGGCACAAGACGATGCACACAGGACTAAGGAGGCACAAGACGATGCACACAGGACTAAGGAGGCATAAGACGATGCACACAGGACTATAGGGGCACAAGACGATGCACACAGGACTAAGGAGGCACAAGACGATGCACACAGGACTAAGGAGGCACAAGACGGTGCACACAGGACTAAGGAGGCATAAGACGTGCACACAGGACTAAGGAGGCATAAGACGATGCACACAGGACTAAGGAGGCATAAGACGGTGCACACAGGACTAAGGAGGCACAAGACGTGCACACAGGACTAAGGAGGCATAAGACGGTGCACACAGGACTAAGGAGGCATAAGACGGTGCACACAGGACTAGGGGGCATAAGACGGTGCACACAGGACTAAGGAGGCATAAGACGATGCACACAGGACTAAGGAGGCATAAGACGGTGCACACAGGACTAAGGAGGCATAAGACGATGCACACAGGACTAAGGAGGCACAAGACGGTGCACACAGGACTAAGGAGGCACAAGACGGTGCACACAGGACTAAGGAGGCATAAGACGTGCACACAGGACTAAGGAGGCATAAGACGGTGCACACAGGACTAAGGAGGCATAAGACGTGCACACAGGACTAAGGAGGCATAAGACGGATGCACAAGGACTAAGGAGGCAAGAGTGCACACAGACTAGGGAGGCATAAGACGGTGCACACGGACTAATGGAGGCACAAGACGGTGCACACAGGACTATGGGGCATAAGACGGTGCACACAGGACTAAGGAGGCATAAGACGGTGCACACAGGACTAAGGAGGCATAAGACGGTGCACACAGGACTAAGGAGGCATAAGACGATGCACACAGGACTAAGGAGGCATAAGACGGTGCACACAGGACTAGGGCACAAGACGGTGCACACAGGACTAAGGAGGCACAAGACGGTGCACACAGGACTAAGGAGGCACAAGACGGTGCACACAGGACTAAGGAGGCAAAGACGAGTGCACACAGGACTAAGGAGGCATAAGACGGATGCACACAGGACTAAGGAGGCAAAGACGATGCACACAGGACTAAGGAGGCATAAGACGTGCACACAGGACTAAGGAGGCAAAGACGATGCACACAGGACTAAGGGGCATAAGACGTGCACACAGGACTAAGGAGGCACAAGACGATGCACACAGGACTAAGGAGGCATAAGACGGTGCACACAGGACTAAGGAGGCACAAGACGTGCACACAGGACTAAGGAGGCACAAGACGTGCACACAGGATAAGGGGCACAAGACGTGCACACGGACTAAGGGGGCATAAGACGGTGCACACAGGACAAAGGAGGAAGGGCCGGGGAGGCAAGACGGTGCACACAGGACTAAGGAGGCATAAGACGGTGCACACAGGACTAAGGAGGCATAAGACGGTGCACACAGGACTAAGGAGGCAAAAGACGGTGCACACAGGACTAAGGAGGCATAAGACGGTGCACACAGGACTAAGGGGGCAAAGACGATGCACACAGGACTAAGGGGCAAAGACGATGCACACAGGACTATGGGGCACAAGACGTGCACACAGGACTAATGGGGGCAAAGACGATGCACACAGGACTAAGGAGGCATAAGACAGGATGTAACAGCAGAATAGTGACTGCAGCTCTGGAGGATAAGACATGGTGTAACAGCAGAATAGTGACTGCAGCCCTGGAGGATAAGACATGAGTAACAGCAGAATAGTGACTGCAGCTCTGGAGGATGAGACACAATGTAACAGCAGAATAGTGACTGCAGCTCTGGAGGAAGAAGACACGATGTAACAGCAGAATAGTGACTGCAGCTCGGAGGATAGACATGGTGTAACAGCAGAATAGTGACTGCAGCTCTGGAGGATAAGACACATGTAACAGCAGAATAGTGACTGCAGCTCTGGAGGGATAAGACATGGTGTAACAGCAGAATAGTGATGCAGCTCGGAGGATGGAGATAAACACAATGTAACAGCAGAATAGTGACTGCAGCTCTGGAGGATAAGACATGGTGTAACAGCAGAATAGTGAGTGCGCTCTGGAGGATAAGACACGATGTAACAGCAGAATAGTGACTGCAGCCTGGAGGATAAGACATGGTGTAACAGCAGAATAGTGAGTGCAGCTCGGGAGGATAAGACTGGTGTAACAGCAGAATAGTGACTGCTGCTCTGGGAGATAAGACACAATGTAACAGCAGAATAGTGAGTGCAGCTCTGGAGGAAAGACATGATGTAACAGCAGAATAGTGACTGCAGCCTCTGGAGGATAAGACATGATGTAACAGCAGAATAGTGAGTGCAGCTCTGAAGGATAAGACAGATGTAACAGCAGAATAGTGACTGCAGCTCTGAGGATGGATAAGACATGATGTAACAGCAGAATAGTGACTGCAGCCCTGGAGGATAAACAGATGTAACAGCAAAATAGTGACTGCAGCTCTGGAGGATAAGACACAGTGTAACAGCAGAATAGTGACTGCAGCTCTGGAGGATAAGACAGGTGTAACAGCAGAATAGTGACTGCAGCTCTGGAGGATAAGACACAGTGTAACAGCAGAATAGTGACTGCAGCCTGGAGGATAAGACATGGTGTAACAGCAGAATAGTGACTGCAGCCTGGCGACTGGAGGATAAGACATGATGTAACAGCAGAATAGTGATGCAGCTCTGGAGGATAAGACATGATGTAACAGCAGAATAGTGACTGCAGCTCTGAGGATAAGACATGGTGTAACAGCAGAATAGTGACTGCAGCTCTGGAGGATAAGACCAGTGTAACAGCAGAATAGTGACTGCAGCTCTGGAGGCGACTGGAGGATAAGACATGATGTAACGGCAGAATAGTGACTGCAGCCTGGAGGATAAAACATGATGTAACAGCAGAATAGTGACTGCAGCCCTGGAGGATAAGACACGATGTAACAGCAGAATAGTGACTGCAGCTCTGGAGGATAAGACAGATGTAACAGCAGAATAGTGACTGCAGCACTGGAGGATAAGACATGATGTAACAGCAGAATAGTGACTGCAGCTCTGGAGGATAAGACATGGTGTAACAGCAGAATAGTGAGTGCAGCCCTGGAGGATAAAACATGTGTAACAGCAGAATAGTGACTGCAGCCCTGGAGGATAAGACATGAGTTAACAGCAGAATAGTGACTGCAGCTCTGGAGGATAAGACATGATGTAACAGCAGAATAGTGACTGCAGCTCTGGAGGATAAGACATGATGTAACAGCAGAATAGTGACTGCAGCTCTGGAGGATAAGACATGGTGTAACAGCAGAATAGTGACTGCAGCTCTGGAGGATAAGACACATGTGTAACAGCAGAATAGTGGACGGATGCAGTCTCAGCAGGGAGCACTGGAGGATAAGACATGATGTAACAGCAGAATAGTGAGTGCAGCTCTGGAGGATAAGACACAATGTAACAGCAGAATAGTGAGTGCAGCTCTGGAGGATAAGACACAATGTAACAGCAGAATAGTGACTGCAGCCCTGGAGGATAAAACATGATGTAACAGCAGAATAGTGAGTGCAGCTCTGGAGGATAAGACACAGTGTAACAGCAGAATAGTGACTGCAGCCCTGGAGGATAAGACATGGTGTAACAGCAGAATAGTGACTGCAGCTCTGGAGGATAAGACACAGTGTAACAGCAGAATAGTGACTGCAGCTCTGGAGGCGACTGGAGGAAGTAGTAACAGCAGAATAGTGATGCAGCCTGGAGGATAGACATGATGTAACAGCAGAATAGTGACTGCAGCTCTGGAGGATAAGACAGTGTAACAGCAGAATAGTGACTGCAGCTCTGGAGGATAGAACAGTGTAACAGCAGAATAGTGAGTGCAGCCTGGAGGATAAGACATGATGTAACAGCAGAATAGTGAGTGCAGCTCTGGAGGATAAGACATGGTGTAACAGCAGAATAGTGACTGCAGCTCTGGAGGATAAGACACAGTGTAACAGCAGAATAGTGAGTGCAGCTCTGGAGGATAAGACACAATGTAACAGCAGAATAGTGAGTGCAGCTCTGGAGATAAGACATGATGTAACAGCAGAATAGTGAGTGCAGCTCTGAACGATAAGACACAGTGTAACAGCAGAATAGTGACTGCAGCTCTGAAGGTGACGGGAGGATAAGACATGATGTAACAGCAGAATAGTGACCGCAGCTCTGGAGGTGACTAGAGGATAAGACATGATGTAACAGCAGATGAGTGACTGCAGCTCTGGAGGATGAGACACGATGTAACAGCAGAATAGTGACCGCAGCTCTGGAGGTGACTGGAGGATAAGACACGATGTAACAGCATAATACTGACTGCAGCTCTGGAGGTGACTGGAGGATAAGACATGATGTAACAGCAGATGAGTGACCGCAGCTCTGGAAGATGAGACACGATGTAACAGCAGAATACTGACCGCAGCTCTGGAGGTGACTGGAGGATGAGACACGATGTAACAGCAGAATAGTGAGTGCAGCTCTGGAGGATGAGACACGATGTAACAGCAGAATACTGACTGCAGCTCTGGAGGATGAGACACGATGTAACAGCAGAATAGTGACTGCAGCTCTGGAGGATAAGACATGATGTAACAGCAGAATACTGACCGCAGCTCTGGAGGTGACTGGAGTATACCCTGTGGCTCAGGTCCAGACCTCGAGCCGTGGAGTTGTGATCTGTGGACGGATGTAGCATTTTTCTCTTGAATGTTCCGGATTTGTTTTCTTTCCTTTGTTCCCACGGTCGTGCGCTGATACTGATGGGTAATTGCTTCCTGCTCACTCCTATCAGGTGCCTGGGGCTGATGGGAGTTGTTGGCCGCACAATCTACGAGTGCGATCTAAACATCACCAAATTTCCGATCCCGTCACCATTAAGGGCCAGTGATCTATAAATAAAGCTTTTTTGTTCGCTGAAATGTTCGATAACTTCCAGTAGACTTGTATTTCAGTTATTCATTAAGATCTCTGCTTGCTGTCATTAATTGGGGGAAATTTGTTTACTGAACCGGTAAATCTGTCTTGTTCCCCATCTGATCATTTGTGACAATGTATCAGTGTAGACAAGATGTAACTTTAATCCTTAGGACCAGATGCGACCACTACCTGCACCCCCTATGGAACACCTCTAGAGACAAACCTCACGACAGCAAGCAGAGGAGGGTGCAGTATACTGGAAAGTCACATTGACAAGGCAGCAATCACTGCTCTGTTCCAATTGGTTGTGATGCTTTCCCACTGAATATTCCTGCAGTAGGTGAAGGGTTAACTCCGCCCGGTCCAGACACAATACCTATGTCTGTATTTATGGCTGATTTCCCAGTATTCCCCGTCTTCGCTTTCGCTTCTATTTCTGCTGGTTCCTGAGATGGGAAAATCTCTGGATTGTGAAATCTCCGCCAGTTTCCAGTCTCCGTATTTATAAACTGTCGGCGATTTATCCTCTCCTCCACCTGTAATATCACCGCGACTCCTAGAACTCGCCTGTCACTCTCCTCTTATTACACCGAGTAATAATGGCCCAGTACAGCGCGCCAGCAAATCTGAAAGGTGGCCGGTCCGTGTGTCAGTAAATCTGATGCTCTACCCTGGTCCGTGTGTCAGTAAATCTGATGCTCTACCCGGTCCGTGTGTCAGTAAATCTGATGCTCTACCTGGTCCATGTGTCAGTAAATCTGATGCTCTACCCGGTCCGTGTGTCAGTAAATCTGATGCTCTACCTGGTCCATGTGTCAGCAAATCTGAAAGGTGGCCGGTCCGTGTGTCAGTAAATCTGATGCTCTACCCGGTCCGTGTGTCAGTAAATCTGAAGGGTGGACCCGGTCCATGTGTCAGTAAATCTGATGCTCTACCTGGTCCATGTGTCAGTAAATCTGATGCTCTACCCGGTCCGTGTGTCAGTAAATCTGATGCTCTACCTGGTCCATGTGTCAGTAAATCTGAAAGGTGGCCGGTCCGTGTGTCAGTAAATCTGATGCTCTACCTGGTCCATGTGTCAGTAAATCTGATGCTCTACCCGGTCCGTGTGTCAGTAAATCTGATGCTCTACCCGGTCCGTGTGTCAATAAATCTGATGCTCTACCCGGTCCGTGTGTCAGTAAATCTGATGCTCTACCCAGTCCGTGTGTCAGTAAATCTGAAGGGTGGACCCGGTCCATGTGTCAGTAAATCTGGTGCTCTACCCAGTCCATGTGTCAGTAAATCTGATCTCTACCTGGTCCATGTGTCAGTAAATCTGATGCTCTACCTGGTCCGTGTGTCAGTAAATCTGATGCTCTACCTGGTCCATGTGTCAGTAAATCTGAAAGGTGGCCGGTCCGTGTGTCAGTAAATCTGATGCTCTATCTGGTCCATGTGTCAGTAAATCTGATGCTCTACCCGGTCCGTGTGTCAGTAAATCTGATGCTCTACCCGGTCCGTGTGTCAATAAATCTGATGCTCTACCCGGTCCGTGTGTCAGTAAATCTGATGCTCTACCCAGTCCGTGTGTCAGTAAATCTGAAGGGTGGACCCGGTCCATGTGTCAGTAAATCTGGTGCTCTACCTGGTCCATGTGTCAGTAAATCTGATGCTCTACCCGGTCCGTGTGTCAGTAAATCTGATGCTCTACCCGGTCTGTGTGTCAGTAAATCTGATGCTCTACCCGGTCCGTGTGTCAGTAAATCTGATGCTCTACCCTGGTCCGTGTGTCAGTAAATCTGATGCTCTACCTTGGTCCGTGTGTCAGTAAATCTGATGCTCTACCCGGTCCGTGTGTCAGTAAATCTGATGCTCTACCCGGTCCGTGTGTCAGTAAATCTGATGCTCTACCCTGGTCCGTGTGTCAGTAAATCTGATGCTCTACCTGGTCCGTGTGTCAGTAAATCTGATGCTCTACCCGGTCCGTGTGTCAGTAAATCTGATGCTCTACCCGGTCCGTGTGTCAGTAAATCTGATGCTCTACCCTGGTCCGTGTGTCAGTAAATCTGATGCTCTACCCGGTCCGTGTGTCAGTAAATCTGATGCTCTACCCGGTCCATGTGTCAGTAAATCTGATGCTCTACCCTGGTCCGTGTGTCAGTAAATCTGATGCTCTACCCTGGTCCGTGTGTCAGTAAATCTGATGCTCTGCCCGGTCCGTGTGTCAGTAAATCTGATGCTCTACCCAGTCCGTGTGTCAGTAAATCTGATGCTGTACCCGGTCCGTGTGTCAGTAAATCTGATGCTCTACCCTGGTCCGTGTGTCAGTAAATCTGATGCTCTACCCGGTCCGTGTGTCAGTAAATCTGATGCTCTACCCGGTCCTGTGTCAGTAAATCTGATGCTCTGCCCGATCCGTGTGGTCAGTAAATCTGATGCTGTACCCGGTCCGTGTGTCAGTAAATCTGATGCTGTACCCGGTCCATGTGTCAGTAAATCTGATGCTCTACCTGGTCCGTGTGTCACCAAATCTGCAGGGTGGACTTGGTCCGTGTGTCATCAAATCCGAAGGTGGACCCAGTCCGTGTGTCATCAATCTGAAGGGTGGACCCAGTCCGTGTGTCATCAAATCTGAAGGGTGGACCCGGCCCGTGTGTCATCAAATCCGAAGGGTGGACCCAGTCCGTGTGTCAGCAAATCTGATGCTCTACCTGGTCCGTGTGTCAGCAAATCTGAAGGGTGGACTTGGTCCATGTGTCATCAAATCTGAAGGGTGGACTCGGTCCATGAGTCATCAAATCTGAAGGGTGGACTCGGTCCATGTGTCATCAAATCTGAAGGGTGGACCCAGTACATGTGTCAGTAAATCTGAAGGGTGGCAATGGTCCTTGTGTCATCAAACCTGAAGGGTGGACCCGGTCTGTGTGTCATTAAATCTGAAGAGTGGACCCAGTCCGTGTGTCATTAAATCTGAAGAGTGGACGTGGTCCATGTGACATCAAATCTCAAAGGTGGACCCAGTCCGTGCGTCAGTAAATCTAGAAGGTAGACCCAGTGCGTGTGTCAGTAAATCTGGAAGGTGGACCCAGTACATGTGTCAGTAAATCTGGAAGGTGGACCCAGTCCGTGCGTCAGTAAATCTGGAAGGTAGACCCAGTACATGTGTCAGTAAATCTGAAAGGTGGACCCAGTCAGTGCGTCAGTAAATCTGGAAGGTGGACCCACTCTGTGCGTCAGTAAATCTGGAAGGTGGACCCACTCTGTGTGTCAGTAAATCTGAAAGGTGGACCCAGTCAGTGCGTCAGTAAATCTGGAAGGTGGACCCACTCTGTGCCTCAGTAAATCTGGAAGGTGGACCCAGTACATGTGTCAGTAAATCTGGAAGGCCGACCCAGTACATGTGTCAGTAAATCTGGAAAGTAGACCCACTCTGTGTGTCAGCAAATCTGGAAGGTGGACCCAGTATGTGCGTCAGTAAATCTGGAAGGTGGACCCAGTACATGTGTCAGTAAATCTGGAAGGTGGACCCACTCTGTGCGTCAGTAAATCTGGAAGGTAGACCCAGTACATGTGTCAGTAAATCTGGAAGGTGGACCCAGTACATGTGTCAGTAAATCTGGAAGGTAGACCCACTCTGTGCGTCAGTAAATCTGGAAGGTGGACCCACTCTGTGCGTCAGTAAATCTGGAAGGTAGACCCGGTCTGTGCGTCAGTAAATCTTTGGCGGCTGGACCTGCCATGCGCTCCTCCAGCTGTGTGATGCCCCTTGTGCTCTGGACATGTGAGCAGCATTTACCCCCTCCGGCTCTGCTGACTTGTGGACAATAATTGTGGCTATTTCAGGAGTGGGATTGTGTGGGAAAACCTGCCTGTATTTTTAGTGTGTGTACATTACTGACAATCTGTGGATCCCACTTTTCCATAATGAGCGCGGCTGTCGGAGGCTACAGATGTGTCCCCCCCCAACACCCGACGCCTGTCCTCCCTGCAGCAAGACAGATTTTACACGGACTACTTCTTAAATTGAAAACCCAAAATAAGAACATAATAAGTAAATACCCGCAGCAGTGCATGAAAATAACATAGGGTGCTTAGTTAACATAACATAAAAAAATGCAAAAGCCATCCGACCATGTTACGGTGACCTTCTTTAGGATGGTCCTAACCTCAAATATTAAAACCTTACCATTTCCTAAGTGACGTGCGTGTGGGCAGAGAAGGACTGAAACCCGGTTAGTGGACGCAGTCATATCAGTGAATGCTTTTATTACTATTTACACCTATAGGTTGTGACTTTGTTGGTCCTTGGGGTTTCCTCTATCGTTCTTCAGTGGCTTCTTTGGTGTTTCCTCCAGGGCTTCTTTGTGATTTCCTTGAGGTTTCTTCCATGGCTTTTCTGTGGCTTCTTTGGGTTTCCTCCGTAGTTCCTCTGTGGCTCTTTTGGGGATTCCTCCATAGTTTCTCTGTTTCTTCTACAGGTTTCCTCTATGGTTTTTCTGCGGCTTCTTTGGAGTTTCCTCAATAGTTTTTCTGTGACTTCCTTGGGGATTCCTATATGGTTCCTCGGTGGCTTCTTTGGGGTTTCCTCCATGGTTCCTCTCAGATTTCTTCCATGGTTTTGTTGGAACTTACTCCAAGGTTACTCTGGCTTCCTTGGGGTTTCCTCCATAGTTTTTCTGTGGCTTCTTTGGGGATTCCTATATGGTTCCTCCATGGTTCCTCTCTGATTTCTTCCATGGTTTTGTTGGAACTTACTCCAAGGTTACTCTATAGCTTCCTTGGGGTTTTTCTCCATAGTTTCTCTGAGGGTTCCTTGAAGTTTCCTACATTATTTTTCTGTGTCTTCCTTGAGGTTCCCTCCATGATTTTTCTGTAGCATACTTGGCATTTCCTCTGTGTTCTTCTGTAGCTTCCTTGGGATTAGTAGCTTCCTTGGGATTACCTCAATGGATTCTCTGTGTTTTCCTAGGGTTTCCGCCATAGTTTGTTTGTGGCTTCCTTGGGCTTTCTTCCATGGTTTCTCTGTGGCTTTCTTGGGATTTTATTATTATTTTATAATTATAGCGCTATTTATTCCATGGCGCTTTACATGTGAGGAGGGGTGTACATAATAAATACAAGTACAGTAATCTAAAACAACACAGGTCATGACTGGTCCAGGAGGAGAGAGGACCTTGCCCGCGAGGGCTCACAGTCTGCAAGGGATGGGTGAGGATACAGTAGGTGAGGGTAGAGCTGGTCGTGCAGCGGTTTGGTGGATCGGTGGTTACTGCAGGTTGTAGGCTTGTCGGGAGAGGTCGGTCTTCAGGTTCTTTTTGAAGGTTTCCATGGTAGGTGAGAGTCTGATGTGTTGGGGTAGAGCGTTCCAGAGGAGCGGTGATGCGCGGGAGAAATCTTGTATGCGATTGTGGGAAGAGGAGAGGAGAGGAGGAGATCTTGAGAGGATTGGAGGTTGCGTGCAGGTAAGTACCGTGAGATGAGGTTTCCTCCATGTTTTTTCTTTGGCATCTTTAGGGTTTCCTCCATGGTTTCTCTGTGGCTCCTTGGGGTTTATTTCATCTCTGGATTTTTAGTAATCCTCCTCTTTTTTTTTTTTTTTTCTTCTTCAGAAAAACAGTCTACTGGTAAACTGGAAGGTTCTAGAGTGCCATCTCCCAGGATCAGTTCTGCTCCAGTTTTTGTGAAAGGTCTCTGTGATCTCCAGGTATGGATGGGAGTCAGGTGGTGATGAATGTTGAGGTTACAGGTAATTCATTGTTTTGTCTGTATAATGATTTTCAAGAAAGCAGCTTCCTGATATTTGTCTAGAACGCACCCTTTTTCGTAACACATTTAGTAAATATTTGTGCCCATTACTTTTGTTGTAGCAGAAATCTAATTTCCCAGGAAACTGAATTTTTGAGCTGTCTCATAGTGTAGTCAGAACCCCCATTTTTTCAGTGCTCTGTTCCACCCACAACATCTCAGCAACTGACTGCTCCAATG
This sequence comes from Oophaga sylvatica, assembly GCA_033576555.1. NCBI lineage: Eukaryota > Metazoa > Chordata > Amphibia > Anura > Dendrobatidae > Oophaga > Oophaga sylvatica. Next base: position 95,556,407 of record JARQOD010000007.1, on the reverse strand, counting down.
TGGAGCAGACCACTCCACACAGAGGATGGGGGTTCTGACTACACTAAGAGCAGAGCCCTCATTTTT
>JARQOD010000007.1:95477847-95556241 GCA_033576555.1 Oophaga sylvatica | reverse complement strand
ATCTCTGCTCCAGGCAATAATTCAATTGACAATCATATGGACGGTGAGGAGGAAGCTGGTCACGTTCTTCTTGTCACATAATCCACATAGCCTGGTATACAGCTGTAGTTCAGGGACTGACATGGTTCCTTTAGGAACAGAGCAAGCTGAAACTTTTGGACTCATCTGTTTCTCTGGAAAGTGTAATTCCTTGGTCTCCCAGTTAATGGTAGGATTCTGAGCCTGCAGCCATGGTAGCCCTATAATAATGGGAAAGTGGGGAGAAGAATAAGCATAAAGGACAGTTTCTCTTGATGATCTTTACCCATAAGAACCCTCAAAGGCTCCGTTTCCTGATCCACTGGTCCAGAGGTCAGCAGGGAGCCATCCACAGTTTTCCATCTGTACTGGAGTAGCCTTCTTCACTGAACGTATCCCTGTTTCAGAGCAAAGGAGACATCCATAAAATTTCCACTTGCCCCTGAGTCGATCATAGCAGAGCTAGACACCCAAGCTGAGTCAACCCAGAGTTTGATGGAAAGAAAGCATGAGAATTGTTTTTCTTACAACTCAGCTGGGACACCGCTGAGGAAACTTGAAAAATGGCAGCGTTTACACAGTCAACGTCCTCAGAGGTAACGGAGTTTAAGTCCGAGAAATCAAGATCTGTTGCTGCAGATCTCTCTGGAGCCTGAGGCTCGGACCCGACAGATCCCCTCTCGCAACACTCACAAGAATGAGTGCTGCAGTAGTCTTACGAGAACGGCTGGGGCAGTTTATAATGAAGTGCCCTGACTTACCACAATAAAAACATAGATTCTCCTTAAAACGATGTTCCTTGCGTGCATCACTAACCCGTCGTTGTAAAGAGTCTACCTGCATGGGTTCAGGTTCAGGTTCCCGTGTAATCCTACTCAAAGGTTCCTTAGCTGGAGAGGAAGGTAGGAAAAGGTTAGTGCGATTGCTTTCGAACCATCTCTCTTGCCTGGCGCTTCAGCTATTGCACCCGATTGGGTCATCAAACGATGTCCCATGGCTGTAATGAAAGCATCAAGAGTGAGGCGGCACGAGCAAGTCACCCTTTAATCAGGGGAAAAACCCCTTTCGAAAATAGTTTTTTTTGGCCAAAAGCCAGGGGGTATAAAGGGCCCATCCCTAAATCCAGGCTATTCAGCTACCGGGCTTACCTTGGCGCAAAGCTAACATGCTGCTTCACTGTTGAAACCTCGTTTGGGGGCATAAAACCCCCTCCCCCATGGCTAAAATAAAAGCATCGGGGTTTCCAAACATTCATCCTCAGTCTCAATCAGAGGGTTTGCCCACATCAAAGCCTTGTTGGTAAGCAACATAATTATAGTAAGCACCTTAGATCGTTCAGTGGGAAATTGTGAAGCATGTGCAGAAAAAAAAAGATTGCATTAAATCCCCTGAATTTCTCACGTTCACCGCCAAAACGAAAAGGGGGCAACTTGGGAATCCCAGAACTCGGGGCTACGGCAGGAGCCTGGACTCGCTCTTCTAGAACCTCAATCCTGGCTCGCAAATCCTGGGCAGTCTGTCCAAACACTTGCAAATTGTGATTAGTGAGGTCCTGTAGGCTTGAAAAACAGGGTCTTTATATTCTGCAAATCTGCAAGGATATATCAGTCACTCCGCAAAGTTCCTTTATGCGGGCCCCATTTTCCAGATCTTTTAAGACAGGAGTACTGGAAGAAGAGGAGAGGAGAAAAAAAAAACGATAGTGTTTACCTGTGGTAACACTGCAGAGAGAAAAAAATTAAGGGAACTGCTCACCTGGAATGGTTGTGAAAGTCACAACCACTATCATCACAGAAAGTTCACCCGGACATCTGATATCCACAGTTACAGCAGACAAAAAGGAGAAAAGAGAGAAAAAAAAAAAAACAATAGTGTTTACCTGTGGTAACACTGCAGAAAAAAAAAAAAAACACTTAAGGGAAATTGCTCACCTGGAATGGTTGTGATAAGTCACAACCACTGTCATCACAGAAAGTACAACCGGACATCCGATATCCACAGTTACGCAGACACAGCCTTTCCAGACCCAGCAGACACTAACGTTTTGGCTTCAGAATCTTGTAATGTATGTAGTACAGTTCATATAGCGTCTTGTGCTTGGGTGCGATGAAAATACATGAGACACAGGTTTGATATAGAAAGTCTTGTATTACTTCATACAAGTTGGCAAAAATAGTCACCAGTTTGCAGACACAGAAGCAGGAGACACAGCAGGCCAGAGTAATCCAAGCTCAGCAATCACTCTCCACAACAGGTTCAGGATCTTCTTCTCTGTTACCGTAAGTCCATGCAAACGTGGGTCTTTCAAAGAGCAGGGTTCAGAGTCCACAAGTGCTTCAGAGTTCCTCAGTAGGAATAGCTGGAGTACAAGGTCCAAGGCTTTAGGAGTCAGGTCACAGGTTCACTGCAGGCTAGATTCTGAAGCACTGATTGCTCAGCTGTGGCTGCTTAAGAAGCAAAAGGAGAGAATCAGGGCGGGAACATGCAAGCTGGAAACTCCATTTTGACTGAGGGCAAGATAGCTGCAGCAAGACAGAAAGTAAAATGGCTGACGAACAAACTGAGTTTCAGGAACATGTACACAGAACCTTACACCGTGCTGCCCAAGTGTGTGATCGTGGGAGGCCTGGCGCCAGAGACCCCACTGATCCCAAGAAACCAGCAGCGGCTGTATGTCTGCAGCCATCACACATACTGACTGTGCTGCCCAAGTGTGTGATCGTGGGAGGCCTGGCGCCAGAGACCCCACTGATCCCAAGAAACCAGCAGCGGCTGTATGTCTGCATCCATCACACATACTGACTGTGCTGCCCAAGTGTGTGATCGTGGGGGGCCTGGCGCCAGAGACCCCACTGATCCCGAGAAACCAGCAGTGGCTGTATGTCTGCATCCATCACACATACTGACTGTGCTGCCTAAGTGTGTGATCGTGGGGGGCCTGGCACCAGAGACCCCACCGATCCCAAGAAACCAGCAGTGGCTGTATGTCTGCATCCATCACACATACTGACCATGTGAACGTGGCCCAAGTGTGTGATCGTGGGGGGCCTGGCGCCAGAGACCCCACCGATCCCAAGAAACCAGCAGCGGCTGTATGTCTGCATCCATCACACATACTGACCGTGTGAACGTGGCCCAAGTGTGTGTTCGTGGGGGGCCTGGCGCCAGAGTCCCACTGATCCCGAGAAACCAGCAGCGGCTGTATGTCTGCATCCATCACACATACTGACCATGTGAACGCGGCCCAAGTGTGTGATCGTGGGGGGCCTGGCGCCAGAGACCCCACCGATCCCGAGAAACCAGCAGCGGCTGTATGTCTGCAGCCATCACACATACTGACCGTGCTGCCCAAGTGTGTGATCGTTGGGAGGCCTGGCGCCAGAGAACCCACTGATCCCAAGAAACCAGCAGCGGCTGTATGTCTGCATCCATCACACATACTGACTGTGCTGCCCAAGTGTTTGATCATGGGGGGCCTGGCTCCAGAGACCCCACTGATCCCGAGAAACCAGCAGCGGCTGTATGTCTGCATCCATCACACATACTGACTGTGCTGCCCAAGTGTGTGATCGTGGGGGCCTGGCGCCAGAGACCCCACCGATCCCGAGAAACCAGCAGCGGCTGTATGTCTGCAGCCATCACACATACTGACCGTGCTGCCCAAGTGTGTGATCGTGGGGGCCTGGCGCCAGAGAAACCCCCTGATCCCAGAGAACCAGCAGCGGCTGTATGTCTGCATCCATCACACATACTGACCTGTGCTGCCCAATGTTTGATCATGGGGGGCCTGGCTCCAGAGACCCCACTGATCCCGAGAAACCAGCAGCGGCTGTATGTCTGCATCCATCACACATACTGACTGTGCTGCCCAAGTGTGTGATGTGGGGGCCTGGCGCCAGAGACCCCACCGATCCCGAGAACCAGCAGCGGCTGTATGTCTGCAGCCATCACACATACTGACCGGGGGCTGCCCAAGTGTGTGATCGTGGGGGCCTGGCGCCAGAGACACCACAGATCCCGAGAACCAGCAGTGGCTGTATGTCTGCATCCATCACACATACTGACCGTGTGAACGCGGCCCAAGTGTGTGTTCGTGGGGGCCTGGCGCCAGAGACCCCACCGATCCCAAGAAACCAGCAGCGGCTGTATGTCTGCAGCCATCACACATACTGACCGTGCTGCCCAAGTGTGTGATGTGGGGGCCTGGCCCAGAGACACCACTGATCCCGAGAACCAGCAGGGCTGTATGTCTGCATCCATCACACATACTGACCGTGTGAACGGGCCCAAGTGTGTGTTCGTGGGGGCCTGGCGCCAGAGTCCACCAATCCCGAGAAACCAGCAGCGGCTGTATGTCTGCAGCCATCACACATACTGACCATGTGAACGCGACCCAAGTGTGTGATTGTGGGGGGCCTGGGCCAGAGACCCCACCGATCCCAAGAAACCAGCAGCGGCTGTATGTTTGCAGCCATACACATACTGACCTGTGAACGGGCCCAAGTGTGTGATCGTGGGGGGCCTGGCTCCAGAGACCCCACTGATCCCGAGAAACCAGCAGCGGCTGTATGTCAGCACCATCACACATACTGACCATGTGAACGCTGGCCCAAGTGTGTGATCGTGGGGGCCTGGCTCCAAGTCCCCATATCCCCAGAAACCAGCAGCGGCTGTATGTCTGCAGCCATTACACATACTGACCTGTGAACGCGGTCCCAAGTGTGTGATCGTGGGGGGCCTGGCGCCAGAGACCCCACTGATCCCGAGAAACCAGCAGCGGCTGTATGTCTGCAGCCATTACACATACTGACCGTGTGAACGTGGCCCAAGTGTGTGATCGTGGGGGCCTGGCTCCAAGACCCCACTGATCCCGAGAAACCAGCAGCGGCTGTATGCAGCCATCACACATACTGACCGTGTGAACGCGGCCCAAGTGTGTGATCGTGGGGGCCTGGCTCCAAGACCCCACTGATTCCGAGAAACCAGCAGCGGCTCTATGTCTGCAGCCATCACACATACTGACCATGTGAACCGGGCCCAAGTGTGTGATCATGGGGGGCCTGGCTCCAAGACCCCACTGATCCCGAGAAACCAGCAGCGGCTGTATGTCTGCATCCATCACACATACTGACCATGTGAACGTGGCCCAAGTGTGTGATCGTGGGGAGCCTGGCTCCAGAGACCCCACTGATCCTGAGAAACCAGCAGCGGCTGTATGTCTGCAGCCATTACACATACTGACCGTGTGAACGCGGTCCAAGTGTGTGATCGTGGGGGCCTGGCGCCAGAGACCCCACTGATCCCGAGAAACCAGCAGCGGCTGTATGTCTGCAGCCATTACACATACTGACCGTGTGAACGTGGCCCAAGTGTGTGATCGTGGGGGGCCTGGCGCCAGAGACCCCACTGATCCCAAGAAACCAGCAGCGGCTGTATGCAGCCATCACACATACTGACCGTGTGAACGCGGCCCAAGTGTGTGATCGTGGGGAGCCTGGCTCCAAAGACCCCACTGATCCTGAGAAACCAGCAGCGGCTCTATGTCTGCAGCCAGCGCTCACAGATGGAGGGACCCCACTATTGGGACTCGAGGGTCTCAGCCGTCAGACCCCCAGCTATCACACATTTAGCCATCCACTGTAGAACAACCCATTCAACCACTGGAGAAGAAGAGTCTAGAAACCACAGGAGCATAAACCGCTCTCCGCTGCAGGCTGTTTGTTACAATGTCTCAGTGCAGGAGACTGACTTCAGATGATACAGTGCATTCACCCCTCATCATTGCCTGTGAAGCGGACCCCGGGATCATCACCAGGATGTGGCCCCCAACTTATCCAGAGCAGCGACCTGGAGCCCTCACCCAGTAGAAGAGGACGAGGCCGAGCAGCGCAGCCTTCACACACACCACATTGTCCTGGGGCTCCGTCTTCATATCTGTAACCTTGTCCCAGGAGCTCACACTCACCAGAGGGAAAGATTCCTCAGCAGATCCTGCCCTGACCAGAGCTAATGAGGAAATCAGTGATCAGCTGCAAGTTAACCCCGCACGTTCTGGGGAGCTTCCACTAGTGGAGATTGGGAGTAGACGATTCATTCCACACGGACAGAAAAAACTTGGAGGTGGATTTGTGGCAGATTGCGCTGTGGATTTGTGGCAGATTGCGCTGTGGATTTGTGGCAGATTGTGCTGTGGATTTGTGGCAGATTGCGCTGTGGATTTGTAGCAGATTGCGCTTTGGATTTGTAGCAGATTGCGCTTTGGATTTGTAGCAGATTGCGCTTTGGATTTGTAGCAGATTGCACTGTGGATTTGTGGCAGATTGCGCTGTGGATTTGTAGCAGATTGAGCTGTGGATTTGTAGCAGATTGCACTGTGGATTTGTAGCAGATTGAGCTGTGGATTTGTAGCAGATTGAGCTGTGGATTTGTAGCAGATTGCGCTATGGATTTGTAGCAGATTGCGCTTTGGATTTGTAGCAGATTGCGCTTTGGATTTGTAGCAGATTGCACTGTGGATTTGTAGCAGATTGAGCTGTGGATTTGTAGCAGATTGAGCTGTGGATTTGTAGCAGATTGCGCTTTGGATTTGTAGCAGATTGCACTGTGGATTTGTGCAGATTGCGCTGTGGATTTGTGGCAGATTGCGCTTTGGATTTGTAGCAGATTGCGCTTTGGATTTGTAGCAGATTGCGCTGTGGATTTGTGGCAGATTGCGCTGTGGATTTGTGGCAGATTGCGCTTTGGATTTGTAGCAGATTGCGCTGTGGATTTGTGGCAGATTGCGCTGTGGATTTGTGGCAGATTGCGCTGTGGATTTGTGGCAGATTGCACTGTGGATTTGTAGCAGATTGCACTGTGGATTTGTAGCAGATTGCGCTATGGATTTGTAGCAGATTGCGCTGTGGATTTGTAGCAGATTGAGCTGTGGATTTGTAGCAGATTGAGCTGTGGATTTGTGCAGATTGCACTGTGGATTTGTAGCAGATTGAGCTGTGGATTTGTAGCAGATTGCGCTGTGGATTTGTAGCAGATTGAGCTGTGGATTTGTAGCAGATTGCGCTGTGGATTTGTAGCAGATTGAGCTGTGGATTTGTAGCAGATTGAGCTGTGGATTTGTAGCAGATTGAGCTGTGGATTTGTAGCAGATTGCGCTGTGGATTTATAGCAGATTGAGCTGTGGATTTGTAGCAGATTGAGCTGTGGATTTGTAGCAGATTGCGCTGTGGATTTGTAGCAGATTGAGCTGTGGATTTGTAGCAGATTGCGCTGTGGATTTGTAGCAGATTGCGCTTGGATTTGTAGCAGATTGAGCTGTGGATTTGTAGCAGATTGCGCTGTGGATTTGTAGCAGATTGCGCTGTGGATTTGTAGCAGATTGCGCTGTGGATTTGTAGCAGATTGCGCTGTGGATTTGTAGCAGATTGAGCTGTGGATTTGTAGCAGATTGAGCTGTGGATTTGTAGCAGATTGAGCTGTGGATTTGTAGCAGATTGCGCTATGGATTTGTAGCAGATTGAGCTGTGGATTTGTAGCAGATTGCGCTGTGGATTTGTAGCAGATTGCACTGTGGATTTGTAGCAGATTGAGCTGTGGATTTGTAGCAGATTGCACTGTGGATTTGTGGCAGATTGCGCTGTGGATTTGTGCAGATTGCGCTATGGATTTGTAGCAGATTGCGCTATGGATTTGTAGCAGATTGCACTGTGGATTTGTAGCAGATTGAGCTGTGGATTTGTAGCAGATTGCACTGTGGATTTGTAGCAGATTGAGCTGTGGATTTGTGGCAGATTGCGCTGTGGATTTGTAGCAGATTGAGCTGTGGATTTGTAGCAGATTGAGCTGTGGATTTGTAGCAGATTGCACTGTGGATTTGTAGCAGATTGAGCTGTGGATTTGTAGCAGATTGAGCTGTGGATTTGTAGCAGATTGAGCTGTGGATTTGTAGCAGATTGAGCTGTGGATTTGTAGCAGATTGCACTGTGGATTTGTAGCAGATTGAGCTGTGGATTTGTAGCAGATTGAGCTGTGGATTTGTAGCAGATTGAGCTGTGGATTTGTAGCAGATTGCACTGTGGATTTGTAGCAGATTGAGCTGTGGATTTGTAGCAGATTGACTGTGGATTTGTAGCAGATTGCGCTGTGGATTTGTAGCAGATTGCGCTGTGGATTTGTAGCAGATTGAGCTGTGGATTTGTAGCAGATTGCGCTGTGGATTTGTAGCAGATTGAGCTGTGGATTTGTAGCAGATTGCACTGTGGATTTGTAGCAGATTGAGCTGTGGATTTGTAGCAGATTGACTGTGGATTTGTAGCAGATTGAGCTGTGGATTTGTAGCAGATTGCGCTGTGGATTTGTAGCAGATTGCAGCTGTGGATTTGTAGCAGATTGAGCTGTGGATTGTAGCAGATTGCGCTGTGGATTTGTAGCAGATTGCGCTGTGGATTTGTAGCAGATTGCGCTGTGGATTTGTAGCAGATTGCGCTATGGATTTGTAGCAGATTGAGCTGTGGATTTGTAGCAGATTGGCTGTGGATTTGTAGCAGATTGCACTGTGGATTTGTAGCAGATTGAGCTGTGGATTTGTGGCAGATTGCGCTGTGGATTTGTAGCAGATTGAGCTGTGGATTTGTAGCAGATTGCAGCTGTGGATTTGTAGCAGATTGCACTGTGGATTTGTAGCAGATTGAGCTGTGGATTTGTAGCAGATTGAGCTGTGGATTTGTAGCAGATTGAGCTGTGGATTTGTAGCAGATTGGCTGTGGATTTGTAGCAGATTGCCTGTGGATTTGTAGCAGATTGAGCTGTGGATTTGTAGCAGATTGGCTGTGGATTTGTAGCAGATTGAGCTGTGGATTTGTAGCAGATTGCGCTGTGGATTTGTAGCAGATTGAGCTGTGGATTTGTAGCAGATTGAGCTGTGGATTTGTAGCAGATTGAGCTGTGGATTTGTAGCAGATTGCGCTGTGGATTTGTAGCAGATTGAGCTGTGGATTTGTAGCAGATTGAGCTGTGGATTTGTAGCAGATTGCAGCTGTGGATTTGTAGCAGATTGCACTGTGGATTTGTAGCAGATTGAGCTGTGGATTTGTAGCAGATTGCACTGTGGATTTGTAGCAGATTGAGCTGTGGATTTGTAGCAGATTGCGCTATGGATTTGTAGCAGATTGCGCTGTGGATTTGTAGCAGATTGCACTGTGGATTTGTAGCAGATTGAGCTGTGGATTTGTAGCAGATTGCACTGTGGATTTGTAGCAGATTGAGCTGTGGATTTGTGGCAGATTGCGCTATGGATTTGTAGCAGATTGGCTATGGATTTGTAGCAGATTGCACTGTGGATTTGTAGCAGATTGAGCTGTGGATTTGTAGCAGATTGCACTGTGGATTTGTAGCAGATTGAGCTGTGGATTTGTGCAGATTGCAGTGTGGATTTGTAGCAGATTGAGCTGTGGATTTGTAGCAGATTGCGCTGTGGATTTGTAGCAGATTGCGCTGTGGATTTGTAGCAGATTGCCTGTGGATTTGTAGCAGATTGCACTGTGGATTTGTAGCAGATTGCAGCTGTGGATTTGTAGCAGATTGAGCTGTGGATTTGTAGCAGATTGCAGCTGTGGATTTGTAGCAGATTGCGCTGTGGATTTGTAGCAGATTGCGCTGTGGATTTGTAGCAGATTGCGCTGTGGATTTGTAGCAGATTGCGCTGTGGATTTGTAGCAGATTGAGCTGTGGATTTGTAGCAGATTGAGCTGTGGATTTGTAGCAGATTGCGCTGTGGATTTGTAGCAGATTGAGCTGTGGATTTGTAGCAGATTGAGCTGTGGATTTGTAGCAGATTGAGCTGTGGATTTGTAGCAGATTGAGCTGTGGATTTGTAGCAGATTGCGCTTGGATTTGTAGCAGATTGAGCTGTGGATTTGTGCAGATTGCGCTATGGATTTGTAGCAGATTGAGCTGTGGATTTGTAGCAGATTGAGCTGTGGATTTGTAGCAGATTGCAGCTGTGGATTTGTAGCAGATTGAGCTGTGGATTTGTAGCAGATTGCGCTGTGGATTTGTAGCAGATTGAGCTATGGATTTGTAGCAGATTGGACTGTGGATTTGTAGCAGATTGCGCTGTGGATTTGTAGCAGATTGAGCTGTGGATTTGTAGCAGATTGAGCTGTGGATTTGTAGCAGATTGCGCTGTGGATTTGTAGCAGATTGAGCTGTGGATTTGTAGCAGATTGCACTGTGGATTTGTAGCAGATTGAGCTGTGGATTTGTAGCAGATTGAGCTGTGGATTTGTAGCAGATTGCACTGTGGATTTGTAGCAGATTGAGCTGTGGATTTGTAGCAGATTGAGCTGTGGATTTGTAGCAGATTGAGCTGTGGATTTGTAGCAGATTGCACTGTGGATTTGTAGCAGATTGAGCTGTGGATTTGTGGCAGATTGCGCTGTGGATTTGTAGCAGATTGAGCTGTGGATTTGTAGCAGATTGAGCTGTGGATTTGTAGCAGATTGAGCTGTGGATTTGTAGCAGATTGAGCTGTGGATTTGTAGCAGATTGAGCGTGGATTTGTAGCAGATTGAGCTGTGGATTTGTAGCAGATTGCAGCTGTGGATTTGTAGCAGATTGAGCTGTGGATTTGTAGCAGATTGCGCTGTGGATTTGTAGCAGATTGAGCTGTGGATTTGTAGCAGATTGCACTGTGGATTTGTAGCAGATTGAGCTGTGGATTTGTAGCAGATTGAGCTGTGGATTTGTAGCAGATTGAGCTGTGGATTTGTAGCAGATTGAGCTGTGGATTTGTAGCAGATTGAGCTGTGGATTTGTCCCAGTGACACGCAGCGCACAGCCCCGAGGATGACACAGAAAAGAACATGGAGGATCCCTGTTATGTCCCATGAATGAGACATTTTACAGACTGTCCTGTGTATTTTACATGCTGTATTGCAGTCTCTCATATTGTTTACTGTTGCTATGTGTCCCTGTGTTTGCATAGCTGAAATCCTCCCTTTACATCAAGTTTGTCCCTTCTGTCTCTCTGTCTCCCTCTTCTGGTGTGATGTCATTTCCTTCTTTCTCCTGTGTTTCATTCTCCATCTTGATTTTATCAGAATCACATGTGTTTTCAGTCTGTCTGAAGAAAGTCTTTTTTACCTGCTGCTGTTTGTTGCATTCAACAAGAATTCTTAAAGAAATCAAAGTCTCTTCTGGATTCTTCATAACATGTGTGCCGGCAGCTGAGTTAAGCTATCTGCGATCGTCGCAATTGTAAGTAGGGTGAAAGAGATCCGGCATCTCACAGAGCCATATTTACAGCCACAGGCCCCGGGGACAGAATAGTAAAAAAGACTTTTCAGATTCATCTGTAAAACCCACAGCTTCTATAAAGCTACAGAACTTCCTGCAGAGCATCCGCTCTCAACATATAAGAGTCTATACAGCTCCCCTTCTCCCTGTGAATCAGGATGGCTGAAGGAATGACTACACGGTCTCTGCCAGACCCATTGTCAGAGGAAGAGTGCATAGACCCTGATCCACCATTTAGTGAGAAGGCTAGACGTGTCACAAAGCCAACATGGAAAATAAGGGAGAATCTAGAATCCAGTAAACATGATCTTCTCGTGCAACAGCAGAGCTATGGCAAAAACTCTTATGCCACATAAATAGCCTATCTCAGCCTGCTTCTCTCCAACGACCACTGGAGAGAGCTCTCGCACAACTGTGTTCAGATTATCAATGTTATGCAGAAATAACAGACCAATATATCGCAGTGTTAAAAAGACTTAACCCATCAGTTACCTGCAAAGAGCTGCAAGCTTTCCAAAAACTTAACTCTGAGAGAGAAAGCATGGTGCGCGATATAAAAGCCAAAACAGAGGCAAGAATCGCACTAATAGCCGAGATGTCATCTTGCATTTCTGGCTCTGCCAGACAGTCAAAGCGAACATCTAAGTCACGCTCTTCAAAATCCTCAACCCTCAGCGAACAGCTCATAAAAGCACGTGCGGAAGCTGAGGCCACTAAAATACAAGCTGCCTTTGCTCAAAAGGAAACTGAAATGAAAACTGAGGCCACTAAAATACAAGCTGCCTAGAGGCCTAGAAATGAAAACTGAGGCCACTAAAATACAAGCTGCCCTAGAGGCCCTAGAGAAGGAACGCCAACACGCCATAGCCATGGCAAAGTTAAAGGTCCTGGAACAAGCCATCAGTGGGAGCCAAAGAGACAGCATCAGTTTAAGTGTTTTTGATACTGAAGACCCTCTTAAGCGTACTAGAGACTATGTACAAAGCCAACACAGTGCTATCCCTGCTCCTGCAATCCTTCCTGACCACACTGATGCTCCCCTGAGACAACAGGACACAGAGCGTTTATTCCCATCCTGCACCCAAGGTCAGTACAATTACAATACGCTGCCAATCTTGTATCCTGATCCACCTCTGTGCACCGAAATGTACCAGAAACCTGCAAATCACCAAATCTTATACTCAGAATCCTACGTACAGGCCAATATGCAGGCCAGTCACCACACTCCGGTCAATCACACAATTCCAGTCCCATGTGTAGCAGAAACTAAGCTCATTAAGCCAGTTAATGGACTGAACGCCTACGCTGCCCCATACGTACCTACATTCCCAGGTCAAATCACAGACTGTATGAACAAAGCTATCCAGCCAGCATCGGTCCTTCCAAAATCTGAGAATGCTGATATGACTGGCCTCGCAAGGTACATGATTCGGCGCGATCTAACTAAGACCGGTCTTACAGAGTTTGACGATAAACCTGAGAACTACAGGGGTTGGAAGTGTACCTTTGAAACCACGATCAGTGATCTCGGCATCACCGCCGCTGAAGAGCTAGACCTGCTAATCAGGTGGCTTGGGCCACAATCCACGGATCGGGTCAAGTGACTTAAATCTGTCTACATCAGTAATCCCATTGCTAGTCTCACTGCTGCATGGAAGAGGCTAGAAAGAAGCTATGGCAGTCCTGAGGTCATAGAAAGGGCCCTGTTCAAACGACTAGAGGATTTTCCAAAGGTATCTAATAAGGACAGTACAAGGTTCCAAGAGCTCAGCGACCTCCTGTTAGAGCTTCAGCTGGCCAAAGCAGACCCGTACCTTCCTGGCCTCAGCTACCTGGACACTGCTCATGGGTAACCCCAATAGTTTCCAAGCTGCCGTCCAATATCCAAAATAAGTGGGCCATGCTTGGATCAAAATACAAAAGGGAAAACCAAGTCTCCTTCCCTCCATTTTCCTACTTCTGCGAGTTCATCGAAAATATTGCAGACTGTAAGACTGATCCAAGTTTTTTCTATGGAGAACACAGCGACCCTGTTTCATCTACTAAACACAACAGTCCACGTCTTAACTACAGGAGCCACCAAGCTCCAATGTCCATCAAGAAGACTGATGTTCTTCCAGCACCTTCAGTATCACAAGATAAGAGCGACAAAGGTGAGAAGGTTGAGAATCCTAATCGCCAGTGTCCAATTCACAAACTGCCACATCCCCTGAAGAAGTGCAGTGGCTTCAGGAAGAAGCCCCTTCAAGAACGAAAGGAGCTCTTGAAGAAGTTTGGAGTATGCTTCAGGTGCTGCGCCTCTACCGAACATCTTGCTAAGGACTGTGTCATCCCCATCAAGTGTCTAGAGTGCGACAGCGAAGACCACGTACAGGCGCTCCATCCATCACAGCCTGACTCTGCGTCTTCACCTTCTCCCACCACAAGCCATGGCGGGGAGAGTACAGACCAAGTGACAAGCCATGTTGCGGTATCTTCCTCATGCACCGATGTCTGTGGAGAAGGTCTTCGAGACAAGTCCTGTGCGAAGATTTGCCTGTCATGGGTGCATCCCAAGGGCCATCCAGAGAAGGCAGTCAAGGTGTACGTTAGCCTGGATGACCAGAGCAAACAATCATTAGCCAGGTCAGAACTCTTTGACTTGTTTGATTTAAAAGGAGACGTCTATCCCTACACCTTGGGCACCTGCAGCGGCGTTTTACAAACCTCTGGAAGAAGGGCCAGTGGCCTCATAATAACTTCTCTTGAGAAAGGCGCCACGGAGATACCACTACCCACGCTTGTAGAGTGTAACCAAATACCATTCAATAGGGAAGAAATCCCAACACCAGAAGTCGCTCTTCAGCATCCTCATCTCAGAATGATAGCCAAAGAGATGCCACCCCTGGACGATAAGGCAGACATCCTAATTCTCCTCGGCAGAGACATTATACGATTGCACAAGATGCGTTAACAAATCCACGGACTACTCAATGAACCATATGCCCAGCGCCTCGAGCTGGGCTGGGTCATCATTGGCAACGTCTGTAGTGACCAGACAAAGAATCAGAACGACATCTCCTCTTACAAAACCGTTATCACGTCGGATGACAACGACTTGTCCTCCCTGCCATACGTCACCAATGGATAAAGGAGAAGTCAAACGACACTACGTGTCAACGGCAACCATCCGATATTTCAAGTCCGCTTTATCCTCGAGACTACAACCTCGAGATAACAGCATTCGATCCTTCAACCAAGGACAACAACTTACTACCTACAGAGGGAGACAAAGTGATCATCAGGGTCATGAGCGTCAAACCCACCGAAGACAACTATAACAGCTGGGTAGCTCCCTCACCTTCTCTTCCAGCAAAGACTAAGTTGCCAAGGGATCCACAGCAAGTAACTGCTAAGTTCCCAACCTTTGATACCCATCTCCATCACAAGCCTGGTCAAACTGAAGCCATGCTAGACTTCAGTGCTCAGAGTGAGAGCCCCTCTCTCAACAGCCTACCTCTGACCGATGGTGCCAGCGTTTTCCCCACGCAATTCAGCCTCAGCTCACTGGCGGATGTTGAACAAGACACGTTCACTTCCCAAGCATCACCCTGTAAGGAACTTGCTATCAAACGAGGAGCCTCGCCTGTTGAAAACAGCATTGACAGTCCTCTCGGGTTTAAGACACCCATCGCAGTTCTAGGCAGGGTACCACTGAGACAGCTTGCTACTCCGGATATCAACGGGAACACTATGCTACCATCTCAGAGACAGCAAAGATGGGAGACGGCGAAGAAGTCTCTAAAGGCCTTACAACAAGTCCTGCCCCGTAGTTCTGTGAAGACTCTTTCAACCGTCATCAAGAGACAAGTCTACCTTTCCTACGACGTGTCTAAGAAGACTACAGCTGCAGGAGCCTCTCCCAGCGCTTCAGAAACCGGCAAAAAGGTACAGAAGCTGAGCTCTCTTTACCCTGGACATCCTTTCAGCTGGTCAGCCATCCTATCTGCTGACATACATTTCAGGCAAATCATCTGCTGGCTCCTTCGAGCAGGAGTCACATGATCTTAGCTTCGTCTCTGAACTCAGCTCACGGCGGGGAGCCTACCGCCATATACTCCTCCAGCTGTGTTGGAACATTGTCATATTTTAACTTTCTCCACGGATTATTGGGTTGGTGGAAGTGTTTGCACGTTGCGGCTTCCCCAATCCGAAGATGGGTTTTCGTTTGGACTCGGACTATTCCGCTGTTGAGGACTTCATGCCTCCAACTGAACATTGGACCATGCCAATTGGATTTCAACTGTTGTTGTTATTACCTGCATGCTTGTTTTTTCCCTTTGTCTTTCAGGTCTACAGTGACATCTCCAGTGGACATCATAAAATTATGAAATCTATAGATTTCAGACGGGGAGTGTTATGTCCCATGAATGAGACATTTTACAGACTGTCCTGTGTATTTACATGCTGTATTGCAGTCTCTCATATTGTTTATTGTTGCTATGTGTCCCTGTGTTTGCATAGCTGAAATCCTTTCTTTACATCAAGTTTGTCCCTTCTGTCTCTCTGTCTCCCTCTTCTGGTGTGATGTCATTTCCTTCTTCTTTCTCCTGTGTTTCATACTCCATCTTGATTTTAGCAGATTCACATGTGTTTTCAGTCTGTCTGAAGAAAGTCTTTTTTACCTGCTGCTGTTTGTATGCATTCAACAAGAATTCTTAAAGAAATCAAAGTCTCTTCTGGATTCTTCATAACATGTGTGCCGGCAGCTGAGTTAAGCTATCTGCGATCGTCGCCAATTGTAAGTAAGGTGAAAGAGATCCGGCATCTCACAGAGCCATATTTACAGCCACAGGCCCCGGGGACAGAATAATCCCTCCGATGAAGACGCGGAGGATCCCACTGGGGAAGACACGAAGGATCCCACTGAGGATGACACAAAGGATCCTACTGATGATGACACAGAGGATCCCACTGAGGATGACAAAGAGGATCTGACTGAGGATTACATGGAGGATGACACAGAGGATCACTATACACGAGTCACAGAGGATGACACGGAGGATCCCACTGAGGATGACATGGAAAAACCCACCGAGGATGACAAAGAGGATCTGACTGAGGATTACATGGAGGATTACATGGAGGATAACACAGAGGATCTCACTGAGGATGACACGGAGGATCACACTGAGGATGACACGGAGGATCCCACTGAGGATGACATGGAAAAACCCACCGAGGATGACAAAGAGGATCTGACTGAGGATTATGTCAGAGCTAAATCAGCATTTCTTCAGAAGACCTTGGTTTGTCAGAAAGGCTGATGCATACTAGAAGTTGAGATAAAATGTTCCTTTTTTGTACAATACACAACCTTCCCCCCAGTTATTAAAAGACACTCTGTGCTGGGAGCTAAGGGAAGGATGAAGTTTTCAAGGTAAAACTAGTATTCTATCTATTTAGTAATAAGTTGTGTAAACACCATATATGGTAATTCCGCTTCCTGCTTCAGGGGTGTATATAAGCCCCTTCGTTAGCAATAAAGAGTAGAGTTTATTGATGCATCCTTTGGTCTGTGTCTTATTCTCTCTGGTACCACATTCCGAGGAGGAAAGGGTTAACGAGATAACAGCGACGACAACTGGTGCCCGACCAGGGGACTGAGTTATTTTACTCTGAGGAAGCCCGACCGGTCCGGAAGACGTGGGATGAGCGGAGGTCTCTGTTGGTGATATACATACAGCGCTGGGGTAAGAATACTTATTATATTCTACCTAAAATCTATATCACTGTACAGTGGACTCCCTCCTCCCCGAGCGGTCGGCTTTCCAGGTAAATCACAGGTATTCCTGGCTCAGGTCCCTTTGAACCAGTAGACCCTCAGATTAATTGTCAGTCCTGCCTTTCCTCCTTTGAATAATGACAGTATGGATCCAATGATTGTGTTGTGGTTTTGTCTTGGTGTCTGTGTGATTGGATTGTTTATTTGGTTGGCGTACAAATATTGGAGAGCGAGCAGTGAAATGGTTCAGAAACCTTTGAGGCCCATTGTCTTGGTGACAGAGTCTTGGTGACGCAATTGTCTTGGTGACAAACTTGTCTTGGTGACAAGAGAATCTCTTCTAGGTGAGGAGATAGAAAAATGGGGGACCAAAATGCCAAGGAAGGCATTTCTGCTAAAGATTTAGTTGTGCGCAGAGATTGTGAAAAGCAGGCATGAATGAAAATGGAGAATTGAACAGTGATAAATGGAAACAGGTTCTTTAACTCACATCATGGATGGTTGAGAGACAAAGGACTGTTGAAAACAGTGAACCTGTGGATGAGTGCGTGTGATTACTTAGAAGAAAAGACTGAAGAATTAGGAGACAGAGACGTTACGGACTGACAAAAACAGGGATGACTGATTTACCCTCCTGTCTGCCTCCCCCCGGACAGTAGAAATGTACAGACCATGGAGCCCTACAGAGCAGTCGGCTCTAATAAAACAACTAGACAGGATTTGCAAGCACTTATAAAAGGGAAATTGGCAGATGAAGCTAGATACGATAGACTGACAGATGAGACATACAAGTGTTATGTTGGTAGAAAATGACACAGACGCAGGGGTTCTGTATACAGAAGCGTTGAAAAAAGCATGTAAAGATAGACAGGCAGAGAAAGGAAGTTACACTAGAGGACAGAGTTCAGGGAAAGAGCCAAAAGATTATTTCTGGGCTCTAAGAAAAACTTGGGTGGAAATGGGTTTTGTCCCAGAAAACAAGACTAGTGAGAGGGTTCTGGCAAGTTTTATATGAATGGGTTAAAAAAAGGAAGTGACAAAGAAAAGCTGAAAGTAAGTAGACCAGATTGGAGATCAGTTAAAGCAGAGGATCTAGCCAGAAAAGCACAGGGGGCACAACATGATTTAGCGCAGGCAAAAAGAGGTAGCTTGCACATGAACCCCCTTGTCTCCCTACCCCCCACTCCTAATTGCACAGTGCAGGTGAACACCAGGGGGACATGAGGTTGAGTTCCAAGTGGACACGGGGGGGGCAGACAATTCAGTAATTACAGAAGAGGACTGGCCATTTGGGAAAAGTGATTTCTCCCACCATGTTATAGCGACTCCTTACAACTCTCCATCTGTCCTGCTCCCCGTCACTAAAAAGATTCCCCTGCAGATTCAAGGAACCACTGTACACACACAGTTAATGGTATCACCGCGGGGTCAATGTAATCTTTTAGGAAGTGATGTGTTGTCACAATTGCAAGCACATATTGAGTATTATCCTGATGGAACTGTCACTATGACACCAGGACTGAAGCCGAGCACTCTTTGTAAAATCATGTCGCTAGACGTTGCTAGTACAGAGGACATAAATGAATTTCCTTCAATGTTAGAAGGTGTGATACCGCATGATTTCTGGGCTTCAGATAAAACAGATGTGGGCAGATTAAGGGTGCAGCCAGTCATGGTCAAATTAAAGCCAGGTGCAATCCTGCCCCAACAGAGACAGTATCCTCTTAGTTCAGCTCAAGAGACGGCTATAGCTCAGCAGATTGCAGAAAATGGTAGCAAGTGATGTTTTAGTTAAAACCTAGCCCCCACCTTCGGCATCTCTGCAGCTAAGGTTCCTTATCAGTAGCCTTGACAGAAAAAAAAAAACAAAAAACTTCAGCTTCCCCCTTCAACTACGAGATTTAACTCTCTATGTATTGGCTGGTACAATATATATATATACACTTTTGTTCCAGATATCTCAGGATGCTGCTTGGTTCACAGTTATTGATTTTGCCAATGTTATTTTTTTATAATATGTTGATGACTTACTGGTTTGTGCCCCTCCAGGAAACAGTGTCGTATTGCAACAATATTACTCATGTTGTTTTTGTACCAAGCAGGTGTAAGCGTTAAAGGATAAACTGCAATTCTGTAAATCTTCAGTTATCTTTTTGGGACATTGCATTACACCGGGGGGAGCCAGGGCCGGATTAACGTAGGGGCTGATGGAGCTGCAGCTCCAGGCCCCTTGTTAGAAATAGGCCCATCCGCGGCCCAGCCGGCCGCGCCGATGTCTCGGCTGCCGGGCCGTGCTAGTCAGGGCCGCCATCAGGGCATTACAGCCCTGACTGGCGTATGGGGCCCGATCAGCAGAGGGGGCCCGCACCGGGCCCCGTCACCTACCGATCGGGCCCCACAGCCCCGCCCCCAGCGGCAGGATTCTGCCGCTCAAGTAACTGAACCTGCGTCCAGGACGCAGGTTCAGTTACTCTATTACCGTGCGGGCCCGCACAGTAATAGTTAACGCTGCCAGCCAATCGGAGGCTGGCAGCTCACGTCAGCACGCACGTCGCCGGCACCTGACATCATTGTCAGTTGCCGGCGAGTGCGCGCTTTCTCTTCAGTGTGGATCCCTCGCCGCTGGAACACGGCAAGGTAAGGAGAAAGGTTTTTTTTTTTTTTTTAATGTTGCAAGCGGCAAAGCTGGAGCCCCGGCAGAATGAAGACGGGGCAGGACTGGGGGCAGAATGAAGACGGGGCAGGACTGGGGGCAGAATGAAGACGGGGCAGGACTGGGGGCAGAATGAACACGGGGCAGGACTGGGGGCAGAATGAACACGGGGCAGGACTGGGGGCAGAATGAACACGGGGCAGGACTGGGGGCAGAATGAGGACGGGGCAGGACTGGGGGCAGAATGGACACGGGGCAGGACTGGGGGCAGAATGAAGACGAGGCAGGACTGGGGGCAGAATGAAGACGGGCAGGACTAAAGGCAGAATGAAGACGGGGCAGGACTGGGGGCAGAATGAAGACGGGGCAGGACTGGGGGCAGAATGAAGACGGGGCAGGACTGGGGGCAGAATGAATACGGGGCAGGACTGGGGGCAGAATGAAGACGCGGCAGGACTGGGGGCAGCAGAATGGAGACGGGGCAGAATGAAGACCGGGCTGGACTGGGGGCAGAATGGAGATGGGCAGGACTGGGGCAGAATGGAGACGGGGCAGGACTGGGGGCTGACTGAAGATGGGGCAGGACTGGGGGCAGAATGGAGACTGGATGGGGAAGGATGGAGACTGGGCATGAATCAGAATGGAGACTGGGCAGGAATCAGCATAGAGACGGGGCAGGATAGAGACGGGGCAGGACTGGGGCAGAATGGAGATGGGGCAGGACTGGGGGCAGAATGGAGACTGGATGGGGAAGGATGGAGACTGGGCATGAATCAGAATGGAGACTGGGCAGGAATCAGCATGGAGACGGGGCAGGAATCAGGATGGAGACAGGGCAGAATGGAGACTGGGCAGGAATCAGGATGGAGATGGGGCAGAATGGAGACTGGGCAGGAATCAGAATGGACATGGGGCAGAATGGAGACTGGGCAGGAATCAGCACAGAGACGGGGCAGGATGGAGATGGGGCAGGATTGGAGACACTGGGGGCAGGATGGAGACGGGGCAGGATTGGAGACACTGGGGGCAGGATTGGACATACAGACAGGGGGCTGAATGAAAGACATGAGGCCAGAATGGAGACACTGAGGGCAGAATGAAAGTCATGGAGGCATTATTGGAGACACTGGGGGCAGGATGGAGAAGGAGCAGGATTGGAGACACTGGGGGCAGGATGGAAAAGGGGCAGGATTGGAGACACTGGGGGCATGATTGGAGACACTGGGGGCATGATTGGAGACACTGGGGGGCATGATTGGAGACACTGGGGGCATGATTGGAGACACTGGGGGCATGATTGGAAACACTGGGGGCATGATTGGAGACACTGGTGGCAGAATTGGAGACGCTGGGGGCAGGATAAAAGACATGGAGGCAGGGTTGGAGACAGATGGGGCAGGATGGGGAGATCATATGGGGCAGAATGGATACTCATGAGGGCGGGATGGGAGAACATATGGCTGAAGCCAGGAATGAGACACACAGGGCCAGGATGGGGGATATTATTACAATACGGGCTAATTAAGGGATATTATTACTGCAGTGATGTATTTTATTTTTTTTTAGTATACTGTTTTAAATGGGGGAAGGTCCTGTTACTGTGCAGAGTGACACTATGTCACCTTTTTTTTCATCTGGTGTAGTTTAGAAGTTGGGAAAAAAATAAGTAATGTTTTCTGCAATCGGAGCTCTAGATAACTGTGTTATTTCCTGCAGAGACGAGCCCTGGCAGGAAGAAGTGATGGCGGTCTATGCTGGATGAAAGATGAAAAGCAAAGATGAAGGACTTCACCTAGAGACGTCACTGGTGAGTCAGTGTTACTTGTACATTGACACTATACACTGTATACAGAGCTCCTGTGTACAAGGTCACCGGTGATTACTGTATTACCTGTACACAGACACTGCATACTAAGTACAGATCTCCTGTGTAGAATGGCACTTATGGTGATAGTATTGTGGGTTTTTTTTTTATTACTGATCAGTATTGTAGTATTCAGTCACTATGTGATGGTAATATATGGTCTGGTCATGGTGTGGCGGTATTTGTTCCTTGTATGTGCTATTATTCGGTCACTGTGTGGTGGCAATATGTGGTCTGGTCATGGTGTTGCGGTATTTGTTCCTTGTATGTGATATTATTTGGTCACTTTGTGGTGGTATTATATGGTCTGGTGGTATTTGTTCCTTGTAGGTGATATTATTCGATCACTGTATCACATGTATCATATATTTACTTTGTTTATATCTTTTACGTTACATTTTTGGCCTTTGTGAATTGCCGTGTTTGGCCCCACCCCTTGCCCCGCCCCTTGCCCGCCCCTTCAGCTCCAAGCCCATCATGTTCTTAATCCGGCCCTGGGGGGAGCGACATCTGACCAGCGCTCGCAAAGAAGCTGTACAGAATTTTCCTATTCCTGTTAATGTTGCCGCTCTTAGGACATTTCTTGGACTGGTTTCCTACTGCAGATAGTGGATACATGCTGTATCAATCCTCATGCAGCCTCTCTATGACTGTATCACCATTGTGCCTTTTAAACTAACTCCTGAAGGTATAGACTGTTTTTATTCTCTCAAAAGCAGGATTGTGGCAGCTCCAGCGCTAGGAACCCCAACTATGAACTACCATTCACCCTGTATCTCCATGAACAGCAGGGACGCGCGGCAGGAGTATTGACTCAGTTACATGGTGACAATCAAAGGCCAGTGGCCTGTTTCAGTGGAAGACTAGATGCAGTGGCTAGAGGTGCCCCGTCCTGTGTACGGGCAGTACATGCTGTAGGACTATTGCTCCACAAATCGTCAGACATTGTTTTTTTGATTATCTATTGACAGTATTTACACCTCATGATGTATACACCATACTGAACCAGGTGCAACCGGCACACCTTTCAGCTGCACGTCACCTTCGATTGCAATGTGCACTTTTAATGCCTCTAAATGTTTCTTTGCAGAGATGTACCACACTTAATCCTGCCACATTGTTGCCTCTCTCGGATCTAGGGGGGAGGTCAGGTACGGTATTGTACAAAGAAGATCCAAGAGAGGAGATTCCTTATGATTGTGTTCAGCTTATGGCACAGGAAACAGCAGGCCTACCCACAGTGTTTGAAACTGAAAGACTTAATGCTGATTTTGAATTTTTTGTAGATGGATCTCGCCACCAAGATGACTCAGGTACCTTCCACACCGGGTATGCCATCGTCTCCCTGAATGCAGTAATCAAAGCAGAACCAATGCTCCCATATCAGTCGGCCCAGGAGGACTGAACTTAAGGCTCTGACCGAGGCCTGTAAGATAGCTGAAGGTAGAATTGTTAACATCTACACAGATTCTAGATATGCATTCGGTATAGCTCATGATTTTGGTCCAATTTGGAAGTCTAGAGGATTCCTGACGGCAGCAGGACATCCCATTAAAAATGCTGACGCAGTCCAGCAGTTAATTGATGCATTTCAATTACCAAAAGAAGTAGCTGTCATAAAAGTTAAAGCACATACCAGATGCACTGATCAGGTGAGTAAAGGAAACGCAATGGCCGATGCAGCAGCAAAAACAGCAGCCAGTAGACCACTCCAAGGGGTAACGATGCACCAGGTAAGCGCTCCCAAAAATCCCTTTGTGTCGGAGGATGCCTTATCCCAGATGCAGGCTCAGGTGCGCCAGGAGGAAGTAGAAAAGTGGGGAAAAGAAGGTGCATGTCTGAATGCAGCAACTGGGGTATGGGGAAGAGGGATGCGCCGATGCCTTCCAAGGGCGTTGTACCCTGCGGTTGCCCAGATGTTACATGGGCCAACCCACCAGTCCAAAACTGCTGTAATGAGCGTCATGCAGAAGCATTGGGCGGCACCAGGCTTTTCCACCTGTATAGAAGGTTTGATCCAGGGATGCATGGTATGTGCTACACATAATCAGGAAGGGTAGTCAAGACACCACCCAAACACGCCCCTCGGCCCCTTATCCTTTCCAGAGACTGCAGATTGATTATATTCAGCTGCCAAAATCAGGGTCATGGGATTTGGGTTGGTGTGTTTTGATTTATTCTCAGGTTGGCTGGAGGCTTTCCCGATTGCCAAGGCTACGGCTGCGGCAACCGCAAAGAAGCTGCTTGTGGAGGTGGTGTGCAGGTATGGAGTACCAGAGGTGATCGAAAGTGACAGAGGTACACATTTCACAGGTGAAATAATGAATGAAGTCTTGACAGCTCTGGGAATTCAACAAGTTTCCACACCCCATATTATCCAAAAGCAGTGGAAAAGTAGAAAGACTAAATGGGACATTGAAGTTAAAAATCCAAAAGGCCATGGCTGAAACAGGGAAATCTTGGCCTGAATGTTTACCATTAGCCCTATACTCAGTAAGGTACACTCCAAATAGAAAAACTGGACTTTCTCCGTATGAAGTACTATTTGGCAAAGTACCTAGCTTAGGATGTTTCTTTCCCAAGCACTGGAAATGAGTAACCATGTATTAAGCTCATATGTAAGGGATTTGCATAAAAGACTCAAGAAAGTACATGATAATGTCTTCAGTTCTCTTCCAGATCCGAACCAGGATCCTGGGAGTCACAGTCTGCAGCCGGAGACTGGGTAGTCATTAAAAGACACGTGAGAAAGAGTCTGGATCCGAGATTTGATGGACCTTTTCAAGTTCTACTGACGACAAGTACCGCAGTCAAGCTACAAGGCAAGGAAACTTGGATCCACGCATCGCATTGTAAGAAGATCCTTGGAGAGCCTCCAAAGAGGAATGATGCTACTAATGACATTTGCTTGCATCCTTGCAGTAACGGATGCTTGGAACAGACTTAGCCGAGTAGATGGGGATGATAACAGGTTCATTAGACACCACTTAGCTTTAGTGGATGGACTGAAAGAACAAAACCAAAATGTTGCAAACTGTTGGATTTGTACACATGCGCCGGTGACATCCACCAGTCTACCATTTCTTGCAGTCCCAGTCTCGTGGGAAGAAATTAACTCTTGGGGATACTGTGCAGACACATTAAGCAGCAATGCCACTCAAAAACTTTGGAACACTACGGTAGGAATACCGGTAGTGGGTTGGACTGATTTTCCATGGTGGCAGGGAAATGTAATGTAAGTAGTACAGTTCATATAGTGTCTTGTGCTTGGGTGCGATGAAAACACAGGAGTCACAGGTTTGATATAGAAGGTCTTGTATTACTTCATACAAGTGGCAATAATAGTCACACAGTTTGCAGATACAAAAGCAGGAGACACAGCAGGCCAGAGTAACTTAAGCTCAGCAATCACTCTCCACAACAGGTTTAGGATCTCTTCTCTGTTACCATAAGTCCATGCAAACGTGGATTTATCAAATAGCAAGGTTCCAAAGTCCACGAGTGTTCCAAAGTTCCACAATAGGAAATAACTGGAGTACAAGGTCCAAGGCTTCCAGGAGTCAGGTCACAGGTACACTGCAGGCTTGATTCTGAAGCACTGATTGCTCAGCTGTGGCTGCTTAAGAAGCAAGAGGAGAGAATCAGGGCGGGAACATGCAAGCTGGAAACTCCATATTGACTGAGGGCAAGATAGCTGCAGCAAGACAGAAAGTAAAATGGCTGACGGAAAAACTGAGTTTCAGGAACATGTACACAGAACTTTACATTACTCCCCCCTTAGGGACAGCCTCCGGATGACCTCAGACCAGGCTTGTGTGGGTACCTCTGATGAAACTGACGGAGCAAGCGAGGAGCATTAACGTTATCGACTGGTTCCATGAGTTGTCCTCCACTGGGTAGCCCTGCCATTTAATCAGATATTGTAACTGATTTCTATACAACCTGGAATCTAGAATCCTTTCCACCACAAATTCTTCCTGACCATCGACTAGCACTGGGTCAGGGCAAGGAGAAGAACGTCCAGGAAACGTATTGGGTGTCGCAGCCTTTAGTAGGGATACATGAAAGACAGGGTGAATTCTCATAGTTCTGGGCAGTTGAAGACGACAAGCAACGGCACTTATAATTTTACTGATTTTATAAGGTCCAATGTATTTATGTCCCAACTTAGATGATGGAATCCTTAACTTAAGATTTCTGGTTGACAGCCAGACCAATCTCCTACCTTGAAAGCTGGTGCAGGTTTACGGAAATTTATCTGCTGCTTTCTTGTACCTTTCCTGAGCCAATTCCAGATTTCCCTTTAGAAGATCCATATTCCTTTGTAAAGACGTGATTCTTTCAGCCACTGCTGGCAAAGGCGTTTCTATGGGAAATCGTGGTAGAATGTTAGGATGATAACCTAGATTAGAGTAAAAAGGAGACTGCTTAGTGGAGGCACTCTGAGAGTTGTTATACGAGAACTCAGCTAATGGAAGTAGATCCACCCAATCATCCTGTAGGTGGCAGATAAAGCAGCGGAGATACTGCTCCAGGGTCTGATTGGTTCGTTCTGTCTGTCCATTAGTCTGAGGATGAAAAGCAGAAGAAAGGTTTACTTTAATGTCCAATGCTGCACAGAAATTTTGCCAAAACCTTGAAGTGAATTGCACCCCTCGATCCGAAATGACCTCATCCGGTACTCCATGTAATCGAAACACATTTTAATCATCAAATCTGATGTCTGTCTTGCAGTGGGTAAGCCGACACAAGGGATAAAATGAGCTGCCTTTGTTAAACGATCAACCACCACTAGAATGGTGTTCTTCCCTTGAGAGGTTGGTAACTCCACAATGAAGTCCATAGAAATGGATCCCCACGGGCGGGACGGGGTGGGAAGGGATTGCAACAGACCAGTTGGTGAGGAGCGAGGTGTTTTGCATCTTGCACAGACTTCACATGAAGTGACATAGTTTAAACACCCTTTCCTGTAAGTGGGCCACCAAAAGAAACGAGAGAGAAATTCCTGTGTCTTTAGAATTCCTCTATGCCCGGCTATCTTGGAATCGTGAATGAGTTGCAATACTCTCAATCTGACTGTTTCAGGAATATACAGACGTTGTCCCTGAATCCACACACCATTCTTAAAGACAAGACTTACGTCCCTTGGGGTTGAGCCAACAAAGAATCCGCATGGTATGCTTCCTTGATGTCCTTAAGTAGGTCTTGATTATGAATCACTCCCAGGAATCTAGAGTCAGGAAGAATAGTCCTAGGAGGAGTAAGTGGATGTGTCTCTGCTGAATAAATCCTAGAGAGTGCATCAGCCTTTCCATTGCGCGATCCTGGTCTATAAGAAATGATAAAATTAAATTGGTTTAGGAAAAGATTCCAGCGAGCCTGGCGAGGAGTCAGGCACTTAGCCGACCTGATAAATTCAAGGTTACGATGGTCTGTCAGGACGACTATTTGCTGTGCAGCTCCCTGAAGAAGGTGTCTCCATTCTTTGAAGGCGGCAATAATGGCCAACAACTCTCTATTGCCCACATCGTAGTTCCTCTCAGCCGAAGACAACTGCTGGGAAAAGAAGGCACAGGGATGCAAGACATTCTTCTCACCTGTTCTCTGAGAGAGTATAGCTCCAACGGCACAGTCTGAAGCATCCACCTCTATTATGAAGGCAAGTTCGGGGTTGGGATGTACTAAGATAGGTGCAGTGGTAAATTTATCTTTCAGACGGGAAAATGCTTCCTGGGCTTGGGGAGTCCAGGAGAACCTAGACTTTTCCGGGTAAGTTGGGTGATAGGTGACACTACCTCAGAGAAATTCCTAATGAAACGTCTATAGAAGTTGGCAAACCCGATGAAGCGCTGCACCTCCTTCACATTTCTAGGACTTGGCCAATCCTTGATGGCTTGGGTCTTGCTTCCATCCATACTAATTCCTTGTGTAGACAGTACATACCCCAGAAATTGAATTTCGGTCCTATGGAATTCACACTTTTCAAGTTTGATGTAAAGATGATTTTGTCTTAGACGTTCCAAGACCATTCTCACATGTCCCTGATGTTCCTCTGTGGAGTTAGAAAAAATTAGAATATCATCCAAATAAATCACCACGAATGTATCTAGGAGATCCCTGAAGATGTCATTCACCAAGTGTTGGAAAGTGGCTGGGGCGGTACTCAGACCAAAAGGCATAACTAGATATTCAAAGTGTCCATAGCGTGACCTGAATGCAGTCTTCCATTCATCCCCAGGTCTAATACGGACTAAGTTATAGGCCCCACGGAGATCTAGTTTAGAGAAAATTTTGGCATGTCGCACTCTCTCCAATAACTCAGGGATTAAAGGCAATGGATAACGGTTTCTAATAGTAACCTTATTGAGTTCCCTATAGTCTACGCAGGGTCTCAGAGATCCATCTTTCTTCTTTACAAAGAAGATGGGTGCACCTGCAGGAGATGAAGAGGGGCGTATGAAGCCCTTGGCTAGATTTTCGTCTATGTAATCCTTTAAAGCCTTTAGCTCGGGCCCCGCCAGGGGGTAGATCTTACCAAAAGGTATCTCTGCTCCAGGCAATAGTTCAATTGGACAATCATATGGACGGTGAGGGGGAAGCTGGTCAGCGTTCTTCTTGTCGCATAAATCCACATAGTCCTGGTATACAGCTGGTAGTTCAGGGACTGACATGGTTCCCTTAGGAACAGAGCAAGCTGAAACTTTTGGACTCATCTGTTTCTCTGGAAAGTGTAATTCCTTGGTCTCCCAGTTAATGGTAGGATTCTGAGCCTGCAGCCATGGTAGCCCTAGAATAATGGGAAAGTGGGGAGAAGAGATAAGCATAAAGGACAGTTTCTCTTGATGATCTTTACCCATAAGAACCCTCAAAGGCTCTGTTTCCTGATCCACTGGTCCAGAGGTCAGCAGGGAGCCATCCACAGTTTCCATCTGTACTGGAGTAGCCTTCTTCACTGAACGTATCCCCTGTTTCAGAGCAAAGGAGACATCCATAAAATTTCCACTTGCCCCTGAGTCGATCATAGCAGAGCTAGACACCCAAGCTGAGTCAACCCAGAGTTTGATGGAAAGAAAGCAATGAGAATTGTTTTTCTTACAACTCAGCTGGGACACCGCTGAGGAAACTTGAAAAATTGCAGCGTTTACACAGTCAACATCCTCAGAAGTAACGGAGTTTAAGTCCGAGAAATCAAGATCTGTTGCTGCAGATCTCTCTGGAGCCTGAGGCTCGGACCTGACAGATCCCCTCTCGCAACACTCACAGTGAATGAGTGCTGCAGTAGTCTTACGAGAACGGCTGGGGCAGTTTATAATGAAGTGCCCTGACTTACCACAATAGAAACATAGATTCTCCTTAAAACGATGTTCCTTGCGTGCATCACTAACCCGTCGTTGTAAAGAGTCTACCTGCATGGGTTCAGGTTCAGGTTCCCGTGTGATCCTACTCAAAGGTTCCTTAGCTGGAGAGGAAGGTAGGGAAAGGTTAGTGCGATTGCTTTCGAACCATCTCTCTTGCCTGCGTTCAGTCAGACGAGTATCAATACGGATGCAGTAATTAATAAAGTCACCTAACGCAATGGGAGGGTCGGCACGAGCAAGTTCATCCTTAATCAGTGGAGATAACCCTTTTCGAAAAATAGATTTTTTGGCGGAACTGTCCCAGGTGGTATCAAGGGCCCATCTCCTGAAATCCAAGGCATATTCAGCTACCGAGTGCTTACCTTGGCGCAAAGCTAACATGGCTGCTTCAGCTGTTGCACCTCGATTGGGGTCATCAAACACCTGTCCCATGGCTGAAATGAAAGCATCAAGATGATCCAAACATTCATCCTCAGTCTCAATCAGAGGGTTTGCCCACATCAAAGCCTTGTTGGTAAGCAACATAATTATAGTAAGCACTTTAGATCGTTCAGTGGGAAATTGTGAAGCATGTGTAGAAAAAAAAAGATTGCATTGATTAATAAATCCCCTGAATTTCTCACGTTCACCACCAAAACGAAAAGGGGGCAACTTGGGAACCCCAGAACTCGGGGCTACGGCAGGAGCCTGGACTCGCTCCTCTAGAACCTCAATCCTGGCTCGCAAATCCTGGGCAGTCTGTCCAAACACTTGCAAATTGTGATTAGTGAGGTCCTGTAGGTTTGTAAAACGGGTTTTTATAGTCTGCAAATCTGCAAGGATATTATCAGTCACTCCGCAAAGTTCCTTTATGCGGGCCTCCATTTTCCAGATCTTTTAAGACAGGAGTACTGGAAGGAGAGGAGAAGAAAAAAAAAAAAAACAATAGTGTTTACCTGTGGTAACACTGCAGGGAGAAAAAAAAAAATTAAGGGAACTGCTCACCTGGAATGGTTGTGAGAAGTCACAACCACTATCATCACAGAAAGTTCAACCGGACATCTGATATCCACAGTTACAGCAGACACAAAAGAGGAAAGAGGAAAAAAAAAAAAACAATAGTGTTTACCTGTGGTAACACTGCAGAAAAAAAAACTTAAGGGAATTGCTCACCTGGAATGGTTGTGAGAAGTCACAACCACTGTCATCACAGAAAGTACAACCGGACATCCGATATCCACAGTTACAGCAGACACAGCCTTCCCAGACCCAGCAGACACTAACGTTTGGCTTCAGAATCTTGTAATGTAAGGAGTACAGTTCATATAGTGTCTTGTGCTTGGGTGCGATGAAAACACAGGAGTCACAGGTTTGATATAGAAAAGTCCTGTATTACTTCATACAAGTGGCAATAATAGTCACACAGTTTGCAGATACAAAAGCAGGAGACACAGCAGGCCAGAGTAACTTAAGCTCAGCAATCACTCTCCACAACAGGTTCAGGATCTCTTCTCTGTTAGCATAAGTCCATGCAAACGTGGATTTATCAAATAGCAAGGTTCCAAAGTCCACGAGTGTTCCAAAGTTCCACAATAGGAAATAACTGGAGTACAAGGTCCAAGGCTTCCAGGAGTCAGGTCACAGGTTCACTGCAGGCTTGATTCTGAAGCACTGATTGCTCAGCTGTGGCTGCTTAAGAAGCAAGAGGAGAGAATCAGGGCAGGGAACATGAAAACTGGAAACTCCATATTGACTGAGGGCAAGATAGCTGCAGCAAGACAGAAAGTAAAATGGCTGACGGAAAAACTGAGTTTCAGGAACATGTACACAGAACCTTACAGGAAATCTAACAGGGCAGATAATTCCAAGACGGTATCTATCTTTTAAAGGTGGGGCATGGGTACCCAGAAATAGAACTAGTATAACATTTTTGGGAGAAATACCGACACAGGGGTTAAAGATAAGTTTTGGGGTCACTACAGGAAGCTTAGATGCTTTCAAACCCTCCCTATTAGAACGATATCTACACACTGATAGATGGAAAAATAATGTTTTCTTTGAGAATGGAAATGATGAAACTTGTGCTAACAAACCAGGTAACCTGAGGTGTAATAAAGATGAAGGGTATCAGAAGAACACTCCCACCTGCGGAGAACCTACCGCAGGATACTGCTCCCCACTAGGACAAAAGCCCGGATGGTGCATGATGAGTAATATTTCAAAGTTTATAGATTTGGCACACCGATTAGTATTACAGCATTCAGCTATATGGAACCTTCCACCATCAATGTATTGGGTATGTGGGGACAAGGCATTTAAGTGGCTTCCAGTAGGAGTCACCGGGAAATGCACCCTAGCTAGATTGACACCAGCCACCTATCTCATCACTCAAGATAGATTAAATCCATTGTCTATTCCAAAATACACATTACATAAACGATCTGCAGACAATAGACCTCGCCCAAATGGGAGACCACACATAGTGGAGATGGGGATAGCAAATACATTTTTCAGTGCATTATTCTTCTACCCAATGATAACTCAGACGTGGGATAAGTTGGTAGAATCCACAGATTACCTAGATGATCAAATATGGGATATTTTAGATATCATGAATGGGTCCCTAGCAGTACAGAACCAGCTAATTATTGTTACTAACCAACATACCCTCGTGTTATATTACCTGACTGCAGCTCAAGGAGGGATGTGCCAGATTATTGGACCTGCATGTTGTCATTATATTGATAATTCTAGTGTTTTAACCCTTAAACATAAGCTAAAGGATGTCATAAAGTTAAGGAAACTATATGATGAGGCAAATCTGAAGAATCAAGATTCATGGTGGGCAAATACTTTCTCCTTTCTTAACCCCGCAAATTGGTTCAAAGGCATAGGGGGATGGCTGACTGGGATAATACAAGCTGGCCTACAGGTTTTATTGATATGTCTTGCTATCTATTTAGTTTTTAAAATCTGTTTGATGTGTATTAAACGATGTACTAGGACACAGAGGAGATATGAAGATGTGTATTGATCAAATGAAGGAACAAAAGGAGGGAATGTCAGAGCTAAATCAGCATTTCTTCAGAAGACCTTGGTTTGTCAGAAAGGCTGATGCATACTAGAAGTTGAGATGAAATGTTCCTTTTTTGTACAATACACAACCTTCCCCCCCAGTTATTAAAAGACACTCTGTGCTGGGAGCTAAGGGAAGGATGAAGTTTTCAAGGTAAAACTAGTATTCTATCTATTTAGTAACAAGTTGTGTAAACACCATATATGGTAATTCCGCTTCCTGCTTCAGGGGTGTATATAAGCCCCTTCGTTAGCAATAAAGAGTAGAGTTTATTGACGCATCCTTTGGTCTGTGTTTTATTCTCTCTGGTACCACATTCCGAGGAGGAAAGGGTTAACGAGATAACAGCGACGACAACTACATGGAGGAAGACACAGAGGATCTCACTGAGGATGACACGGAGGATCCCACTGAGGATGACACAGAGGATCCCACTGAGGATGACACGGAGGATCCCACTGAGGATGACACAGAGGATCCCACTGAGGATGACACAGAGGATCCCACTGAGGATGACACGGAGGATCCTACTGATGATGACACGGAGGATCTCACTGAGGAGGACACGGAGGATCCCATTGAGGATGACACGGAGGATCCCACTGAGGAGGACACAGAGGATCCCACTGAGGATGACACGGAGGATCCCACTGAGGATGACACGGAGGATCCTACTGAGGATGACACAGAGGATCCCACTGAGGATGACACATAGGATCCGACTGGGGATGATGACACGGAGGATCCCACTGAGGATGACATGGAAAAACCCACCGAGGATGACAAAGAGGATCTGACTGAGGATTACATGGAGGAAGACACAGAGGATCCCACTGAGGATGACACTGAGGATCCCACTGAGAATGACACAGAGGATCCCACTGAGGATGACACAGAGGATCCCACTGAGGATGACACGGAGGACCCCACTGAGGATGACTCAGAGGATCCCACTGAGGATGACACAGAGGATCCCACTGAGGATGACACTGAGGATCCCACTGAGAATGACATGGAGGACCCCACTGAGGATGACACTGAGGATCCCACTGAGGATGACACTGAGGATCCCACTGAGAATGACACGGAGGACCCCACTGAGGATGACACAGAGGATCCCACTGAGGATGACACGGAGGACCCCACTGAGAATGACACTGAGGACCCCACTGAGGATGACACAGAGGATCCCACTGAGGATGACACGGAGGACCCCACTGAGGATGACACAGAGGATCCCACTGAGGATGACACAGAGGATCCCACTGAGGATGACACTGAGGATCCCACTGAGAATGACACGGAGGACCCCACTGAGGATGATACAGAGGATCCCACTGAGGATGACACTGAGGATCCCACTGAGAATGACACGGAGGATCCTACTGAGGATGACACAGAGGATCCCACTGAGGATGACACAGAGGATCCCACTGAGGATGACATGGAAAAACCCACCGAGGATGACAAAGAGGATCTGACTGAGGATTACATGGAGGAAGACACAGAGGATCCCACTGAGGATGACACTGAGGATCCCACTGAGAATGACACAGAGGATCCCACTGAGGATGACACGGAGGACCCCACTGAGGATGACACAGAGGATCCCACTGAGGATGACACGGAGGACCCCACTGAGGATGACACAGAGGATCCCACTGAGGATGACACAGAGGATCCCACTGAGGATGACACTGAGGATCCCACTGAGAATGACACGGAGGATCCCACTGAGGATGACACAGAGGATCCCACTGAGGATGACACAGAGGATCCCACTGAGGATGACACAGAGGATCCCACTGAGGATGACACTGAGGATCCCACTGAGGATGACACAGAGGATCCCACTGAGGATGACACTGAGGATCCCACTGAGGATGACACAGAGGATCCCACTGAGGATGACACCGAGGATCCCACTGAGGATGACACGGAGGATCCCACTGAGGATGACACAGAGGATCCCACTGAGGATGACACAATCGACACCTTAGGTATTGTACCTTCTCACTTCGCTCATCGTAGACGTTCTCCTGACGACAATGTCCCGTCCTGTAGCGACGACCCTGACATCAGAGCTGACACATGAAGGCTTTGGAGGCCGCATGCAGATTTTGGTGTAGATGGTGACTGGGTCCCTGGAGCTGCAGGACGCTCGGCTGACGTAAAGGAACGTGACATTTAATGGCCAAAATCACGAGATTGAAGCCTCCGTGAAGCCCCCAGAATACCCACCTTTATGCCTTCCCCATTTTGCGCTCTGGTTCCCATGATTATCCCAGAAAAATCCCGACTGTTTTCAAAGATGAGCCCATGTTTTTAAAATGGAGAGATGTGGCCCCTCAGAACACTTCTGCTTAGGGCCCTGGTTTGACAAAATCCAACTCTGCTGCAGAGAAGAACCCAGAACGGATCCGAGACTAACGAGACAGGAAAGACGTCAGAATCCAAACTTCACATCCCACTGTCTGTCATGTGGGCCAGAACAAGCTCAGGTCAATGGTCTCATCTGTCCATCAATAACCACATCGGTCCGGTCCCAGAGGATTGGGGAGTCTCTGTCACTTCTGTACTGTCCCACAGCAGCGGTCCCTGTCCTTCCGTCTATGTCCCTTCTGTCCCACGGCAAGAGACCCTGTCCTTCCGTCTATGACCCTTCTGTCCCAGGGCAGGGGTCCCTGTCCTTCCGTCTATGACCCTTCTGTCCCAGGGCAGGGGTCCCTGTCCCTCCGTCTATGACCCTTCTGTCCCAGGGCAGGGGTCCCTGTCCCTCCGTCTATGACCCTTCTGTCCCAGGGCAGGGGTCCCTGTCCTTCCGTCTATGACCCTTCTGTCCCAGGGCAGGGGTCCCTGTCCTTCCGTCTATGTCCCTTCTGTCCCAGGGCAGGGGACCCTGTCCTTCCGTCTACGACCCTTCTGTCCCAGGGCAGGGGTCCCTGTCCTTCCGTCTATGTCCCTTCTGTCCCAGGGCAGGGGACCCTGTCCTTCCGTCTATGACCCTTCTGTCCCACAGCTGCGGTCCCTGTCCTTCCATCTATCTCCCTTCTGTCCCAGGGCAGGGGTCCCTGTCCTTCCATCTATGTCCCTTCAGTCCCAGGGCAAGAGACCCTGTCCTTCCGTCTATGTCCCTTCTGTCCCAGGGCAGGGGTCCCTGTCCTTCCATCTATGTCCCTTCTGTCCCAGGGCAGCGGTCCCTGTCCTTCCGCCTATGTCCCTTCTGTCCCAGGGCAGGGGTCCCTGTCCTTCCATCTATGTCCATTCTGTCCCAGGGCAGCGGTCCCTGTCCTTCCGTCTATGTCCCTTCTGTCCCAGGGCAGGGGTCCCTGTCCTTCCGCCTATGTCCCTTCTGTCCCAGGGCAGGAGACCCTGTCCTTCCGTCTATGACCCTTCTGTCCCACAGCTGCGGTCCCTGTCCTTCCATCTATCTCCCTTCTGTCCCAGGGCAGGGGTCCCTGTCCTTCCATCTATGTCCCTTCAGTCCCAGGGCAAGAGACCCTGTCCTTCCGTCTATGTCCCTTCTGTCCCAGGGCAGGGGTCCCTGTCCTTCCGCCTATGTCCCTTCTGTCCCAGGGCAGGAGACCCTGTCCTTCTGTCTATGACCCTTCTGTCCCATGGCAGGGGTCCCTGTCCTTCCGTCTATGACCCTTCTGTCCCAGGGCAGCGGTCCCTGTCCTTCCGTCTATGTCCCTTCTGTCCCAGGGCAGGGGTCCCTGTCCTTCCGCCTATGTCCCTTCTGTCCCAGGGCAGGAGACCCTGTCCTTCCGTCTATGACCCTTCTGTCCCACAGCTGCGGTCCTTGCCCTTCCGCCTATGTCCCTTCTGTCCCAGGGCAGGGGTCGCTGTCCTTCCGTCTATGTCCCTTCTGTCCCAGGGCAGGGGTCCCTGTCCTTCCATCTATGACCCTTCTGTCCCAGGGCAGGGGTCCCTGTCCTTCCGTCTATGTCCCTTCTGTCCCAGGGTAGGGGTCCCTGTCCTTCCGTCTATGACCCTTCTGTCCCAGGGCAGGGGTCGCTGTCCTTCCGTCTATATCCCTTCTGTCCCAGGGCAGGGGTCCCTGTCCTTCCATCTATGACCCTTCTGTCCCAGGGCAGGGGTCGCTGTCCTTCCGTCTATGTCCCTTCTGTCCCAGGGCAGGGGTCCCTGTCCTTCCATCTATGACCCTTCTGTCCCAGGGCAGGGGTCCCTGTCCTTCCATCTATGTCCCTTCTGTCCCAGGGCAGGGGACCCTGTCCTTCCGTCTATGACCCTTCTGTCCCAGGGCAGGGGTCCCTGTCCTTCCGTCTATGTCCCTTCTGTCCCAGGGCAGGGGACCCTGTCCTTCCGTCTATGTCCCTTCTGTCCCACAGCAGTGGTCCTTGTCCTTCCGTCTATGTCCCTTCTGTCCCAGGGCAGAGGTCCTTGTCCTTCCCTTCCTCTCTGCAATGTCCAGACCAGGGACATTGGTGCCCTGTTCTTCTCTCACTGTCTTATTGCTGTCACGACGTATAACAGATATATTCAAAGATAGTAACCTATATCTAATGTGACATCATTCTAAATTTCATATAATAGAGAAAATCAACATGTATACATAGTATCTGCCAGCAATGTCTTACCTGACATAATATCCTATGTATTGTGGGTCAATACTGTGTACGTGTCACTCTGTCTCTGGATAGAGGTGGACCGGGGTCTATGCTGACCCTGAACTGGGGTCCTGACTAGTCCCTCTACCTGGAGGTACTGTTAATGGTACAGAGGTCCAGGCCGCCAGTGTAACCCTGTCTCCTGTAGATCCCTGACCACTGTAATCTAGTCCTGAGAAGGACCCTGATTACCACCACAGGGAATGGGCAGGTCACAGCTTACACACAGTCTAAGACAAACGAGACAGACAAGGGGTAAAGAAAACACAGCCTTGCATACAACACTTCCACTACAGAGGAACACAAAAGGTTAAGGAGATAAACAATAAGCGAGGAGAGGAAAAACCACAACAGGCACTCTTAGCTTAAGTCTTCTCAGAAACGATCCGCTCTGCTGGTCTGAATGAATGCTTTCACCGGCAACTTCCCCAGCAGACCAGCAGGTATATGAAGGAAGCTAATTAACAAAACATCAATCGCAGCTGGGCGAGGCTGGACAGTCCAGCACCGAGAGAGAAAGAATTAACTCCCTCAGTGCCGAAAAACACCCAGCACCAGAAACTCAGCTGTGCGAAGTCAGGGTCTGTAATCGCGACGATCTCCGCTGCGACACACCCGTGACAATTGCCCAGTCCTGGGATACGGGAGTCCCGCTTCCCTCTCATATATGGCTCTGTGGCCGCACATCCCAGGATACACGCGAGGACATGTGTGAACACGTTCTAACATTCAGAGAATTTTCTGCAGATTTACTCCAGGAGCTGCGGTACTATTAACCCTCGGCTGCCTGTAACACCGCAGCCGGCGGCCCCAGATGGATTTAGGCTGCTGCTCCTCAGGAGGATGAAGCAATCTCCTTTATGTTTCTGAATAAGATCCCAGACATATTCCTCCTGGAAATGTGTCCACATTTGGCCTTATAAGGGCCGCAGCGCCCTCCTGCCCGGCTGCCCTCCTGCCTCGCCCTTTTGCCTGACTGCCCTCTTGCCCGGCTGCCCTCCTGCCTGGCTGCCCTCTTGCCTGTCTGCCCGACTGCCTGGCTGTCCCCCTGCCCTGCTGCCCTCCTGCCTGGCTGCCCTCTTGCCTGTCTGCCTGGCTGCCCAACTGCCTGGCTGTCCCCCTGCCCGACTGCCCTCCTGCCTGCCTGCCCTCCTACCTGGCTGCCTGGCTGCCCTCCTGCCTGGCTGCCCTCTTGCCCCGCTGCCTGGCTGCCCTCCTGCCTGGCTGCCCTCCTGCCTGGCTGCCCTCTTGCCCTGCTGCCCTCATGCCTGGCTGCCCGGCTGCCCTCCTGCCCGGCTACCCTCCTGCCTGGCTGCCCTCTTGCCCGGCTGCCCTCCTGCCTGGCTGCCCTCTTGCCCGTCTACTTGGCTGCCCGACTGCCTGACTGT
Source organism: Oophaga sylvatica (assembly GCA_033576555.1). Classification (NCBI taxonomy): domain Eukaryota; kingdom Metazoa; phylum Chordata; class Amphibia; order Anura; family Dendrobatidae; genus Oophaga; species Oophaga sylvatica. Next base: position 95,518,218 of record JARQOD010000007.1, on the reverse strand, counting down.
CCCCTGTCCGGCTGCCCTCTTCATCTCTGTAAGACGTATACTGCTCCCAGCTGAGGGTTCGTTACATTGCGTCAGTGCAGACAGTCATCTGTGGGGTAATAACCAGACGAAATCTGCCTCCTGCCCTGATGTTACAATATGTCAGTACAGTCCAGGATGTGATTCTAAGCAGCGGCCAACAGTACCAGACCCTCAGTGGGACAAGACCCCAGGTGGTGATGTCCCCGGGGGCCACACTAATCACTAGTCACGATGGTTGTGCTGGAATCTGAACACCCTGAACTAAAGAAATTCCTTCAGAACCGAGAAAGACTGAGCCCAGCAAAGTGACAAATGGGAGGGACAAAACCTTCACATCCACTGGAATTATTACTGGTTATTATAAATAACTCTCCATCTGTCATGGGGTTACCGTGACAGAGAGGAGCCAGAAGACCGCAGCGTCAGATTTTTCCTACTCCTGCACTGATTAGAAGCACTTCAGCTTCATATTAAGCGGTGTAAGTTTATTTTAGCAGTACAGGGATTAATCTGCTCAGTTGAGAGCTCCTGGAAACTTTCCTGCATTAAGGCTCAGCTGTGCACTGTTAGCCCCTCCCATCTCCTATATAATCTGGGCCCTGACTACCACTCATTGTCAGGGCTAGCACTCATTGTCAGGGCTAGCTTATGCTGCATGGCTGGAGGTTGTTGCTGGTTGGAGAAGGCGTTTGGTGGATTTATCTATAATTGTTGCTGGGTTTTGAGTGTTTGATAATTCCCATTCATCTCCTACTTTGGTTTCACCCAATCCTCCACTCCCCGCTGCATTACTCTGTTATATGTGTGAGTATATTTGTATGGTTGGTATTTTTAGTTTCCCCTGTTCGTATTACCTTGCTACATGCTTGGTGTATTATGGACCATATTATTCCCCTCTACCCTAGGTGGGGGAAGGGTACAGACAGAGGGCGGTTCAGGAGCTAAGGCAAGGTACGTGGCCCCGGTGTCTTCATCATCAGATGTATTCTGGGAACAGGGCAAGCTAAGGCGCCCTTAGCATTAGTGACAGGGAAGGAGCCCTAGGTCTTGGGACACCCGACAACAGAGTCATTTCATTTGCTCTGACCATAAACATTTTCTGATCCATTATGGATCCTATCACTGCTCTGACGGGGCAACTGCAGCAGCTCAGCCTGGAGGTGGCAGATTTACGCGCCGTTGTTTTGCAGCACCCTAATACTGTCATGTGTGCATCGCCACGAAGATCGTCGCGGTTGCACATTCTGACTTCTCACAGCTGAGTTGCTGTTTCTTTGTGTTTGGCAGTTAGGGAGTTAATTCTGTCTGTGCTCAGTTCTGGGACTGGGTGCAGTTTCTTCCGGCTGCAATTAATTATTTGTTGATTGGTTTCCTTTAAATCTCTGGTTGTCTGTGTTGGGAGTTGCCAGTGAAATTCTTCATGCAGACCACAGATAGGATTGTATCTGTATAGACTTAAGTTAAAGAGCTCCTTAGTTGTTTTAAGCTCACCTTGCTTAGAGTTTAATATCCCAGATCATTTATGTTCCTTCTGTGTTTGAGTGTGTATGCAAGTCTGTGTTTTCTCCAGTCTGTCTTATATGTCTAATCTGTGTATTTAGCAGAGATCAGCCCATATCCCTTTGGTGGTAGTCAGGATCCTTCTTAGGACTGATTACAGGGTTCAGGGACTGATAGGAGACAGGGTTAGGCTGGAGACTTGGACCTCTGAACCATTATCAGTACCTCCAAGGTGAGGGATTAGTTAGGACCCCAGTTTAGGGTCAGGTTAGACCCCGGTCCTCCTCTTTCCTGTGACAGTGTATCAAGTCCTCAAGATTAACCCTGAGTTCAACGGATATCGTGTCAGGTAAATCTATTCTATATTTACATGCTGATGTTGCTAATCTATATGTTGTATAGAGTGTTGTTCTTTTAAGAATAGTTTACTGACATTGTACACATATCATAAGACCGCGTGACAAATACACCCTATACCCTGGTGTAGGAATCACGTCTCCCAGGCAAACCATAGTGGAGCCCAAGATCGCTTTGCCGGACAGGTTCTCTGGGGGGCCGAGGCAAGTTTGGTGTTTTCAGGGAGGAATGTAAACTGTACTTTAGGTTGCGTCCTGTTTCCTCAGGAACCGAGGAGCAATGGATGGGGATAATCTCTCTCTTTCAGAGTGACTCCCAAGCATGGGCGCTTTCTCTCCCGTCTGACTCCCAGTCGCTCCAGACGGTAGAGGATTTTTTTCTGACACTGTGTCTTACATACGACTACCCCAACTGCGTCTCCCTGGCTGAGTCCACACTGCGTCAGCTCCAGCAAGGAGACCGGCCGGCGGAGGAGTATTGCTCCGAGTTTCTGGAGACGGGCCACTCACTCTAAGTGAAATGACTCTTTCTGGAAAGCAGTCTGTTGTTCGGCGCAAAGGGGGAGTATGTTTTTACTGCGGTAGAAAGGGCCATTTCTTAGGCACGTGTCCTTCTCTAGCTCACTATCACAACTCAGCTGTCAGGTGACCCGGGACCAGGGGCTCCTTCCCTGTCCCTACCACTAGGGGATGCCCTAGCTCGCCCTATTCCCTGTTATACTTCTGAAGGGGAAGATGCCGGGACCGCCACCATTGCCTTATCTCCTGAGTTAGCCCTCTGTTTGTTCTCTTCCTCCACCCAGGTAAGAGGGGAGCTACTATGCACCACAGTACACCAACCTGACGAACAAGGCAACACAAACAAGGGTAAACTAAAAATACCAAGCATACAAATATTCACTCACATATATCAGAAGAATGCATCGGGGAGTGGAGGATGGGAATAACACCAAAGTAGGAGGGAAGGGAATTATCACACTTACAACCCACACAACAGTAACAGATAACTCCTTCAAACTCCTTCTCATATGAACACCTCTCCTCCTATCTCCTCCTAAGCCATGCAGCAAATGCTAGCTCTGATATGGGTTTGAATCAGGACCCAGATTATAAAAGGCATGGGAGTGACTCCCGCCCCATCGTCCTTATGATTGTGCCATTAATCTCGTTCCTGGTGCCAAGCTGCCCAAGAGCAGACTCTATAATATTTCTGGCCCAGAGAGACAGGCCATTAAGGACTACATCACAGAAAGCCTGGCTAATGGTCATATCAGACCATCCTCATCCTCCATTGCTGCAGGGTTCTTTTTTGTAAAGAAGAAAGATGGGGGTTACGCCCTTGCCTGGATTTCTGCAAACTCAATCTGATCACGGTCCGTGATCCATATCTGCTCCCTTTCATCCTGGACCTCTTTAATCAGATTGTAGGAGCAATATGGTTTTCAAACTGGACCTCAGGGGGCATATAATCTCATCCGTATTAAGGAGGGGAATGAGTGGAAAACATTGTTCAATACGCCTGAAAGACTTTATGAGAACCTGGTGATGCCTTTTGGGTTGATGAATGCGCCCGCCGTCTTTCAACACTTTGTAAATTATGTCTTTAGCCACCTGGTAGGCAGATTCATGGTTATCTATCTGGATGACATACTAATTTATTCACCTGACCTTGAGTCACGCCAGGTACATGTCAGGCAGGTCTAAGAGATGCTCCGAGACAATAAATTATATGTTAAACCCGGGAAGTGTATGTTCTCGGTTGAGGAGATCCCTTTTCTAGGATACGTGTTGTCATCCACCTGTTTTCACATGAATCTGGCGAAAGTCCAGGCGGTATTTGATTGGGTTCATCCTGAGGATTTGAAGGTGTTACAAAGATTTTTAGGTTTCGCCAACTACTACCGTAAATTCATAAAGAACTTTTCGGTAGTAGCCAAACCTCTTACAGATATGACCAAGAAGGGAAGAGACTTCTCCACATGGTCCAGTCCTGCCAGGTAGGCATTTGATATGTTGAAGAGTTGTTTTTCTTCTGCGCCGATTCTCATACAGTCTGACGTCTTTCAGCATTTTATCGTTGCGGTCGATGCGTCTGAGATGGGAGTGGGGGCTGTATTGTCGCAGGGTGCGTCTCCTGGTAAATGGCATCCATGTGCTTATTTTTCTAAAATACTCTCGTCTGCAGAGAAAAATGATGACATTAGTAACAGGGAACTCTGAGCAATCAAATGGTCTTTTGAAGAGTGTCGTCATTTTTGGAGGAAGCGGTTCATCCAGTTATGGTAATCACGGATCATAAGAATCTGGTATATTTAGAATCGGCGACACGTCTAACACCTCGACAGGCAAGATGGGCATTGTTCTTTACCAGGTTTAACTTTGTTGTCACTTATAGGTCGGGGAACAAGAACATTAAGGAAGATGCCTTATCTCCTCCCCCAGGAAAGCAGCGGGATAAGTGTGAACCGGTACCTATTCTACATAAAGGGGTGGTTATGGCGTCTATATGCTCTGATCTGGAAAGAGAGGTGGTTGTCGCTCAGGAGGATGCCCCTGCTGTCTGTCCACTTGGTAAACTGTTTGTTCCTGTTAATCTCCCTCTTAGAGCCCTTAGTGAACATCACGATTCAGTGTTGGCCGGACACCCTGGTAATAAGGCCACCACTGATCTGCTTATTCTGGGTTTTTGGTGGCCAGGTGCTCATCAGGATGTCCGGGAGTATGTAGCCGCCTGCAGTGTCTGTGTGCATTCTAAGACCTCTCATACTCAGCCGTCGGGGGCTCTCCAACCATTGGAGATTCCCAGTAGACCTTGGACACATTTGTCGGTCGATTTTGTCACGGAACTTCCCGTGTCAGCGGGAAATACTGTAGTTCTGGTGGTGGTGGATAGATTTAGTGAAATGTCTCAGTTTATCACTTTATCAGCTTTACCGAATACCAAATCCTTAGCGCAAGTTTTCGTCAGGGGAATTATTAGATTATATAGGATCCTGACCGATATTGTTTCTGATCGTGGGTGCAGTTTGTCTACAAGTTTTGGAGGGCATATTGCACCTGCCTGGGGATCCTTTGTCATTTTCTTCTGCTTTTCACCCGCAGTCTAATGGGCAGACTGAGCGGGTCAACCAGGCTCTGGAGACGTATCTCAGGTGTTTTGTGTCTGTGAATCAGGAGGACTGGGTTACCTACTTACCGCTGGCCGAATTCGCTGTAAATAATCGTTGTCAGGAATCTACTGGTAAGTCCCCATTGTTCGGGGCATATGGGTTTCATCCTCAGTTTAGTTCTTTTAATGGTAATCGCCCTTTTGGATTACCGGAAGAAGAACAGTTTTCATCTTCCATCTCTACCATATGGCAGGGAGTGACTCATAATTTGAGGACGATGGGATCCAAATATAAGAGAGTGTCTGATCAGAGACGTTTGGTGGATCCGGACCTGTGTGTTGGTGACTTGGTGTGAATGTCCACTAGGAACATTAAGCTGAAAGTTCTGTCTTGGAAGCTGGGTCCCAGGTTTATTGGTCCTTATAAGATCGTAGCCACCATCAATCCCGCAGCATTCCGCCTTGCCTCTTCAAAAAATGCGCTCCGTCTTTAGTACCATCACCTCTACCACCGTCTCCTGTCACTGTTGATGGAAACTTGGAGTTTCAGATTGCGAAAATCATGGATTGTTGTTTAGTTTGTCCTACTCCGGTGCTGAGAAGAAGCACTTCTCCTTTTTAAATGGTGTTTATTTCTTTTGGCAGAACAGGGGTTAATCGGCCATGTTGGAAATTCCTGTGCTCTCAGCTGAGCTCGGTTAACCGCTCCCGTCCCCTTTATAATCTAGGTCCTGATTCACACCAACGTCAGAGCTATCATTTGCTGCATGGCTTAGGAGAGGTGTTCATATGAGAAGTAGAGTTGGTGGAGTTATTAGTGACTGTAGCTTGGTTTGTATGTGTGGTAATTCTTTATCCTTCTCTGTTTTGGTTTATTTCCCTACTTCCACGCCCCGGTGCATTTCTCTGTTATATGTCAGTGAATATTTTGTGTGCGTGGTGTTTTCAGTTAACCCTTGTTTGTGTTGCCTTGTTCACCAAGTTGGGGTACTGCGTTGCACAGTAGCACCCCTGTAAGGAAAACACACGAGAGGAGCCGGGGGATACGGATGTCCCCCGCCGTTACCAATCTGTGACGGAGCTTACAAAGTCACAGCTTTCTGGCGCCCCCTTAACCTCAGGACAGTCAGGGAACTGCACCTAGGATGAGTAGTCACCGGAGAGGCTTCCCTGTCATGTACTGGTTATCGGGGCACTCTGCAGTGAGGGCGGTATATATCACCAGTCCCTGGCCGGTTATATACAGGTGCATCTCACAAAATTAGAATATCATCAAAAAGTTAATTTATTTCCGTTCTTCAATACAAAAAGTGAAACTCCAATATTACAAACAAGATCCCAGAGTCTGGAGGTAGAGTGGAGGCCACAATCCAAGCTGCTGGAGGTCTAGTGTGAAGTCTCCACCATTAGTGGTGGTTTGGGGAGCCATGTCATCTGCTGGTGTAGGTCCACTGTGTTTTATCAAGACCAAAGTCAGCGCAGCCGTCTACCAGGACATTTTACAGCACTTCATGCTTCCTTCTGCCGACAAGCTTTATGGAGATGGAAATGTCATTCTCCAGCAGGACTTGGCCCCTGTCCACACTGCCAAAAGTACCAATACCTGGTGTACACACAACAGTATCACTGTGCTTGATTGGCAGCAAACTCGCCTGACCTTAACCCCATAGAGAATCTATGGAGTATTGTCAAGAGGAAGATGAGACACCAGACCCAACAATGCAGACGAGCTGAAGGCTGCTATCAAAGCGACCTGGGCTTCCATAACCCCTCAGCAGTGCCACAGGCTGATCCCTCCATGCCACGCTGCATTGATGCAGTAATTGATGCAGAAGGAGCCCGACCAAGTACTGAGTGCATTTACTGATCATACATTTCAGTAGGACAAGATTTCAGATTTTACAATCATTTTTCAACTTGTGTTATAAAGTATTCTAATTTACTGAGATAATGACTTTTGGGTTTTCATTGGCTGTAAGCCATAATCATCGACATTAACAGAAATAAACAAGTGAAATAGATCACTCTGTGTGTAATGACTCTACACAATATAGGAGAGTCACTTTTTGTATTAAAGAACTGAAATAAATTAACTTTTTGATGATATTCTAATTTTGTGAGAAGCACCTGTATATATAAACCTCCAGTCCGTCACTGCCAGGATCCCCCAGTAACACCAGAATGGTATACTGCCACCAGTTCCTCGTTAGATATAAGTCCTGTCCGTTAACAAACTTATATCGGGTCAGAAACCAACCCCAGGTAGCATATAAGTACTAGCCGAACTCATGGACGTGGAAAATCGGGTTTCGAGAGAAAAGAGAAGACCAAAATTAATTGATATTTTAATTGCCGAAAGGCGCACTAGAAACTACAAATATATACAGAGTAATAAATAGATATTACAGCCAGAAGTACTGAAAAAGTAGGGTACAGGTTGGGGATGGCAGTTAGCTGGATGTGTCACGTTACTGTTTCTTATCACTTGTGGATGAGGGGAAGCTCTCGTATCCACAGGCACCTTCTTAGTTTCTGGTCCGTCTCCATGCACGACGTGACGCGGCTTCCATGGCAGAACAATAACAAAGGCTAAAGGTGTGTAGGTAGCCTTTAACCCTTAGCTCGCCCCCTCCCATATTTGGCACCACCCTCTGGGTTGGACTGAATTCTCTTTCCTTGACCTCCTAGCTGAAATAATTCCCAATATCTAGGGTGGGTTATAACTTCCTAGCGGGAGGTCCAAACAGGACGACTGACGTCTCAACGAGTTTGTTGGGACTGGAACGATATGGAGAGTCCAAACTTGGGTCGGCTAAGTGGTTCTGGAGAGCCAGTCTCGATAACTTGGTATCTGTGACCGCTAGAGAAAGATTGGATGCAGGGGTGTGTGCGGAGGGCTCCCAGGGCTCTGGTGGTATATTGGACTTAACCCTGAGATGCACGGTACTCTCATCTCGGTATATTGGACTTAACCCCGAGATGCTGGGTACTCTTGTAAGTCATCTCTAGATGTTGGTGATGCTCAGTCTAGAGCTTTCCCTTGATAGCTAATTGATTTTGTCCGCCTTGCACATAAGACGGCAGGGTGTCCCAGCTCTGTTCCTCCTAGCCTTCATTAACACGTGGCCTCTAATTCTCTGGCCAAATGGTGAAGTTCTGTTCTTTTGGGGATTTGTGTACTTATCCCGAGGGTGGGGGCCACAATTCAGGAGTGGAGGAATATCTCTGGACAATATAATGGGCCTGAATTAATAAATCCAACATGGAGTCTCCCTCGTCCCTCACAGCCCCCCTTTCCTGGTTGGGGGAAGAGAACAGACGGAGGGCTGATTCAAGAGATAAGGCAAGGATGGCGGCACCTGTATCTTCACCTTCAGAAGCATCCCGGGGAATAGGGCGAGCTAGGGCGCCGCCTAGTGGTAGAATCAGGGAAGGAACCCCTGGACCAGGATTACCCGACAGCTGGGTTGTGTCATTCGAATTAAAGAGGGGGATGAGTGGAAAACAGTTTTCAATACTCCTGAGGACACTATGACAACCTGGTGATGCCATTTGGGTTGACGAATGCCCCCGCCGTCTTTCAGCACATTGAAAATGACATCTTTATTCACCTAAACCAGATAATTATAACCACCCGAGGCTGACAGGAGTAGGAGTGCACATGTCACAGGAGTACTGATGATGGGATCTATTATAGGGTGGAGTATTGATGATGGGATCTATTATAGGGTGGCATATTGATGATCAGATCTATTATAGGGCGGAGTATTGATGATGGGATCTATTATAGGGCGGAGTATTGATGATGGGATCTATTATAGGGCGGAGTATTGATGATGGGATCTATTATAGGGCAAAATATGGGATCTATTATAGGGCGGAGTATTGATGATGGGATCTATTATAGAGCGGAATATTGATGATGGGATCTGTTATAGGGCGGAGTATTGATGATGGTATCTATTATAGGGCGAATATTGATGATGGGATCTATTATAGGGTGGAGTATTGATGATGGTATCTATTATAGGCGGAATATTGATGATGGGATCTGTTATAGGGCGGAGTATTGATGATGGGATCTATTATAGGGCGGAATATTGATGATGGGATCTATTATAGGGTGGAGTATTGATGATGGGATCTATTATAGGGCATAATATTGATGATGGGATCTATTATAGGGAGGAGTATTGATGATGTGATCTATTATAGGGCACAATATTGATGATGGGATCTATTATAGGGTGGAGTATTGATGATGGGATCTATTATAGGGCATAATATTGATGATGGGATCTATTATAGGTGGAATATTGATGATCAGATCTATTATAGGGCGGAGTATTGATGATGGGATCTATTATATGGCGGAGTATTGATGATGGGATCTATTATAGGCGAGTATTGATGATGGTATCTATATAGGTGGAATATGATGATCAGATCTATTATAGGGCGAGTATATGATGATGGGATCTATTATAGGGCGGAGTATTGATGATGGGATCTATTATAGGGCGGAGTATTGATGATGGGATCTATATAGGGCAAATATGGGATCTATTATAGGGCGGAGTATTGATGATGGGATCTATTATAGGGCGGAATATTGATGATGGGATCTATTATAGGGCGGAGTATTGATGATGGTATCTATTATAGGGCGAAATATTGATGATGGGATCTATTATAGGGTGGAGTATTGATGATGGGATCTATTATAGAGCGATATTGATGATGGGATCTGTTATAGGGCGGAGTATTGATGATGGGATCTATTATAGGGCGGAATATTGATGATGGGATCTATTATAGGGTGGAGTATTGATGATGGGATCTATTATAGGGCATAATATTGATGATGGGATCTATTATAGGGAGGAGTATTGATGATGTGATCTATTATAGGGCACAATATTGATGATGGGATCTATTATAGGGCAGAGTATTGATGATGGGATCTATTATAGGGCGGAATATTGATGATGGGATCTATTATAGGGTGGAGTATTGATGATGGGATCTATTATAGGGCATAATATTGATGATGGGATCTATTATAGGGAGGAGTATTGATGATGGGATCTATTATAAGGCAGAGTATTGATGATGGGATCTATTATAGGGCAGAGTATTGATGATGGGATCTATTATAGGGCAGAACATTGATGATGGGATCTATTATAGGGCAGAGTATTGATGATGGGATCTATTATAAGAAAATAACAATCCACCGCACTCATCGAACAAGTAGATGCAAATGAAATAGTATTTATTGTAGTACTTTACATCAGAGAGAGAAAAAAGTGCCATGTTGTGAAACAAGATACATATACCATATATACAATAATACCCAACGTTTCGATCCACCTGGATCTTATTCATGGGTAACTGTAGAGAGATCAGAGAACCAAGATCAGTGAAGAAAGTACCAAAAAACATATGTACATAAACATATATACAGATATACATATTTACATAGTAATATAATTATAATGATATCAGAAAATATTTATATGAATACGTTCTTATGTTAGCAACAAATGATTGTATGGGTAATATTACCTTACTAAATATTTCTAGATAGTGAATGTGTCACACACTGAAGAAAAGTTTAAGGGAACATGAAGAAGTACCTTGAATATATGTATCAAAAGAGAGATGGCACTAAATGAAGACAAATCAAAGTAGTCCCTATGGGTAATCGCCAGGTACTAGGGTAAAAAAGATAAATGTATTATAAGACCAAATCTGTAAGAAAAGGAGTCCATATGTAAAGCAGAAGTTACCTGTGGCAAGTCAGTGGGGGCTAGATGAGCCAGGAAAAGGGATATGCTGCAGAGAAGAAAATGTGCTATGAGGACCCCTTTAAATTCTGCATAATGATAGTAAGCCTGTTGCAGAGAAAATCGCCAATACCTGAGATAGGGGATTAATGTGCTGCTGAATGTGCCTGCATAGGTTGTGGGGGCCATCCCTGTTTAAATACCGGCGCCGTGTCACGTCGGACCGGAAGTGCGTCACCCGGGACCGGACGTGACGCGGCGTCAAGGAAAATTGAGTCGGCGCATGCGCAGTGGTAGCATGGAGGTGTGGACGCCATGATGGTTAATGGCAGGGCATATAGTGACGTGCCAGGTTGGGAGGAGAAAGTTAAGGCTGTGTGACACGTCATGGGAGGCTAGCGCATGCGCTTTAGTGTTACTGTCGTACTTATGATGTTTGTTTGTATGAGGCAGAAAGGAGCGAGATAAAGATGTGGGGTGAGCAAGGGGATAAAGCAGGCCAATATTTATTATAATAATGGAGAGAAATGAAAAATGTAGTAAAGAAAATAAACGGATCAGAAACATTTTTTTTGAAAATAAAAATAAAATAATAATAAAAAAATATATATAAAAATAATAGAAAATTGTTGAAAAAATAAAATGTTGAAAGATGAAAATAAAATTGAAAAAATTAAAATAAAAAGTAAAATAGAGTAATATGATGAAATAAAATAAAAATAAAAATCAAAATTAAAAATAATGTATGAATGAATAAAGAGGAATTGAAAATTTAAATGTAAAAATGAAAAAATAAAGAGATAAAAATAAAAATAAAAATTTAAAAATAAAATAAAATGTAAAAGTAAAAAATAAAAAGAATATAAAAAGAAGAAAAAACTGAAGAAAAAACTTTGGAAAACTTACCCGTTAGGCAAGGTAATCAGCGAGTCTAAAAGTTGAATGAGAAAAGGAAAAATGGTTAGAGTAGCCAATTAATATCCCTATTAAGGCCCCTAGGGAACAAGGTATCCAGTTTATGTATCCAATACGTCTCTCTCAGTTTCAGACGCTTGATACGGGATCTATTATAAGGCAGAGTATTGATGAAGGGATCTATTATAGGGCGTAATATTGATGATGGGATCAATTATAAGGCAGATTATTGATGATTGGATCTATTATAGGGCGGAGTAATGATGATGGGATCTATTATAGGGCGTAATATTGATGATGGGATCTATTATAAGGCAGAGTATTGATGATGGATCTATTATAAGGCAGAATATTGATAATGGATCTATATAGACAGAGTATCAATGATCAGATCTATTATAGGGTGGAATATTGATGATCGATATATTATAGGGCGGAGTATTGATGATCAGATCTATTATTGGGCGGAGTATTGATGATCAGATCTATTATAGGGTGGAGAATTGATGATCAGATCTATTATAGGGCGGAGTATTGATGATGGATCTATTATAGGGCGGAGTATGATGATGGGATCTATTATAGGGCGGAGTATTGATGATGGGATCTATTATGGGCAGAGTATGATGATGGATCTATTATAGGGCGGAGTATTGATGATCAGATCTATTATAGGGCGGAGTATGATGATCAATCTATTATAGGGCGGAGTATTGATGATGGGATCTCTATAGGCGAGTATTGATGATGGATCTATTATAGGGCGGAGTATTGATGATCAGATCTATTATAGGCAGAGTATTGATGATCAGATCTATTATTGGGCGGAGTATTGATGATGGATCTATTATAGGGCGGAGTATTGATGATCAGATCTATATAGGGCGGAGTATTGATGATCAGATCTATTATAGGCGGAGTATTGATGATGGGATCTGTTATAGGGCGGAGTATGATGATGGATCTATTATAGGGCGGAGTATTGATGATCAGATCTATTATAGGCGGAGTATTGATGATCAGATCTATTATTGGGCGGAGTATTGATGATGGGATCTATTATAGGGCGGAGTATTGATGATCAGATCTATTATAGGGCGGAGTATTGATGATCAGATCTATTATAGGGCGGAGTATTGATGATGGGATCTGTTATAGGGCGGAGTATTGATGATGGGATCTATTATAGGGCAGAGTATTGATGATCAGATCTATTATAGGGCAGAGTATTGATGATCAGATCTATTATAGGGCGGAGTATTGATGATCAGATCTATTATAGGGCGGAGTATTGATGATCAGATCTATTATAGGGCGGAGTATTGATGATCAGATCTATTATAGGGCGGAGTATTGATGATGGGATCTATTATAGGGCGGAGTATTGATGATCGATCTATTATAGGGCAGAGTATTGATGATTGATCTATTATAGGGCGGAGTATTGATGATCGATCTATTATAGGGCGGAGTATTGATGATGGGATCTATTATAGGGCGGAGTATGATGATCGATCTATTATAGGGCGGAGTATTGATGATGGGATCTATTATAGGCGGAGTATTGATGATCAGATCTATTATAGGGCGGAGTATTGATGATGGGATCTATTATAGGGCGGAGTATGATGATCGATCTATTATAGGGCAGAGTATTGATGATTGATCTATTATAGGGCGGAGTATTGAGATCGATCTATTATAGGCGGAGTATTGATGATGGGATCTATTATAGGGCGGAGTATTGATGATGGGATCTATTAAGGGCGGAGTATTGATGATGGGATCTATTATAGGGTGGAGTATTGATGGATCTATTATAGGCGGATATTGATGACGATCTATTATAGGGCGGAGTATTGATGATCGATCTATTATAGGGCGGAGTATTGATGATGGGATCTATTATAGGGCGGAGTATTGATGATCGATCTATATAGGGTGGAGAATTGATGATCAGATCTATTATAGGGCGGAGTATTGATGATGGGATCTATTATAGGGCGGAGTATTGATGATGGGATCTATTATAGGGCGGAGTATTGATGATGGGATCTATTACACTATGTAACACAATTTTTGTTCCTGGCTTCCAAGTGTAATATTTCAACTGCTTATGTTTAAAGACTATGGAAAAACTACTACATTCAGCACAAACTTTGATTTTATGACCACAGGCCAGAAAATTTTGTATTTATTGTGTCAAAAAAAGGAAATTATTATATTTTCGTTCATGCGGTCTAATAAAAAACAACACTTGCATGGTAAATAGATAAAGACAATCAAAACTCACTCAAAAAGGTTCAGAAATGAGTAGTTTTTCTAGATTTGTGAGTGTACAGCAAATCGCTTAATCGAAGAAGCCCCAAATGTAGTCCCCATCATGTTTTCATTATACTGTCCTTGGTAATGACGTTCAAAGTCCAATATATCTTGATGAAAGCGCTCGCCTTGCTCCTCTGAGTAAGAGCCCATGTTCTCCTTGAACTTGTCAAGATGAGCGTCAAGGATATGGACTTTGAGAGACATTCTGCATCCCATTATGGCGTAATTCTTTATGAGAGTCTGAACCAACTGCGCATAGTTTTCAGCCTAGTGATTACCTAGGAAGCCATGAACCACTGCAACAAAACTATTCCAAGCTGTTTTATCGGTCCTGTTCAGCAGCCTGGCGAACTCGTCACATTCTATGATCTTCTTGATCTGTGGTCCGACAAAGATACCAGCCTTGACCTTTGCCTCGAACAGTTTTGGAAAGAGATCTTGGAGGTACTTGAAAGCAGCTGACTCCTTGTCAGGAGCCGTGACAAATTGCTTGATGAGGCCTAACTTGATATGCAGTGGTGGCATCAGCACCTTCAGAGGTTTTTCCATCAATATGGCCATGTGAGGGCTTACTTTTTGCAGGACGAGTTGTAATTTTGAAAGACTCAATTAGTTTTAGCATGTCTTGTACTCGAAAACAGGAAAAAAATTTCAAGTGCAGTGAAATTTCAAAAAAAGTGCAATCCTACACTTGTTTTTTTGTTTGGCTTTTTTGCTAAGTTCACTAAATGCTAAAACTGACCTGCCATTATGATTCTCCAGGTCATTATAAGTTCATAGACACCAAACATGTCTAGGTTCTCCTTTATCTAAGTTTGCTAAAAAAAAATTGCGTGATCTCCGGTTAGGTGAGAGCTTATTTTTTCCGTGCCCAGCTGACGTTTTTAATGACACGACTTTTGTGCAGATACGTTCTTTTGATTGCCCATTATTGCATTTTAATGCAATGTCGCAGCGACCAAAAAAAGGTAATTCTGGCGTTTTGACTTTTTTTGTCGCAACGCCGTTTAGCAATTAGGTTAATCCTTTTTTTATTGATAGATCAGCCGATTCTGAACGCGGTGATATCAAATATGTGTATGTTTGATTTTTTTTATTGTTTTATTTTGAATGGGGCGAAAATGGGGTGATTTGAACTTTTTTTTTTTTTTAAAACATTTGTTTTTACTTTTAGTATGCTTAATAGTCCCCATGGGAGTCTAGAAGATGCCATAGCTCGATCGCCTCTGCTACATACAGGTGATGCTCAGATCACCTTTATGTAGCAGAATTACTGCATTGCTATGAGCGCAGACAACAGGGTTGTGCTCATAGCAATCCGGCATAACAGCCATAGAGGGAGACCTCTGATTGTTTGCCGATGCACCGATGACCCCCGATCACATGACGGGGGTCAGCGGTGTGCGTATTTTCGGCTGGAAGAACTTGTTAAATGCCGCTGTCATGTTTAACAGCGGCACTTACCTACTTAATAGGCGCGAGTGGATCGCGATTCCACTCGTGCCTATTGCGGGCATATGTCAGCTGTTCAAAACAGCTGACATGTCCCGGCTTCGATGCAGGCTCACTGCCGGAGCCCTCATCAAATCGGGGGGATACTGGCTACGGACGTACTATTCCGTCCGAGGGCAGTAAGGGGTTAAACTGTACTCGATCTAAATCATTGAAATTCTACAAAATAAAGCACTGCCATGTAAACGAGCAGCAATTATTCACCTTACCTTCAAGAGTTTTCTTGCAATATTCGCATGTGAAATGAGGTGCCCAGGACTTGTTTTGATCCCTGACAGGCATGCGAAATATGCCTTGTAGGCCTCGCACATCATACGACATGCTTTCACTGAATACTTTCTCACTCGTCTTTAGAAATTGTCCACACACGTTGCAAAATGTGTCTTCTGGGCGCAAACAACATCTTGATGCCATCTTAAACAAATAATTGCTCTTTAACTATGATTCGTTATTCTCTTACTCAGCAATAACATAAACCGAAATGTTGGATCGAGTCACCTGTGCTTTCATACTTGCATGACTACTATTGAACAGTCGAGAACGTTCTAGAAAGTTCTAAAAGTTTCTAGACACTTCCAGATAATTCTGGAAAATTGTAGAAACTTCTGCACAATTCTAGCAGTTAAACAATAATCTAGAAGACTACTCCGTATTGAATAAGAATCGAGAATTTTCCCGAAAACAGACATATTTTAAAATTTCATTGTCCTGATCACAAAAGCAAAGTTTTTGTGGAACAACTATTTTCTATTTGTTTTAGGCATAATGGGTTAGGAAAACACACTTTGGACCCAGGAACAAAAAATAAATAAAAATTTGTTACATAGTGTTATTGGGCAGAGTATTGATGATGGGATCATTATAGGGCGGAGTATTGATGATCAGATCTATTATAGGGCGGAGTATTGATGATGGGATCTATTATAGGGCGGAGTATTGATGATCAGATCTATTATAGGGCGGAGTATTGATGATCAGATCTATTATAGGGCGGAGTATTGATGATAGGATCTCTTATAGGGCGGAGTATTGATGATGGGATCTATTATAGGGCGGAGTATTGATGATCAGATCTATTATAGGGCGGAGTATTGATGATCAGATCTATTATAGGGCGGAGTATTGATGATCAGATCTATTATTGGGCAGAGTATTGATGATGGGATCTATTATGGGGCGGAGTATTGATGATCAGATCTATTATAGGGCGGAGTATTGATGATCAGATCTATTATTGGGCGGAGTATTGATGATGGGATCTATTATAGGGCGGAGTATTGATGATCAGATCTATTATAGGGCGGAGTATTGATGATCAATCTATTATAGGGCGAGTATTGATGATCAGATCTTATTGGGCGGAGTATTGATGATGGGATCTATTATAGGCGGAGTATGATGATCAATCTATTAAGGCGAGTATTGATGATCAATCTATTATTGGGCGGAGTATTGATGATGGATCTATTATGGCGAGTATTGATGATCGATCTATTATAGGGCGGAGTATTGATGATCAGATCTATTATTAGGGCGAGTATTGATGATGGGATCTATTATAGGGCGGATATTGATGATCAGATCTATTATAGGGCGGAGTATTGATGATCAGATCTATTATAGGGCGGAGTATTGATGATCGATCTATTATAGGGCGGAGTATTGATGATGGGATCTATTATAGGGGGAGTATTGATGATGGATCTATTATAGGGCGGATATTGATGATCGATCTATTATAGGGCGGAGTATTGATGATCGATCTATTATAGGCGGAGTATTGATGATGGGATCTATTATAGGGCGGAGTATTGATGATCGATCTATTATAGGGCGGAGTATTGATGATCGATCTATTATGGGTGGTATGAATGATGATCATTATAAGGGCGGAGTATTATGATGGAGCTATTATTATAGGGCGGAGTATTGATGATGATCTATTATAGGGCGAGTATTGATGATGGGATCTATTATAGGGCAGAGTATTGATGATGGGATCTATTATAGGGCGGAGTATTGATGATCAGATCTATTATAGGCGGAGTATTGATGATCAGATCTATTATAGGGCGGAGTATTGATGATGGATCTTTATAGGGCGGAGTATTGATGATGGGATCTATTATAGGGCGGAGTATTGATGATCAGATCTATTATAGGGCGGAGTATTGATGATCAGATCTATTATAGGCGGAGTATTGATGATCAGATCTATTATGGGCAGAGTATTGATGATGGATCTATTATAGGGCGGAGTATTGATGATCAGATCTATTATAGGGCGAGTATTGATGATGGGATCTATTATAGGGCGGAGTATTGATGATAGATCTATTATAGGGCGGAGTATTGATGATCAGATCTATTATAGGGCGGAGTATTGATGATCAGATCTATTATAGGGCAGAGTATTGATGATCAGATCTATTATAGGGCGGAGTATTGATGATCAGATCTATTATAGGGCAGAGTATTGATGATCAGATCTATTATAGGGCGGAGTATTGATGATCAGATCTATTATAGGGCGGAGTATTGATGATCAGATCTATTATAGGGCGGAGTATTGATGATCAGATCTATTATAGGGCGGAGTATTGATGATGGGATCTATTATAGGGCGGAGTATTGATGATCGATCTATTATAGGGCAGAGTATTGATGATCGATCTATTATAGGGCGGAGTATTGATGATCGATCTATTATAGGGCGGAGTATTGATGATGGGATCTATTATAGGGCGGAGTATTGATGATGGATCTATTATAGGGCGAGAGTATTGATGATGGATCTATTATAGGGTGGAGTATTGATGATGGGATCTATTATAGGGCGGATTATTGATGATCGATCTATTATAGGGCGGAGTATTGATGATCGATCTATTATAGGGCGGAGTATTGATGATCGATCTATTATAGGGCGGAGTATTGATGATGGGATCTATTATAGGGCGGAGTATTGATGATCGATCTATTATAGGGCGGAGTATTGATGATCGATCTATTATAGGGGGAGTATTGATGATGGGATCTATTATAGGGCAGAGTATTGATGATCGATCTATTATAGGGCGGAGTATTGATGATCGATCTATTATAGGGTGGAGTATTGATGATGGGATCTATTATAGGGCAGAGTATTGATGATCGATCTATTATAGGGCGGAGTATTGATGATCGATCTATTATAGGGTGGAGTATTGATGATGGGATCTATTATAGGGCAGAGTATTGATGATCGATCTATTATAGGGCGGAGTATTGATGATCGATCTCAGCCGCCTGCAGTTCGCCTCTTCTCCAGCAGATGTCGCGGCAGTGCAGGCTTCCCCGCTCCGCGCGCACCTGCCGCTCTTCTCCGCGGTATCGCTGGTTGTATATTCACATTGTCCCGACTGCAGCCGCAGGGAATGAACAGTTTCTGTCACACGGAGCTGTCACCAGGGCAACCGAAGTAGACCCGTGAGCAGCCCGCAGGGGGGCGGAGCTCAGAGCGAGGTCAACGCTCGTCAGAGAGAGAAATGAAGTGCGAGCTCTGTGTACAAGGTGAGTGCGAAGCCGGGAGCCAAGTACCCAGACTGCCCCCTATAGAGGAAGACCCCCGATACCCGGACTGCCCCCTATAGAGGAAGACCCCCGATACCCGGACTGCCCCCTATAGAGTGAGACCCCAGATACCCGGACTGCCCCTATAGAGGGAGACCCCCGATACCCGGACTGCCCCCTATAGAGGAAGACCCCCGATACCCGGACTGCCCCCTATAGAGGAAGACCCCAGATACCCGGACTGCCCCCTATAGAGGGAGACCCCCGATACCCGGACTGCCCCCTATAGAGGGAGACCCGATACCGGACTGCCCCCTATAGAGTGAGACCCCCGATACACGGACTGCCCCCTATAGAGGAGCCAGTACCACTGCCCCTATAGAGACCGATACCCGGACTGCCCCCTATAGAGGGAGACCCCCAGATAACCCGGACTGCCCCCTATAGAGGGAGACCCCCGATACCGGACTGCCCCCTATAGAGGAGACCCCGATACCCCGGACTGCCCCCTATAGAGGGAGACCCCCGATACACGGACTGCCCCCTATAGAGGGAGACCCCAGATACACGGACTGCCCCCTATAGAGGGAGACCCCAGATACACGGACTGCCCCCTATAGAGGGAGACCCACGATACCCGACTGCCCCCTATAGAGGGAGACCCCGATACCGGACTGCCCCCTATAGAGGGAGACCCCAGATACACGGACTGCCCCCTATAGAGGAGACCCCGATACCCGGACTGCCCCCTATAGAGGGAGACCCCAGATACACGGACTGCCCCCTATAGAGGGAGACCCCAGATACCCGGACTGCCCCCTATAGAGGAGACCCCAGATACCCGGACTGCCCCCTATAGAGGTAGAACCCCAGATACCCGGACTGCCCCCTATAGAGGAGACCCCAGATACCCGGACTGCCCCCTATAGAGTGAGACCCCAGATACCCGGACTGCCCCCTATAGGGGAACCCCAGATACACGGACTGCCCCCTATAGAGGGAGACCCCAGATACACGGACTGCCCCCTATAGAGGGAGACCCCCGATACACGGACTGCCCCCTATAGAGGAGACCCCAGATACCCGGACTGCCCCTATAGAGTGAGACCCCAGATACCCGGACTGCCCCCTATAGAGGAAACCCCAGATACCCGGACTGCCCCTATAGAGGGAGACCCCAGATACCCGGACTGCCCCCTATAGAGGGAGACCCCAGATACCCGGACTGCCCCCTATAGAGGGAGATCCCTGATACACGGACTGCCCCCTATAGAGGAAGACCCCAGATACCCGGACTGCCCCCTATAGAGGAAGACCCTAGATACTCGGACTGCCCCCTATAGAGGGAGATCCCTGATACACGGACTGCCCCCTATAGAGGAAGACCCCAGATACTCGGACTGCCCCCATATAGAGGAGACCCCTGATACATGGACTGCCCCCTATAGAGGGAGACCCCAGATACCTGGACTGCCCTGTATAGAGTAAGACCCCAGATACCCGGACTGCCCCCTATAGAGGGAGACTCCAGATACCCGGACTGCCCCCTATAGAGGAAGACACCAGATACCCGGACTTACCCCTATAGAGGGAGACGCCAGATACCCGGACTGCCCCCTATAGAGGGAGACCCCAGATGCATGGACTGCCCCTATAGAGGGAGACCCCAGATACCCGGACTTACCCCTATAGAGGGAGACGCCAGATACACGGACTGCCCCTATAGAGGAAACCCCAGATACCCGGACTGCCCCCTATAGAGGGAGACCCCAGATACACTGACTGCCCCCTATAGAGGGAGCCCCCAGATACACGGACTGCCCCCTATGGAGACCCCCGATACATGGACTGCCCCCTATAGAGGGAGACCCCAGATACACGGACTGCCCCCTATAGAGGGAGACCCCTGATGCACGGACTGCCCCCTATAGAGGGAGACCCCAGATACACGAACTGCCCCCTATAGAGACCCCTGATACACGGACTGCCCCATATAGAGACCCACGATACACGGACTGCCCCCTATAGACACCCACGATACACGGACTGCCCCCTATAGAGGGAGACCCTAGATACACGGACTGCCCCCTATAGAGGGAAACCCTAGATACACGGACTGCCCCCTATAGAGACCCCTGATACACGGACTGCCCCCTATAGAGACCCACGATACCCGGACTGCCCCCTATAGAGACCCCTGATACCCGGACTGCCCCCTATAGAGACCCCTGATACCTGGACTGCCCCCTATAGAGACCCCTGATACACGGACTGCCCCTATAGAGGGAGACTCCAGATACACGGACTGCCCCCTATAGAGACCCCTGCTACACGGACTGCCCCCTATAGAGACCCACGATACAGACTGCCCCCTATAGAGAGACCCCAGATACACGGACTGCCCCCTGTAGAGACCCCCATACACGGACTGCCCCCTATAAAGACCCAAGATACACAGACTGCCCCCTATAGAGGGAGACCCCAGATACCCGGACTGCCCCCTATAGAGGGAGACCTCAGATACACGGACTGCCCCCTATAGAAGGAGACGCCAGATACACGGACTGCCCCCTATAAAGACCCCCCCATACACGGACTGCCCCCTATAAAGACCCCAGATACACAGACTGCCCCCTATAGAGGGAGACCCCAGATACACGGACTGCCCCCTATAGAGGGAGACTCCAGATACACTGACTGCCCCCTATGGAGGGAGACCCCAGATACACGGACTGCTCCCTATAGACGGGGACCCCGATACACGGACTGCCCCCTATAGACGGAGACGCCAGATACACGAGATGCACCTATAGAGGGAGACCCCAGATACACGGACTGCCCCTATAGAGGGAGACCCCAGTTACACGGACTGCCCCCTATAGACGGAGACGCCAGATACACGAGCTGCACCTATAGAGGGAGACCCCAGATACACGGACTGCCCCCTATAGACAGGGACCCCGATACACGGACTGCCCCCTATAGACGGGGAACCCCGATACACGGACTGCCCCCTATAGACGGAGACACCAGATACATGGAGCTTCCCAAGTCCATCGACTTTTCTCTGATTTTTGACTGCCCTCTATAGACATTCGTTTGAATGGCCCCCTCGGTCTGCCTCTCCTGCACCCAGATGCCCCCCTCGGTCTGCCTCTCCTGCCCCCTGATGCCCCCCTGTGTCTGCCTCTCCTGCACCCAGATGCTCCCCCGGTCTATGTCTCCTGCCCCAGATGCCCTCCCTGTGTCTGCCTCTCATGCCCCCCTCATTCTGCACCTCCTGCCCCCAGATGCCCCCCCTCTCGGTCCTTGCGTCTTTTGCCCCCAGAGGCCCACTCGGTCTGCTTGTTTTGCCCCCCTCCTTCTCTGTGTGTGGTCCCAGATGCGGGAGTGTCCCGGGATTTCCTCGGAGCTGGCAGCGGCCCCTAGTAGTGGGATGTAGGAGAGCTCGTCAGCCACGTTTATACCCGCCGTCTGCTCCCGGGTACAGGTCACAGGGAGGATGAGACGAGGAGATGGAAGGACTGATCGCTCAGGTACACGGGGGTCAGGGGGCTCCCACCGGGTGTAACCGCAAGTCGTGCAAATATAATTTAGAGGCATAAATAACGGGTGACTTCTCTCCAGATAGTGGGGGCGGAATAGAAATTCCTCTGGTTTCTTTGGTGTATAGCCATTCTTCCTGACTGTTTCCTTGGTGCTTGGATGTTCCATCTGTTTTCTTGCTGGACGGTTGTGCCTCCTGTTTTCTTTGGTGGACTGATGTTCCTCCTGACTCTTTCCTTGGTGGACTGATGTTCCTCCTGACTCTTTCCTTGGTGGACTGATGTTCCTCCTGACTGTTTCCTTGGTGGACTGATGTTCTTCCTGACTCTTTCCTTGGTGGACTGATGTTCCTCCTGACTCTTTCCTTGGTGGACTGATGTTCCTCCTGACTGTTTCCTTGGTGGACTGATGTTCCTCCTGACTGTTTCCTTGGTGGACTGATGTTCCTCCTGACTGTTTCCTTGGTGGACTGATGTTCCTCCTGACTCTTTCCTTGGTGGACTGATGTTCCTCCTGACTCTTTCCTTGGTGGACTGATGTTCCTCCTGACTCTTTCCTTGGTGGACTGATGTTCCTCCTGACTCTTTCCTTGGTGGACTGATGTTCCTCCTGACTCTTTCCTTGGTGGACTGATGTTCCTTCTGACTCTTTCCTTGGTGGACTGATGTTCCTCCTGACTCTTTCCTTGGTGGACTGATGTTCCTCCTGACTCTCTCCTTGGTGGACTGATGTTCCTCCTGAGGCTTTCCTTGGTGGACTGATGTTCCTCCTTACTCTTTCCTTGGTGGACTGATGTTCTTACTTACTCTTTACTTGGTGAACTGATGTTCTTCCTGACTGTTTCCTTGGTGGACTGATGTTCCTCCTGACTCTTTCCTTGGTGGACTGATGTTCCTCCTGACTTTTCCTTGGGGACTGTTATTCATCTTGACTGTTTCCTTGGTGGACTGATGTTCCTCCTGTTTCCTTGGTGGACTGATGTTCCTCCTCACTGATTCCTTGGTGGACTGATGTTCCTCCTCACTGTTTCGTTGGTGGACTGATGTTCCTCCTCACTGTTTCCTTGGTGGACTGATGTTCCTCCTCACTGTTTCCTTGGTGGACTGATGTTCCTTGTCATTGCTCCTGATTAATAGATGAATGATCTGCTCCGATTAGTCCATGCGCCCAATGACACGATAGTGATGGAACCTGGCAAGGTCCTGGGCAGAAAAGGGTTAATGTGGGGTCCGTCGGGGCTGCACTTGTTGGGATTCATTGATCCCAATAAATCTGCAGTTTTCCTGGATCTGCAGTGGATTCACGTCATTGTGTGAACTGCTGGAATCCAGATCTGGAGCTGTGGAGGGGCGCCGTGCTCGGCTTCGCTTCAGTGGTCAAACCTGTCAGTGCTTGCTGGGAGTTGTAGTTCCACAACAGCTGGGTGGTTGCAGGCAGTTGCTACAGAGACCAGAGTTCAGTACACTGCTGGCCGGGTGAGGCGACATTAGAGCAGCGCCAGGATTATGGTAATCCAGAATGTCTGATAGTCCGGCACCTCATGGTCTTATTGTTGCTGGATTAGAGGACGTCCTGTGGATTTTGCTCTTTATCACTGTCTCCTTTAAGTTGTGAACATGAGTGATCAGAAAGCTCCAGCAGTTCGGAAGTTAATCTGGGGACCCAATATTCTGCACCTTTTTAAGAGCCGTCGCTGCGTCCACAATCCTCCGTTGTTGTGACCCTGTAAGGACGAGAGTGAGACTGGTGAGACTGGTGGGGTCGTTAATGCCACTCTTTCAGCTTTTGGGGAGTTTCTGACATTTTGTATTTTTACTGCATTAACAATGCCGCGTCTTAGGCTGGGTTCACATTTGCGGTTGTGTCTGCAGCGTTTCTGATGCATACATCCACATTCGTCTTGTTTTCCTGTCTTTAACGTTGTGGACGCAGGTACATGCGTGGCTTGTGTACATTCAAAAATTCGCCAGGAAAATAGCACTTAACAATCGTCCCCAACTTCAAACGCATGCATGTGTTTGCATGCGTTTGCGGACGATACACTGCATACTCAACTGCAAATGTGAACCTAGCCTTACAGTTCCAGCAAAGCGGATGGATTTAAGAAGCCGCATGCACAGGGCTGGCTCCAGGTTTTCATGGGCCCCAGGCGGAAGAGTCTCAGTGGCCCCTATAACACATACCACGATTCATGATGCACAGACAAGAAATATAGGTACAGTACAAAGCCAAAGATTTCTCTTCTTCCATTACATGAGTGATATCTATTGTAAATTCTACAACAGGTCAGAAACCGCACAGTATAGTCCTCCATACAGTATTATGGGCACCACACGGCCCTCCATACAGTATCATAAGCACCACACCGTCCTCCATACAGTATTATGGGCACCACACGGTCCTCCATACAGTATCATAAGCACCACACCGTCCTCCATACAGTATTATGGGCACCACAACGGTCCTCCATACAGTATTATGGGCACCACACGGCCCTCCATACAGTATCATAAGCACCACAACCGTCCTCCATACAGTATTATGGGCACCACACGGCCCTCCATACAGTATCATAAGCACCACACCGTCCTCCATACAGTATTATGGGCACCACACGGTCCTCCATACAGTATTATGGGCACCACATAGTCCTCCATCCAGTATTATGGGCACCACACGGTCCTCTATACAGTATTATGGGTACCACACGGTCCTCCATACAGTATCATGGGCACCACACGATCCTCCATACAGTATTATGGGCCCCACAACGGTCCTCCATACAGTATCATGGGCACCACACGGTCCTCCATACAGTATCATGGGTACCACACGGTCCTCCATACAGTATTATGGGCACCACACGGTCCTCCATACAGTATTGTGGGCACCACACGGTCCTCCATACAGTATCATAAGCACCACACAGTCCTCCATCCAGTATTATGGGCACCACACGGTCCTCCATACAGTATCATGGGCACCACACGGTCCTCCATCCAGTATCATGGGCACCACACGGTCCTCCATCCAGTATCATGGGCACCACACGGTCCTCCATACAGTATTATGGGCACCACACGGTCCTCCATACAGTATCATGGGCACCACACGGTCCTCCATACAGTATCATGGGCACCACACGGTCCTCCATACAGTATCATCGGCACCACACGGTCCTCCATCCAGTATCATGGGCACCACACGGTCCTCCATACAGTATCATGGGCACCACACGGTCCTCCATACACTATCATGGGCACCACACCGTCCTCCATCCAGTATCATGGGCACCACTGCTGTTTTTGTTACACCAGAGAACTAATTTAGGTGGTAGAGGTCGTGTGATCTCAGGTGTTTTTGAAATTAGTAGAGTTGGTGCTTTTCAGGGTTTTTTGGGATTGCAGTAAGTGCCCTTCCTATCCTTTTCTATTTAGATAGTTTGGGCCCCAACGTTTGCTCATACTATTTTCTGTCTGTGTCAGTATTTCTTCTTGTCTAATCGCCATTACATGTTTGGGGGTTTCTATGTTCTTTGGGGATCTGCTCCGGGGCAGATAGCTTTCCTCTTTCTATCTTTAGGTATAGTTAGTTTCTCAGGCTGTGACGAGGCGTCTAGGACCAACGTAGGAACGCTCCACGGCTGCCTCTAGTTGTGGTGGTTAGTCAGGGTACTGCACTCTCATAGATTCCAACTGCTCTGGTGTATTGCCTTTTTACCTGCACTCCTCAGTTACCAAATCATAACAGTCCTCCATCCGGTATCATGGGCACCACACGGTCCTCCATACGGTATCATGGGCACCACACGGTCCTCCATACCGTATTATGGGCACCACACCGTCCTCCATACAGTATCATGTGCACCACACCGTCCTCCATCCAGTATCATGGGCACCACACGGTCCTCCATACAGTATCATGGGCACCACACCGTCCTCCATACAGTATCATGGGCACCACACCGTCCTCCATACAGTATTATGGGCACCACACCGTCCTCCATCCAGTACCATGGGCACCACACAGTCCTCCATACAGTATTATGTGCACCACACGGTCCTCCATACAGTATCATGGGCACCACATGGTCCTCCATACAGTATTATGGGCCCCACACGGTCCTCCATACAGTATCATGGGCACCACACGGTCCTCCATACAGTATCATGGGCACCACACGGTCCTCCATACAGTATTATGGGCCCCACACGGTCCTCCATACAGTATCATGGGCACCACACGGTCCTCCATACAGTATCATGGGCACCACACGGTCCTCCATACAGTATCATGGGCACCACACGGTCCTCCATACAGTATTATGGGCACCACACGGTACTCTATACAGTATCATGGGCACCACACGGTACTCTATACAGTATCATGGGCACCATACGGTCCTCCATACAGTATCATGGGCACCACACGGTCCTCCATACAGTATCATGGGCACCACACGGTCCTCCATACAGTATCATGGGCACCACACGGTCCTCCATACAGTATCATGGGCACCATACGGTCCTCCATACAGTATCATGGGCACCACACCGTCCTCCATCCAGTATTATGGGCACCACACCGTCCTCCATCCAGTACCATGGGCACCACACGGTCCTCCATACAGTATTATGTGCACCACACGGTCCTCCATACAGTATCATGGGCACCACACGATCCTCCATACAGTATTATGGGCCCCACACGGTCCTCCATACAGTATCATGGGCACCACACGGTCCTCCATACAGTATCATGGGCACCACACGGTCCTCCATACAGTATCATGGGCCCCACACGGTCCTCCATACAGTATCATGGGCACCACACGGTCCTCCATACAGTATCATGGGCACCACACGGTCCTCCATACAGTATCATGGGCACCACACGGTCCTCCATACAGTATCATGGGCACCACACGGTCCTCCATACAGTATTATGGGCACCACACGGTACTCTATACAGTATCATGGGCACCACACGGTACTCTATACAGTATCATGGGCACCATACGGTCCTCCATACAGTATCATGGGCACCACACGGTCCTCCATACAGTATCATCGGCACCACACGGTCCTCCATCCAGTATCATGGGCACCACACCGTCCTTCATCCAGTATCATGGGCACCACACTGTCCTCCATACAGTATCATGGGTACCACACGGTCCTCCATACAGTATCATGGGCACCACACGGTCCTCCAAACAGTATCATGGGCACCACACGGTCCTCCATACAGTATCATGGGCACCACACGGTCCTCCATACAGTATCATGGGCACCACACGGTCCTCCATACAGTATCATGGGCACCACACGGTCCTCCATCCAGTATCATGGGCACCACACGGTCCTCCATACAGTATCATGGGCACCACACGGTCCTCCATACAGTATTATGGGCACCACACCGTCCTCCATCCAGTACCATGGGCACCACACAGTCCTCCATACAGTATTATGTGCACCACACGGTCCTCCATACAGTATCATGGGCACCACATGGTCCTCCATACAGTATTATGGGCCCCACACGGTCCTCCATACAGTATCATGGGCACACACACGGTCCTCCATACAGTATCATGGGCACCACACGGTCCTCCATACAGTATTATGGGCCCCACACGGTCCTCCATACAGTATCATGGGCACCACACGGTCCTCCATACAGTATCATGGGCACCACACGGTCCTCCATACAGTATCATGGGCACCACACGGTCCTCCATACAGTATTATGGGCACCACACGGTACTCTATACAGTATCATGGGCACCACACGGTACTCTATACAGTATCATGGGCACCATACGGTCCTCCATACAGTATCATGGGCACCACACGGTCCTCCATACAGTATCATGGGCACCACACGGTCCTCCATACAGTATCATGGGCACCACACGGTCCTCCATACAGTATCATGGGCACCATACGGTCCTCCATACAGTATCATGGGCACCACACCGTCCTCCATCCAGTATTATGGGCACCACACCGTCCTCCATCCAGTACCATGGGCACCACACGGTCCTCCATACAGTATTATGTGCACCACACGGTCCTCCATACAGTATCATGGGCACCACACGATCCTCCATACAGTATTATGGGCCCCACACGGTCCTCCATACAGTATCATGGGCACCACACGGTCCTCCATACAGTATCATGGGCACCACACGGTCCTCCATACAGTATCATGGGCCCCACACGGTCCTCCATACAGTATCATGGGCACCACAACGGTCCTCCATCCAGTATCATGGGCACCACACGGTCCTCCATACAGTATCATGGGCACCACACGGTCCTCCATACAGTATCATGGGCACCACACGGTCCTCCATCCAGTATCATGGGCACCACACGGTCCTCCATACAGTATTATGTGCACCACACGGTCCTCCATACAGTACCATGGGCACCACACGGTCCTCCATACAGTATCATGGGCACCACACGGTCCTCCATACAGTATCATGGGCACCACACGGTCCTCCATCCAGTATCATGGGCACCACACGGTCCTCCATACAGTATCATGGGCACCACACGGTTCTCCATACAGTATCATGGGCACCACACGGTCCTCCATCCAGTATCATGGGCACCACACGGTCCTCCATACAGTATTATGTGCACCACACGGTCCTCCATACAGTACCATGGGCACCACACGGTCCTCCATACAGTATCATGGGCACCACACGGTCCTCCATACAGTATTATGGGCGCCACACCGTCCTCCATCCAGTATCATGGGCACCACACGGTCCTCCAAACAGTATTATGGGCACCACACACGGTCCTTCATACAGTATCATGGGCACCACACGGTCCTCCATACAGTATCATGGGCACCACACGGTCCTCCATACAGTATCATGGGCACCATACGGTCCTCCATACAGTATCTTGGGCACCACACGGTCCTCCATCCAGTATCATGGGCACCACACGGTCCTCCATACAGTATCATGGGCACCACACGGTCCTCCATACAGTATTATGGGCACCACACCGTCCTCCATCCAGTATCATGGGCACCACACGGTCCTCCATACAGTATCATGGGCACCACACGGTCCTCCATACAGTATCATGGGCACCACACGGTCCTCCATACAGTATTATGGGCACCACACCGTCCTCCATCCAGTATCATGGGCACCACACGGTCCTCCATACAGTATCATGGGCACCACACGGTACTCTATACAGTATCATGGGCACCACACGGTCCTCCATACAGTATCATGGGCACCACACGGTCCTCCATACAGTATTATGGGCACCACACGGTCCTCCATACACTATTATAGGCACCACACAGTCCTCCATACAGTATTTTGGTCCCATATAATGTTCCATACAGAATAATGAGCCCATATAGCGCTCCATACAGAATAATGAGCCCATGTAATGCTACATACAGTATAATAGTCCCCATATATTGCTCCATACAGAATAATGGACCCCATATAATGCTTCATACAGTGTAATGTGCCCCATGTAATACTCCATACTGTATAATGTGCCCCATATAATTCTCCATACAGTATAATACCCCCATATAATTCTCCATACAGTATAATGAGCCCTATGTAATGCTCCATACAGTATAATGAGCTCTATGTAATCCTCCATACAGTATAATGAGCCCCATGTAATGCTCCATACAATATAATGGGTCTCATATAATGCTCCATACATTATAATGAGCCCCATGTAATGCTCGATACAGTCTAATGAGCCCCATGTAATGCTCCATACATTTTAATGGCCCCATATAATGCTCCATACAGTATAATGAGCCCCATATATTGCTCTATACAGTATTATGGCCTCATATAATGTTCCATTCAGTATAATGGCCCCATATAATGCTACATACAGTACAATGAGCCCCATAAATTGTTCCATACAGTATAACGGCCTCATATAAAGATGCATACAGTATAATGGCCTCATATAATGCTCCATACAGTATAATGATCCCCGTATAATGCTCCATACAGTATAATGAGCCCCGTATAATGTTCCATACAGTATAATGGCCTCATATAATGCTCCATATAGTATAAGGGCCCATATAATGCTCCATACAGTATAATGAGCCCCATATAATGCGCCATACAGTATAATGAGCCCCATATATTGCTCCATACAGTATAATGAGCCCCATATATTGTTCCATACAGTATTATAGCCTCATATAATGATCCATACAGAATAATGGCTCTATATAATGATCCATACAGTATAATGGCCCCATATAATGCTCCATACAGTATAATGAGCCCCATATAATCACCATACAGTATAATGAGCCCCATATATTGTTCCATACAGTATTATAGCCTCATATAATGATCCATACAGTATAATGGCCCTATATAATGATCCATACAGTATAATGGCCCCATATAATGCTCCATACAGTATAATGAGCCCCATATAATGCTCCATACAGTATAATGGCTTCATATAATGCTCCATACAGTATAATGAGCCCCATATATTGCTCCATACAGTATAATGAGCCCCATATATTGCTCCATACCGAACTGACCCAGTATGAAGCGGTCGCTACAAGGAAGCGATAATGTGTGACTGTTACATTGTATCTATGCTGTGCGGCCGGTACATTGTATCTATAGTGTATGCATGTTACATTGTATCTGTAGTGTATGCATGTTACATTGTATCTGCAGTGTATTTATTTTACAGTGTATCTATAGTCAATATGTTACATTGTATCTTCAAGGAGTGACTTACATTGTATCTATGCTGTGTAGCGTTATATTGTTTCTTTATTGTATGTTACATTTTATCTATAGTGTATGTTGCATGTATCTATATTGTATATATGTTACATTGTGTCTATATTGTATGTAAGTTACATTGTATCTATAGTCAGAAAGTGGAGTGGCTGGTGTGTTCATAGTCTGTATATATATATATATATATATATATATATATATATATTAATTATTATTATTTTTAACATTTTTATAGCTCCATTTATTCCATGGCACTTTACATGTTAACCCCTTCCCGACCCATGACGCCTACGTTGGCGTCATGAAAACCTGTGCCATTCTGACCCATGACGCCAACGTAGGCGTCATGCTATAAATCATGTTCCTGCGGGTCGGGTGACCGAAATCACTGAAAGGTCACTCGACCCGCAGGCACAGGACCCCTTGCGCATCACCACAGTGGGGGTGGCTTAACCCCCACGTGGTTACGATCGCTCTGATTGGCTGTTAAAAGTGAAACAGCCAATCAGAGCGATTAGTAATATTTCACCACTGAAAAGTGGTGAAATATTACAATCCAGCCATGGCCGATGCTGCAATAGCATCGGCCATGGCTGGACACTGTGTTCCCACCCTCCCCACACCGAGTAACGGTGGTGATCGGCCGCCGCCGCTGATTCATGGCGGCGAACGGTCACCGCCGTTACTATCATCTGCTGGCCGCTCCGATCCTCTCCCCTCCGGTGTGCTCCGCTCCCCCCCGCCCTCCGATCACCCCCCACGCCTGTCCTCACCTCCTCCGGTCTTCTGCGGCCTCTTGATCCGTCCCGGCGTCCGCCCGGGACTCTTCATGGGCGCAGCCATCTTGGAAAATGGCGGGCGCATGCGCAGTGCGCCTTTCAAAGTACAATTTATTTTGATCACTGTGATAAACTCTCACAGTGATCAAAATAAAAGTAAATGAAACCCCCCTGTCATAGGTAGGTACAAAAAATAAAATAAAGAATTTTTTTTTTTCCTTTTAGGCCCTGTCCACACGTTGCGGATTTCGCTGCTGATCCGCAGAGGATTTCGCTGCGTATCCGCAGCGGATTTCGCTGCTGATCCGCAGCGGATTTCCCTGCTGATCCGCAGCGGATTTCGCTGCGTATCCGCAGCGGATTTTCCTGGGGATCCGCAGCGGATTTCGCTGCTAATCAGCACCGGATTTTGCTGCGTATCCGCAGCGGATTTCGCTGCTGATCCGCAGCTGATTTCGCTGCTGATCCACAGCTGATTTCGCTGCTGATCCGCAGCGGATTTCGCCTCTGATCCACAGCGGTTTTTGCTTCTGATCAGCACCGGATTTTGCTGCTGATCCGCAGCGGAGATTTTGCTGCGGATCCGCAGCGGATTTGGCGCTGCGGATCCACAGCAGATCCAGAAACCATGTACAGTACAATGTAAATAAATGGTAAAAAAAAAACCGCTGTGCACATGCTGCGGATTTTTCAGCGCGGATTTGCTGCGGTTTTAAATCCGCAGCATGTCAATTCTTTGTGCGGATTCCGCAGCGGTTTTACACCTATTCCATTATAGTTGTAAAACCGCAGGGAAAAACCGCAGCAAATCCGCGCTAAATTCGCAGGTAAAAGGCAGGTCATTTTACCTGCGGATTTTAGAAAAATCCGCAAGTGAACCCGCAACGTGTGCACGGGGCCTCAGGGTCAGGCTGGGTTCATATTGCATTATGGCAGTCTGTTAGATGGACTGCGTTTCACCGCGGTATAACGCGGTGTAACGCAGTCCGTTAACGCTGCCATTCACCCCATTTGTGTGCGCATCGCAACGCATGCCGTAAAGCGGCATGCGTTCGCGACGTGCCGTCATTCAGTGACGGAGCCTTGGACGCAGGCTGCAGCGTCTGGGCTCCGTCACCGCTAGCACAGATGAATCATTTGATGATTCATCTGCGCTAGCGGGTATAGCATAACGCGATCGCATTATGCTATACCGTTACCAGCCCGTCAACGCTACGTGTTGAACGGGCTGGTAAAACGCAATATGAACCCAGCCTTACGGTTAGGGTTAGAATTAGGGTTACGGTTAGAATTTGGGTTACTGTTAGAATTTGGGTTAGGGTTGAATTTGGGTTAGGGTTGGGATTAGGGTTAGGTTTGAGGTTAGGGTTAGAGTTAGGATAAGTGTTAGGGGTGTTTTGGGGTTAGGGTTGGGATTAGGGTTAGGCTTGTGGTTAGGTTTATGGTTAGAGTTGGGATTAGGGTTAGGGGTGTGTTGGGGTTAGGGTTATGGTTTGTATTAGGGTTAGGGGTGTGTAGGGGTTAGGGTTGGGGTTAGGGGTGTGTTGGGGTTAGGGTTGGAGTTAGAATTGAAGGGTTTCCACTATTTAGGCACATCAGGGGGTCTCCATACGCGACATGGCGCCACCATTGATTCCTGCAAATTTTGCGTTCAAAAAGTCAAACAGTGCTCCCTTTATTCCAAGCCCCGACGTATGCCCAAACAGTGGTTTACCCCCACATATGGGGTATCAGCGTACTCTGGAAAAATTGCACAACAACTTTGGGGGTCTAATTTCTCCTGTTAACATTGGGAAAATAAAAAAATTGGGGACTAAAGATCATGTTTGTGGAAAAAATATGATTTTTTATTTTCATGCCCGGGCGTTATAAACTTCTGTGTAGCCCTTGGAGGTTCAAAGTGCTCACTACACATCTAGATAAGTTATTTGCGGTGTCTAGTTTCCAAAATGGGGTCACTTGTGGGGAGTTTCTACTGTTTAGGCACATCAGGGGCTCTGCAAACGTAACATGACGCCCGCAGACCATTCCATCAAGTGGGCATTTCAAAACGTCACTACTTCCCTTCCGAGCCCCGACGTGCGCCCATACAGTAGTTTTCTCCCACATATGGGGTATCAGCGTACTCAGGACAAATTGGACAACAACTTTTGGGGTCTAATTTCTCCTGTTACCCTTGGGAAAATAAAAAAATTGGGGACTAAAAGATCCTGATTATGGAAGAAATATGATTTTTTTATTTTCATGCCCGGGCGTTATAAACTGCTGTGTAGCCCTTGGGGGTTCAAAGTGCTCACCACACATCTAGATAAGTTCTTTGCGGGGTCTAGTTTCCAAAATGGGGTCACTTGTGGGGAGTTTCTACTGTTTAGGCACATCAGGGGCTCTGCAAAGCTAACATGACGCCCGCAGACCATTCCATCAAAGTCGGCATTTCAAAACGTTACTACTTCCCTTCCGAGCCCCAACGTGTGCCCGAAAAGTGGTTCCCCCCCACATATGGGGTACCAGTGTACTCAGGACAAACTGTACAACAACTTTTGTGGTCCAATTTCTCCTGTTACCCTTGTGAAAATAAAAAATTGCGGGTTAAAAAAATCAGTTTTTGAGGATAAAAATGATTTTTTATTTTCACGGCTCTGAATTATAAACTTCTGTGAAGCACTTGGGGGTTCAAGGTGCTCACCACACATCTGGATAAGTTCCTTTGGGGGTCTAGTTTACAAAATGGGATCACTTGTGGGGGGTTTCTACTGTTTAGGCACATCAGGGGCTCTGCAAACGTAACAAGATGCCCGCAGACCATTCCATCAAGTCGGCATTTCAAAGCGTCACTACATCCCTTCCGAGCCCTGACGTGTGCCCAAACAATGGTTCCCCCCCACATATGGGGTACTAGCAATAGCATACTCAGGACAAACTGGACAACAACTTTTAGGGTCCAATTTCTCCTGTAACCATTGTGAAAATAAAAAATAGTGGGCTAAAAAATCATTTTTCGAGAAAAAAAAAGGATTTTTTATTTTCACGGCTCTGCGTTATAAACTTCTGTGAAGCACCTGGGGGTTCAAAGTGCTCACTTTGCATCTAGATAAGTTCCTTAGGGGGTCTAGTTTCCAAAATGGAGTCATTTGTGGGGGAGCTCTAAACTTTAGGCACACAGTGGCTCTCCAAACACGACATGGTGTCCGCTAACCATTGGAGCTACGGTAATTTTCCTTTCAAAAAGTCAAATGGCGCTCCTTCCCTTCTGAGCCCTGCCGTGCGCCCAAACAGTGGTTTATGACCACATATGAGGTATCTGTGTACTCAGGAGAAATTGCCCAACAAATTTTAGGATCCAATTTATACTGTTGCCCATGTGAAAATGAAAAAACTGAGGCTAAAAGAAAATTTTTGTGAAAAAAAAGTACTTTCTTTTTTTTACGGATCAATTTGTGAAGCACCTGGGGGTTCAAAGTGCTCACTATGCATCTAGATAAGTTCCTTAGGGGGTCTAGTTTCCAAAATGGGGTCACTTGTGGGGGAGCTCCAATGTTTAGGCACACAGGGACTCTCCAAATGCGACATGGCAACCGCTAAATATTCCAGCATATTTTCCATTCAAAAAGTCAAATGGCGCTCCTTCCCTTCTGAGCCCTGCCGTGCGCCCAAACAGTGGTTTATGACCACATATGAGGTATCTGTGTACTCAGGAGAAATTGCCCAACAAATTTTAGGATCCATTTTATCCTGTTGCCCATGTAAAAATGAAAAAATTGATGCTAAAAGAACATTTTTGTTGGAAAAATTAAAATGTCCATTTTTTCCTTCCACGTTGCTTTAGTTCCTGTGAAGCACCTGAAGGGTTAATAATCTTCTTGAATGTAGTTTTGAGTAGCTTGAGGGGTGCAGGTTTTATAATGGTGTCACTTTTGGGTATTTTCTGCCATATAGACCCCTCAAAGTGACTTCAAATGTGAGGTGGTCCCTAAAAAAAATGGTTTTGTAAATTTTGCTGTAAAAATGAGAAATTGCTGGTCAAATTTAACCCTTATAACTTCCTAACAAAAAAAAATGTTGTTCCCAAAATTGTGCTGATGTAAAGTAGACATGTGGGAAATGTTATTTATTAACTATTTTGTGTCACATAACTCTCTGGTTTAACAGAATAAAATTAAAAATTTGAAAATTACAAAATTTTCAAAATTTTCGCCAAATTTCCATTTTTTTCACAAATAAACGCAAAAATTATCGACCTAAATTTACCACTAACATGAAGCCCAATATGTCACGAAAAAACAATCTCAGAATCGCTAGGATCCGTTGAAGTGTTCCTGAGTTATTACCTCATAAAGGGACACTGGTCAGAATTGCAAAAAATGGCAAGGGCTCACAGTCTACATGTATATATATACATACTAGCTGACGAGCCCGGCGCTGCCCGGGCATACTAACTAACTATGGTTAGTTATAACAAATTATAATGATTATATCTATATATAAAGCTGAGTGTAGAGCCCGGCCCACTCCGCATAGTAACATTCACTATAATATCCCACACAATCCCGTCAAAGCCATCGGACTACTACCCCTAATATCCCACATCGCCCCGTCAGCCATAGCTACTGGACTACTACCCCTAATATTCCACATCAACCCGTCACAGCCTCCAGACTACTACCCCTAATATCCCACATCATCCCATCAGTCAGAGCCACTGGACTACTACCCTTAGTATCCCACATGGTCCCGTCAGCCAGAGCCACCGGACTACTACCCCTAATATCCCACATCATCCCGTCAAAGCCACCGGACTACTACCTCTAATATCCCACATCATCCCGTCAGCCAGAGCCACCATACTACTAATATCCCACATCATCCTGTCAGCCAGAGCCACCATACTACTAATATCCCACATCATCCTGTCAGCCAGAGCCACCGGACTACTAATATCCCACATCATCCTGTCAGCCAGAGCCACCGGACTACTAATATCCCACATCATCCTGTCAGCCAGAGCCACCGGACTACTAATATCCCACATCATCCTGTCAGCCAGAGCCACCGGACTACTAATATCCCACATCATCCTGTCAGCCAGAGCCACCGGACTACTAATATCCCACATCATCCCGTCAGCCTGGCATCAGAACCAGAGCGATAAGTGGCTTTGCCCTGACTTCCATACCAATGATCCCTTTAATAGAAGCCTGGGGAGAGAATCAGAGCGCTGAAGGATTTACCCTAACGTCCATACTGGAGATCCCTTTAAGAGAGGCCTGGGGTCAGTAACAAAGCGCAGAGTGGATTTGCCCTCCCTTCCGTACTGGGGATCCCTCTAAGAGGGGCCTGGTGTCTGAACCAGAGTGCTTACTGGAATTGCCCTAACTTCCATATTAATGATCCCTTTAAGCAGGATGGAGGATGTGTGATGGGGATATGGGCACGGGAGCGGGTGATTAATTTCTGTTATGTGCGCTCTGCTTCTGTCTGGGGGGCAGACAATGGCTGGAGCTTATGTTCTCCCACCCAGTCACTGTCTGCTGAGGCAGGGCCGGCGTCAGCAAGTGCCGGGGCCCTGAGCAGATGGGGGACCCACTCGCCGTCGGGCACCCGGCGCCCGTTAGCGGAGGAGAGCGGTGTCAGCGCCGTCACTGCCCCCCACCCCGCTTGCTCAGGGCCCTGGCAGCAGCCGGCACAATACTTACCTCTCCCCGTGCCTCCGCTGCCGCAGCTCCGGGCTCCAGGTGGTGCCTGCGCTTCCTCTCACAGCAGCGCCGCTAAAAGACGTCATCATTCAGCGGCCGGCTGTGGCAGAGAGAGCGTGAACGCCGGACATGTGAGATGTGATGTGTATGTGTCTGTGTGTATCAGTGTGTGTGTATGTAGTGCGGTACTTTGTGTGTGTGTGTGTGTGTATGTATGTATGTGAGAGAGTGCTTGTGTGCTGCGGTGCTGTCTGTGCGTGATGATGGGCAGGCAATGATGATAATGGGCAGGCATTGATGATGATGGGGAGGCGATGATGATAATGGGCAGGCATTGATGATAATGGGCAGGCATTGATGATGATGGGGAGGCGATGATGATAATGGGCAGGCATTGATGATAATGGGCAGGCATTGATGATGATGGGGAGGCGATGATAATAATGGGCAGGCATTGATGATAATGGGCAGGCATTGATGATGGGGAGGCGATGATGATGATGGTCAGGCATTGATGATGATGGGGAGGCGATGATGATGATGGGCAGGCATTGATGATAATGGGCAGGCATTGATGATGGGGAGGCGATGATGATGATGGGCAGGCATTGATGATAATGGGGAGGCCATGATGATGTTGGGGAGGCAATGATGATGATGAGGAGGCGATGATGATGATGAGGAGGCAATGATGATGATGGGCAGGCATTGATGATGATGGGGAGGCCATGATGATGATGGGGAGGCCATGATGATGATGAGGAGGCAATGATATTGATGGGGAGACAATGATGTTGATGGGGAGGCAATGATGATGATGGGGAGGCAATGATGATGATGATTGGGAGACGATGATTATGAGGGGGAGGAGATGATTATGAGGGGGAGGCGATGATGATGATGGGGAGGCAATGATATTGATGGGGAGGCAATGATGATCATAATGGGGAGTCTTTCCACAGCGCCCTTTCCTGAGCCGTAACAGTGCAGAACGCAGCACAGCGCAGAGGAGAGCTCCATATTTTGTATGGAGCATTATATGGGGACCAGTATCCTGTATGGAGCATTATATGGGGACCAGTATCCTGTATGGAGCATTATTTTGGGTCCAGTATTCTGTATGGAGCATTATATGGGGGGTGACATCCTGCATGGGGTATTATATGGGTGATGAGGGTGAGACTATGTGGTGCCCATAATATTGTATGGAGGACTGTACTGTCCAGTCTGTACTGTGCGCTGTGAGGATTTGGCGGTTTTTGAGCTATTGTACAATTTACAATAGATATCAGTCGTGTAATGTAAGAAGTGAAGTGTTTGACATTGTACTATACCTATATTTCTCTGCTGTATCTGTGCATCATGAATTGTGGTCTGTGTTAAAGGGGCCCACTGAGGCTCTTTCGCCCGGGGCCCATAAAAACCTGGAGCCGGCCCTGTGCTGAGGTGTTGTCGTGGAGTGAGAAAACTGTTGCTCATAGCAACCAATCACAGCTCAGCTTCTTTTAAACAGCTCTGGTGAAATGAAAGATGCTTCATGATTGGTCGGTGATACACGCACACACCTAATTCAATTATATAATATATATATACACTGTGTTCCAAATTATTATGCAAAAATTGTTTAGGAGTGATAAGGTAAGAATTGTTTTGTTTGTCAGGTAAACTCATTGATGGTGATGTGTGTCAGGGCTCTTTATATCACTGTAATTGCAGACACCGGTGCTAATTAGTTTGGCAGGTGTGTCCAATTGTAACGGGTCTGGGAGGCGGAACCTCTGAGCTTTATTATACAAGGAGGCTTTCCTTGTAAAGGAGCGGGTGGCGCCCGGGGAGACGGACAGGAAGTCACTGCAAGTGACCGGGGCAGTCTCTGGATAAACAGGCAGGTAGTCACGGCAAGTGACCGGGGCAGTCTCTGGACAGACAGGTGGGAGATCACGGCAAGTGACCAGGGCAGTCTCTGGATAAACAGACGGGTGGTCACGGCAAGTGACCGGGGCAGTCTCTGGGTAGACAGGCAGGTAGTCACGGCAAGTGACCGGGGCACAGTCTCTGGACAAACAGCGGGTAGTCACGGCAAGTGACCGGGGCAGTCTCTGGGTAGACAGGCAGGTAGTCACGGCAAGTGACCGGGGCAGTCTCTGGTAACAGGCAGGTAGTCACGGCAAGTGACCGGGGCAGTCTCTGGGTAGACAGGCAGGTAGTCACTGCAAGTGACCGGGGCAGTCTCTGGATAAACAGGCAGGCAAGGGCCGGGGCAGTCTCTGAATGGCAGGTATATCGACTGGATGATGGAGCCCGGTAGGCTAGCAGGCAGATGACAGATGAGCGCCCAAGGGGCAGGCGGCAGTCTCTGAATAGACGTATGGACACGCAGTGATGGCCGAACCTCCAGGTAGGCTTGCAGGCAGATGCAGATGAGCGCCCCCAAGTGAGCAGGCGAGAGTCTCTGGAATAGCCGATGGACACCG